>JAQQAC010002594.1:90667531-90764228 GCA_029783875.1 Phataginus tricuspis | reverse complement strand
GCCTTTATGATGTTGAGGTACTTGCCATCTATACCCATTCTGTTGAGAGTTTTAATCAAAAATGGATGCTGAATTTTGTCAAATGCTTTTTCAGCATCTATGGAGATGATCATGTGGTTTTTGTTCTTCTTTTTATTGATGTGATGGATGATGTTGATGGATTTTCGAATGTTGTACCATCCTTGCATCCCTGGGATGAATCCCACTTGATCATGGTGTATGATCCTCTTGATATATTTTTGAATTCGGTTTGCTAATATTTTGTTGAGTATTTTTGCATCAACATTCATCAGGGATATTGGTCTGTAATTTTCTTTTTTAGTGAGGTCTTTGCCCGGTTTTGGTATTAGAGTGATGCTGGCTTCATAGAAAGAGTCTGGAAGTATTCCCTCCTCTTCTATTTTTTGGAAAACTTTAAGGAGAATGGGTGTTATTTCTTCTCTATATGTCTGGTAGAATTCAGAGGTGAATCCATCCGGTCCAGGGCTTTTGTTCTTGGGTAGTTTTTTGATTACCGATTCAATTTCGTTGCTGGTGATTGGTCTGTTTAGTTTTTCTGTTTCCTGCTTGGTGAGTCTTGGAAGGCTGTATTTTTCTAAGAAGTTGTCCATTTCTTCTAGGTTTTGGAGCTTGTTAGCATATAGATGCTCGTAATATTCTCTTATAATTCTTTGTATTTCTGTGGGGTCCGTCGTTATTTTTCCTTTCTCATTTGTTCTTCTTTTTCCAATTTCAATAATTGTGTCCTTAGACTGTTCATTTGGGAATGTTCTTCCTTCTTTAAATGGGCCTGGATTGCAATGTACTTTCCTCTTAAGACTGCCTTCGCTGCGTCCCACAGAAGTTGTGGCTTTGTGTTGTTGTTGTCATTAGTCTCCATATATTCTTTGATTTCTGTTTTGATTTGGTCGTTAACCCATTGATTCATTAGGAGAATGTTGTTAAGTCTCCATGTATTTGTGAGCCTTTTTGATTTCTTTCTGAAATTTATTTCTAGTTTTATACCTTTGTGATCTGAGAAGTTGGTTGGTAGGATTTCAATATTTTTGAATTTACTGAGGTTCTTTTTGTGGGCCCCTGACTCTTTAAGACCGCCCAAAAATACACGCTCTTTTCTTTTTTCCCATGGAGCCTGCTGCGAGGACCCGGGCACGTTCCCAGGTCAAAACCTGCAGCTTTTGCCTCTCCAATATCCGATACACCGTGCGATGTGCGTCAGTCCTCCCTGCACAGATTACCAGAGCTGGTATTTCGCGGGTCACTCCCTCCTGACTCTGAATCCTCTCCTTCCACTGGTGTGCTGGGGTTGGGGAGTGCTAGGTCCCTGCGCTGAGGCTGCGGCTCCGTATCTTACCCGCCTCACGGGGTGCCGAGTCCTCTCAGGTGCAGATGCAATCTGTGCGCTGTCCTGTATATTCTGGTCTCTCTTTTAGGAATAGTTGTATTTGCTGTATTTTCATACATATGTATGGTTTGGGGAGGAGATTTCTGCCACCCTGCTCATGCCGCCATCTTTCCGGAACTCGTCCAGTGACTCTAATTTAATAAGGGAGGAAGAGAAAGGATGGAAGACGAGCACATGAGACATTCACTACAACCAGGATGTTTTACTCAGCACCTGTAAGGGGCGCAGGGTATGCCTGTCTTTAAAATTAGAAGGTTGTTGCATTTATAAGAAAGAAACTGGTCAGCAGTCCATAATGGTAGTCTGTGTTTACCATTTGTTCAGTTGGATGTATTTGCTAATAACTAAGGAGAGTGAACAGTAGTTGAACCTTACTCTGTAAGGCATGTTTCGTTTCAACATGGAGAATCAGGAGACATGCTAAACTGTTTCCCAAAAAATCAAGATATAGTTCTAGCTTTTCCAAAGAAGTAATAAACACCTATTTTTAAGTATGAGCCATATAGTAGTTCTGAGTATTGCCTCCAGTGTTAGTTTGACAGTGTTTAATGGGGAAGAAATAAAGAAAAAACATCTCCTCAGGGTAAAGTTTGGTGAAGTCTTGGGCGGTTGACCCTAAAGCCATGGAGCTTGTACAAGAGTCCTGGTTCTCTAAACAAAAGGGAAGTTGAACTAATCAGAACTGTTTCTCTGAGGACAGTCCTTTTATAGCTGAGTCACTGTCTTTTATTCCTTAGTCAGGTGCGCTCATCAGTGGAAGAATTGCCAAAGCAGACATTAATACCTGTCTTCCCAAGGACAGTTAAGGAAAAACACACAACCAACCAACAGCTTCATTTCAGGATTATTACCACCCTTTAAAAAATGTATTAAAAGAATGATTGGTAATGAATGTGGCCCCCCAAAGATGAGCAGGACTCAGAGAGAAGAGAAAATTTCTGAATTGAGAGAAATGTGGATGTTGCTGAAAAGTACCTCAGCCAGCAGGGTGTAGGCCACTGAGCTGTCTTATGTGACTAGTGTGCAGTCCCTTCAGGTCTGAGCTGTCCTGTTGTTCATTGTAGAGCTGCTGTGCATGACTTGGTCCAGACAGGAAACCATGTGTCAGGAGTCCAGGAAAGCTGAGTTAGGTCTGCATCTCAGGGTCTCACAGGGCTGCAGTTAGGGTGTTGGCCTGGGCTCGGTTCTCATCAGAAGACTTAACTCGGGGAGAATCCACTTCCAAGCTTTCTCAGGTTGTGGGAAGAGTTCATTTTCTTACAGCTGCAGGAGTCATGGCACCTTGCTTCTTCAGAGCTGGCAGCAGACAGAGACTCTCCAGATGGCTGTTATACTCATGCAGTCCATGCTCTCACCTCTGCCGAGCTCCACTGGTTAGAAGCAAGTCACAGGTCCAAGCCCTGCTCTAGGGGAGAGGGCATTACAGGATGTGAGGACCATAGGGGCCACTGTAAAGCCTGTCCACCACACAGCCAGTGGTAAGCACTGGCTGGGGAGCATGAGTAATGCCCATCCTTCCCTTGTAGATACTGTCTGGGGGTGGTTAGCAAACGGGTTGGCGCAGCATGGTGGGCTCAGTGCATTGCAGAGGTGCAAATTAGTGGGCCTTATGCTTTAAAGCACAGGAAGTCGTTAGAGGGCAAGGTCAGAGGTTGAACTTGAATGTTGTTACCGTCAGATGTAAAGTGATTTTGCTAAGAACCAGTAGTCATGCGGTGTGCTTGTCTGGTCTTCCCTGAAAGTTACCTCTGTATTTAAACTGTGACTTAAAAGATAAAAAAAAATTAGGTTGGTTAATGTAACCTGTACTGTAGCCAGCAAACTGAACATGCCATGCAACCAGCACCCAGGTCCAAAAACAATACCAGTACCTCAGAAGCCCGTTCCTCCTTTCAGTCACCCCAGTCCCAGGTAACCACCGTCTTTTCTTCTAACAGCAAAGACAGGCTTTGCCTCTTTCTGTGCTTTCTATAAATGGAGTAATACAGTGTATCCTTTGCATTTGGTTTCTGTCACTCAACCTCCTACTTGTGGGACTCACCCTGATGTAGCACCTGGTAAGAGTATTCACTCTGACCACCGAATCATTTTCCATCACATGAATGGCCACGGCTCACCCACCCTACTGTTGCTGGGCTTCCAGGCTGTTTATAATTTGGGGCATCAAGAAGAGCACTGCTGTTGGCATTTTAGTGCCTGTCTTCTGGTGGACGTGTCTACATTTCTGTTGGGCACATGCCTAGGAGTGGAATTACCAAGCTGAAAGGCATGCATGTGTTCTGCTTTTGTAGATACTTCTTCATGATTTTCCAGAGTGAAACTGTCTTGTGATCTTGGAATATTGACTACCTTTTACTCTCTTTGGATCCTAGGGTTACAGAACTGGCTACCCTTATCGATACCCTGCTCTGAGAGAGAAATCTAAAAAATACAGCGATGTGGAGGTTCCTGCTAGCGTCACAGGTCCCTCCTTTGCTAGTGACGGTGATTCGGGCACTTGCTCTCCTCTCAGACACAGTTTTCAGAAGCAGCAGCGAGAGAAGACAAGATGGCTGAACTCTGGCCGGAGCGACGAAGCTTCTGAGGAGGGCCAGAATGGGAGCAGTCCCAAGGCGAAGACTAAGGTGTGGACGAACATTACACACGATCGCGTGAAACCCTTGCTGCAGTCTCTCTCGTCCGGTGTCTGCGTGCCAAGCTGTATTACCAACTGCTTGGTCTGTGCCTACCTTACTGTTCATAGTTAGATGATGTAGAGTAAGTTGGGTGGCTGGGGCTTTGGAGGCTTTGGGAATCCAGCTCCTCTGATCCAGACTTAAAGAGAAACTGCTCCTTAACCTTCTTTAGCCTGAACCCAAATATGCTTTATCCATCAGCTATAATTCAACTAATACTGTCTGCTTGAAGCTGCTTAAGATATGTTACCTTCTTCAGTAATTCCAGCACTAACTAACCCTATACATAGCAAATATACTGAAGAACTTATGTGTATTAACTAAAAATAGGAGCTGCATTTAATCCTTCATGCACAAAAATATGTTCACTCCTAACATTTTTGTGTTGTGAACTCTAGTGGCTTCATTAAGTCACTAAAAGTCTGTTCTTCCAACGTGTTCAGTGTTTTCTTAAGCAGTTTTCCTTGGCACTCATGGGTGTTTTCTTAGCTGACCCCTGCCTTCTTTGTTAGACTCCTTCTCTGTTCGCTATCCCAAAGCCTCCGAACGCCCTCTGCCAGTTCCCTCTGCATGGACTGTTGCATGTGAGTAGACGGCCACAGTGGTGAGTCTCCTGGCTCCTGCCGGCGCGGCATGACCCAAGTGCAGCACAGGCCACCTGCAGGCGCTAGTGCCGGGCGTGGTTGGGTGTGCTTTGGTGTGCTTTGCCACAGTAGTGACCCTGCACTGGAAGGTACTCCACTGTCTTGGTGCGCACAGTCCCTGTGAAGCTGGTCTCCATGACCGCCTGACGCAGCCTCTGCCAGTCCGCCAGCTCCTATGTTACAGAGTAGGGGAGGCCCCTGAGGCCGGGGCAGCTCATCTCTGCATGACAAGGTCTGTAGGGGTTCAGATGAAATTAGGTAACCTAATCCTAAGCCAGGGGGCACCAACAAAGCAAAGTGGGGCTTCCTGTTTTCTTTATAACAATGCTTTTACTTTATAGAGCTATTTAAAAGGAAGCAGTTTTCTCTTCCCCAGGTGGTTCTGGTGAGAGAGCCTCTGTGCTCCTTAGCAGACGCGTCACGTGGGCAGAGACTGAAGACCGCCGGGCTCCGCCTTTGAGCCTGTGTCTCCTTGAGTTCCTTCTCCCTCCTGCTCTCCCATGTGCCCTTCTGCCCTTCCTCTCTCTGTCTTGTTTTTCTTTCTTTAGTTTCATTTGTTTAGTTTTCATTTATTTTACTTGTCAAAGGGAGTGGGCCCTAAAAATCAATTTTCTGCTGATGACACAGAGTAACTTGCTGTTAGGAATTTCCCCAAAGTATGTGTATAGTGGCAGCTTTGAGCTTTATTTGCTATTAGCTTAAAAAAATGTTAACTCACTTCAGGCGTTTTAGTCAGTGTACACATTGAAGGGGAAGCCTTGTCCAGTGTTTGCATTTGTTTCTCATTGTTCTGGGGTGATAACAGTCCACGCAGTGTCCCAGGTTGGTATATTAATTTATATATTAAGTTTTCAAATGTGTTCAAGCTTCTGAGGTTGTTGTTTTAATGTTTTGACTACAAATTATTTTTAATAAAAAGCTGGAGTTACTTTATCTGAGAAGATAGCTGTCAGTGAGTATGTCCCGGCTCCATGCTCACTCCCCACTGTCCTGCACAGCGGCTATGCGTTTGCCAGTTCTGTTGCTTTCTTTAAAGTCTCTGGCATATGGCCATCTTGCTGCCTTCTAAAGGTATTTGGAAAGGCATAACATTTGCTGTTTAAGATGGGCTTGTTTTAATTCAGTGCCTACTTATGCTTAAGGATTAGAATTTTATTTTAAAAATCTCATATTTGATTGGAGATACAAAAAAAAATGAGAGGCGCAGTGTGCTGACGCCGTGCACTCTAAAGCAGCTTCTGGTAAGAGCTCATGAAGTGCTTCAAGTTGTTTGGGATATTTTTGTAACACTCGAAAAGTATGAAGTTATATAAAATATTCGACATCACCAAACTCTCCACCAGGTCGCTGCTATGTACATGTTCATCAGTAATTTTCTTGGGTTAAAAGAGCTACACAGACAGTGCATTCAAAGCTATAGTTTATTTTATGTCAGTGCAAAACTTTGGTGATGCCCGCTGCTGCCTCACGGTGCACTCTCCCCACACTTACATAGCATCATCACATCACTGTACATGACCCTGTCATCTCATGCTTCCAACTGGCTTTGGTGTTGGTGACCCTCAGAGCAGTGAACCAATGTGCTCTGAAGGGTCCCCACAGGCCAGCCTGAGGGGGACGGCGCCTAGCTCTGCCGTCAGCCTGTACCATGCCCTTGCTCCCTGTGGGGCTTTCTGCACGGCACGCGCCAGCCACTCACAACTCTGGCTTCCACCACTACTGGCTTCTGTCGGGCACGCGCTGCCCTGACCCAGCCACTGCGGTGGCCCGGGAGGTTGGTCATTGGTTCATTCTCTGTGGTGTTCGGCGCATGATCAGACGTGAGATAAGTTGGGCAACTTGGATGCTGTGGTGGTACCTGTTCTTGTCATAATTCTGACTTGTCACCTGTTTTTGATATTGCAGTGGACTAAAGAGGATGGACATAGAACTTCCACCTCTGCTGTCCCCAACCTGTTTGTCCCATTGAACACCAATCCCAAAGAGGTGCAGGAGATGCGGAACAAGGTGCGTCCTGGGGCCGGCCTGGCGGGAACTCACGGGTGGTAGCGGCGGTGCAGGCAGGACGGTGTGCATGCTGCTTCCCCGGCGAGGGGCCGCTCTTCACGCTGCTGCTGTTGTCATGCTAACGAGTGAAGTGCAAGCACCCAATGGTGTGGGGCCCTCGGTTCTTGAACTGATGCTCACTCACATAGTAGGGCAGGACTGGAAGTTGCCAGGCCTGCTCCTGGCAAGAACAGCCTTAGTCCCTGGCTTTCAGGATTCGTTTGAAGAGTTGTGAGCATTTGGTGTATCAGACATGAGACCCAACAATGTTCACAGTGTCATTATGAGATGGGCCCATAGGGAATGTTTCCCTTCAAGTCAATGAGTGTGGTAAGAGCTCCGTGTGTGTCAAGGCCACCTAGAAGGTGCAGAAGGTCAGAAGTGGGCCTGCCCCTGAGGCCCGTGGACTGCTGCTCAGGCTGGGGCAGGCCTGGCCACGCAGGACCCGTGGGGGCTGCACAGAAGCGCAGCTTGTGTGTGGCTCTGGGCCCAGGTGACTTGCAGCCACAGAGAGGCTTCTCTGTGCTGCTGATGGGTGTTTCTCCTTGCCATCCTCAGATCCGCGAGCAGAACTTACAGGACATCAAGACGGCTGGCCCCCAGTCCCAGGTCTTGTGTGGTGTAGTGATGGACAGGAGCCTTGTCCAGGTGAGAGCTCAGGATGTCTCTGACATTAGTGGGTGGTGGCACTAATGTCTGTCTGCTCCAAAATGATTCTTAAGCTGGGAGAGATTGGCCCTGTGAGGTAAGTGTTCTAGGCAGCCAGTTATCCTTGTTAACAGTCTTCATGATAAGAAATAGTGCAGCCACTTCCCTTGAGCTGTAGACCAAGCATAAGCATGCCCCGGGGGCCCTGCTCCACGACCTGCACGCCTTTGTGGGGCAGCACACATGCCTCCCGCTTTGGGACCCAGGCTCGTCCCGGTTTCAGCAGAGTGCTGTGTAACATGCTTGCAGAGGGCGGCTGACTGGCCTGTGTTCTTGTCCTTGAGCTGTCTGCACCAAAGCTCTGCTTGGGGAAAGCTGGTTGCAGTGGTTACTCTTAGTGTCCACATTCACACGCATTTCAATAAAGATAATCACGTAAGTAGTTATTTCTGAAATTAAGTTTCCACCTGATGGTTTAAACAGGGTAGGTGATGGTTATCGCATTTTCTGATTTTGGCCGGCCGTGGCCCTGGTTCTGGAGTCTGTGTTTGCATGTGGCATCACCGGTACCGCTGTGTTGACCTGGCAGGCTGTCCCTGTTGCATGCTTTCTGCTGGCTCCATCCTGTGCACTTGTTGGATTTTTCAAAGCTGGGCCTGGTGGGCTCTGACAACTCAGTTTACTATTGCAGGACGCACCCCTCTCTGACTGCACGGAAACAATCGAAGGGCTCGAGCTTACAGAGCAGACCTTTAGTCCTGCTAAATCTCTGTCTTTTAGAAAGGTACTCAACTGCCTGTCCTGAACTGCCTCTGGCATGCGCAGCTGTCCTACCCAGCCCACCCCCACCTGTCTGCTCTCGCTCGGCATTGTCTCATAGTTACCAAAGTAGCTTTAAACCTGTCTCTAAATTATCTGTGAGATAGTGCAGAAGGTTCTGTTCTGCCTACTGTATTCTTTAATTAAAACATTTGGTATGAGGTTTACAGTGTTGAGCACTCTGTGTTGTTGCTGAGAAGTGGCTGATCTTAACAATACGGTGTGTTTCTGAAGTTCTGCATGTGACCGTGGTCAGTGCCTGTGTTTGGGTCTCCAGAGCTTGCCTTTTGAAGATGCTGATTGCGAAAAGCTGATGTGAGCAGTCTGGGGCCTGGGCAGCATTTTTGTGCAGCCTCCCATCTTCGCTTGCTCAGCTCTGAGTGTAAATGTAGTGAACATGGCATTCGGAGGTTGTATGATTGAAAGACATCACTTCAGAGGAATGGGAAATAAAACAAGGCAGTATCTTTGATGCTGATGAAAAGTATTGAAGAACTTTTTTAAATGTTGCAAGGGGTAGAAAGACTTAGGAAAATTTGAAAGCACAGATTATGCTTTCTCTGTGTATACACATACCTAGCATATCTGGAAGTGGACAGTCTGGCATGACCTGGCCAGCTGGAAGGAGCCCTTCCTAAACAGGCAGGCTGCTGGTGTGCAGACTTGGAGCCCAGGGCGAGAGCAGCTGATGGGACGAGTCAGAGGCTTTGCTGGGTTCCCCTGCGTGCCAAGGAAATGTTCAGGGTCTGTCTCTTTCAATTAATACACCTCCAGGGAAATGCAGATTTCATTTTAGCAATATCCCAATTGCCAGAGAAAAGCAGATTTGTACCAGAGATTCTACATTTTTGTCTGGAGTCCCCGCTAGTAACTTTATTTTGCATACTTACATGTTGATTCAGCAGGTCCTATTATTATTCCTTGTTCTTAGAATGTGCTTCCAGCTGCCCTTCTTGGAGGGACTTCACCGCCCAGAGAGGATGTGCTCTAACCCCTGTCAGCTTGTTTTCCTGCATTGGCACTTGGGGCTGAAGCCTTTGTGATCCTGTATTCACAGTTCTTTGTCTCAGTGTGAGCCCACAGCCCAGCAGAGCCCACCCACCAGTGCAGCCCTCAATTTCAGTGGCTGGAGCTGACACGTACACTGCATTGTGTTGCATGTAGTGGTTTCTCCCTGTACCTGCTGGGGGTCCAGAAGGCAGGCTGGTCGCTGTATGAAAGGACACACTCTTGGCCAGCCCCTCGTCCCCAGCTGTTTCCACTCCCTCCAGCAGTGCTCAGACACAGTGTGAGTCAGCCCCCTGCAGATGCTTCATGAAATATGGGCGTCGGGCCCCCGGCAGTGGGCCTTCCGGTGACCGGGCATCCTCCCCAGTGTGAGCACCGTGCTCTCCATGAGGGGCATGACTGGCTGGACTGGCCAAGGAAACCACTCAGCAATGGGCCCGTTGAGGAGATGGTGGTACCTCATGTATAGCTTCTTGTTCCAGGAGATGGCGGCACCTCACGACCCAGCCTGTTTTCTCTGCCACCCTTTTTCCGGTGCTCACATTTGCACCCTGATCTTTCTACTGCCTAAGCATGTTTCATTTTTATGGGGGGGAATCTGACTCAGTTGATGGGCTTTACTGGGGCTCTCCCACATCTTTTGTGTGGACCTCAAAACACAGACCACCCTGACCCTTCAGGAAGACGGTGCTGCTCACTGGCAAGTGAATTTCTCCTTGATCAAGGGAAAAGGACTGTTTGTCAAATGTCCTAAAAACATTCTCTGCCTAAAAAGGCACATGTGTATATAGTTGCATTGTGTTTGAGAACCTGAGGAGTGGGTGTTTGGAACTTAGGAGGTTAGGGCTTTTCTGGAATGCCCTCCTTTGCCCCACCACTCCCTCCCCAGTGCTGGCTGTGCACACAGGGCAGGTGTTGTCTTCTGACAGAAGAAGGGGCTGGTGAGTTGTCAGCTGCGGCCTGATGCTCCAGGTCCTAAAGGAATACGAAGCCCAGCCAGTGGCTCTCTGGACGCCACACACGCACTCCATCATGGAAGCTGAGCATGTGGGTGCCTTCGGATTTTATCGCAGGTGGACTGAGTTGTTAGAGCCTAGGGTGTGACAGTCATGCTGAAAGCTGGCCGGCACAGGGAGGGACTCTGCTATCTGATGTGCATGCGTGAGCTGCCTGTTCTGTATGCACTTGGGCGACATCCCCATCACCCTTCATGCTCATGGTAGAAACTCGAGGGGGCCTGGGCCCACCTTGCAGACTCAGTTGCCAAGCTTGGTGTGCACCTAGTGTGTGCATGGCCCAGCACTAAGAATGTAAATTCCAATCTGAGTGGATTTTACAGATGAAAATGCTCAGAGAGGTCAGGTCACTAGCCCAGGTCTGCACAGCTTCAGAGATGGAGCTGCCATTCCACACACTGCCTCAGTCAAGTGCAGAAGCAGTACCCAGCCATCTGTTGTGCTTAGAGCCCATGTTAGGTGCCTGGGAGTGAGGGAAGCAGCAAGAGCCTCTGTGTGCCCTGCTTCCCTCTGCACCCCAAGCATTGCTGCATTCTTTCCCTCCAGAACCTGGTCCCTCTGTCCCTGAGCTGCACAGAGCTGGCTTGGCAGTAGTGTGGCTCCCAGCTGAGGAATTCGGAGGCAGGAGCCCCGGCTTGCTGTGCTGTGCCTTAAGGGCCTGGTGTCCAGCCAGAGAGGGCCTTGTTCACCATGGGTGTCTCTGTGGCAGTCAATTCTTGCTCTCTTATACCTTTACTGATTTTGAACATGTGGTTTAAATGAATTTAAACATCTCTCTCAAACCTTGTATCACCTCATTTTATTGGCAGTGATGCCAGGGTACAAAGGCAGCCAAGTTGCCAGTGGCTTTATAGGATGACAGTGCTCAGCGGGGCCTTAGCGTGCTGACCCAGCAGGCCCTCTCCCGGGTGGCAAACCTGAGGCCTGTGGGCAGGAAGGGGCTTGTCACGAGCTACCGAGCTAACACGTGGAGAGGACTCAGGTCTCTGTCTCGTTGAGGATGGGCTGCTTCTGAATGGAAACCCAGGTGACCTGAGGTCAGGCCTGGGCTAAAAGGAGGGCTGCCAGCGGCCGTCCAGGCTGTCCCGGGTCTGCAGGCTTTCCGAGCAAAGGCTGCCAATGCCCCAGGCCCTTCCCTGTCCCCAGACTCCGGGAATACTCCCAGATGCTCCATGCCCAGTGTGCTGGACAGACACCACTCACCCAGGCTCCCCAGCCTCTGCCGGGGAGCAGCTGGCCCAGGTGAGCTGGATTCCCCAGCACTCGCTCTGGCTCTGGCTCCTGTGCACACTGCTGGGATGCCCGCTGCCCCCAGTGTTTGCTCCCCACCGAGAGCACTGACGGCCATGCCTGGCCTCAAAATGATTTTGGAGTCTCCTGCTCAGTTGCCTCTGGAAGCTCCCATTTAGTGACGGGCCTGTATGTGAGTTCTGATTGACTTTCTCAAAAAGGAACCCAGAGTGTAAGGGGGCCAGTCAGGCTGGCCTGTGGGGCACCAAGAGAGCTACTCGGGCAGGTGAGTGTGGGGCAGGCCACACCTCCCAGGGCTGCCCTGCCCACTGGGCCTCTTGGGCCCGCCTCTTCCCAGAAGAGGCTAGCTTGTGCCTTCCTCCCGCTTCCCTTCACTTTATACAAATTCTCACAGTTTTCCAAATTCTTTAGACAAATGCTGGTATTTGGGGACATTCTGTTGTCTAGGTGTTTTGGGATAAGGTCTGGGAGCTAGTTAGAGACTTAGTGCCTAGTCAGAAGAACAGAACTCTGGGAACTTAGAATGTAAGCAAATCTCTGAACATACATTCCAGAGTGTTGTTATCCACGGTATTTTCTGATGTTGTGAAGAAGGCAGTTGACTTAAAAAGTCCTCTTGTCTATCTGCCTTTCAGTGAGGAGACAGTGTCCTCCGTGAGGTGCTCTGCACTTTGAGCCTTTGCTTCTGATTTGCTTTAGGATTTTTCCTCCTACTGCATTTATTTTGTAGCGCCACCCACTGTTTCTGTGTCTTCCACCACTGAAGGCCACAGCTCCGCCTGAACCCCAGGGCCTGTGGCGAAGCCCAGGCCGGTCTCAGGGGTGTCTGTGTGCTCCAGGAAAGCCTGCCTGCCCCACCCTGCCTGCTGCCTTGCCTGGGAGGGGGAGAGTCCTGTGGGGTAGGGCTCCTGTGGACCAGGACTCCCTTTCTGTCCTCAGGGGGAACTGGTGACAGCCTCCAAGGCCATCATTGAGAAGGAGTACCAGCCCCACGTCGTCGTAAGCACCACGGGCCCCAACCCCTTTAACACGCTCACCGATCAGGAGCTGGAGGAGTACTGCAGGGAGGTGGAGCGGAAGCAGAAGGGCCCAGAAGGTGAGCACTCTCCCGCCTGGGCATGCCGGGCAGTTTCAGCACGGGTGGTCACAGAGGCCCAGGAAAGTGCTGTGTGAGCTCCTCTGGGCCCCAGGTACTGACTGTGGGTGATGATGAGAATAGTCCTGCATGGGAGACAACCTTGTGTTTGGTTAAGACTAGAATGCTATTCAGTACACATTTCTATCTGCTCATTTGGGCCAGTTCTGTTGCAGGAACTGTGGGAACTACAAAGAGTCGGGACACCGAGACATTTGGGGAGAAGCACTTTATTAGTGCGGGTGCTGGCTCAGCGGGTTTCTATCCAAAGGCTGAGCCCTGAGTGCAGTGGGGCCGTGCCTTTTAAACATTCACTACAAGGACGGGGGGAAGTCAGCACTCAGGATCCATGGCAGTGGGCTAGGTTCAGCCAGATTGCTAGTGACGTTTTAGCCTATCTCAGTAAAGGGTACCCGAATACTCTATTTTAAGCTAATGGGCCTACATGACTCTGATCAACAAGCTGTTCCTTATCACTGGGTCCCGGGGTTGTGGGGGGTGGGTACGTTGTTACATTGCTTTAAACTTGAGCACCCTGGTGTTCCTCTGAATTCTTAAAGCTTTAAGGAAACATTGCCCCTGGGACTCTCTTGTCGCCTCCTGGCATGAGCCAAGAGCTCTTTCCTCTCACTTTATTTCTGAATAAAAGCCTCTACCCTGGCTCTCCTACCAAAAAAAAAAGAAAGAAAGAAACATTGTCCCTTTTCTTGGCTTGGCTTCCTATCACAGTTCCATAGGGACTGGAAAGCTGGGTACAGGTGTCAATAGTCTGTTAAGGAGAGACCCACAGGGACAGCTGTAAGGGCTCCATGGGGCCACACCAGACGGCCAGTGTGCTGTCCCTGGACCTGGTGGCATGGGACCCTCTGTTTTGAATGGCTCCACCAGAAGGAGGCCAGGCCTGAAAGTGCCGTGGTTGTCAGAGGAGGTCTGGAACTGTGGATGACGGAAGAGGGAGTGAGCAGGGCCCCTGTGCCCCATGGGCACTCTGCCGTCCAGACCCTGCAGGCCGTGGTGGGCAGTATGCATTCCTCTAGCTAGACGCTGTGAGCAGGGCATTTACAGGACCTCTAATCTGGAGTGGTCTGTGGCAATGCAGGCTGAAGATCGTTCTTAAGAGACATTCAGCCCTTTGACACATGCAGCACCGCTCCCTGTTGAAGTCTGCTGAGAAGAGGCCTCCGTGATCTGGGTAGCCTTGTCTGCACTCACTGGCCAGGTGTGAGCAGCTGTGTCATGCCAGGCACTGTGCTGGGTGCCGCACGCACACATACCAGCCGGTTCTCAGAGTGACCCTGAGACAGGCCTGTTCCCACCAGTCAGAGCAGAGGAGTTTGGGCCCATAGCTACGAAGCAGTGGTCACAAATAAAGTGGCAGGGCCTGGAGCTGGCCCAGAATCTGTCACCTGTGTCACCATGCCATCCTCTCACTGGCATCCTGCAGGCCTCATTGTCCCTGGCTTGGGGGTTCCCGACTCCCCATCTTTCTCCACAGACCCTGAGTCTTCCTGGACGGGGGCCTTCGTGGGCCGCTGCATTGCCTGCTCTGGCACATTTGTAGACTGTGTGGCTGTGTGCTGCTGCAGCCTGTTCCGCTTGGGCGCTGACTCACACAGGAGGTTGTACTTCTGTGAAATGTGATGGGACTACTTTACAACAAATGACAAATGGCTCTAAGAGCCAGAACCTCATGGAGCAGTTTGTTTCAAACTTTAGGTTATGAAAAGTAGATCCACACAGTTTGAGAACTAATGAGAGAAGTGAGGCTCTCGCTGAAGGTTGAGGTGGATCTGAGTCCCTTTCCCTGAGTGCCCTTACCTGGTACCAGGGAGACCCTGGGGCACAGGGCCCTCCGCCACTCAGGAGGTTGGCGCTGCTAAGGTCCAACCCTAGTCCTTCTACTGGGGCCTCAGGTCCTAACTGTGGACAGACCCAGCTCTTCCTCAGTTTGCCCCCGGGGCATCAGCCTTCTGGCATGGAAGTCCCACAGCGTGGAGGGCAGACAGTCACCCCCCTGGGGCCATGGGGGATTAGCCCAGGTGCTGCTCCTAAGACAGCCTCTTATGTGCCCTAATTTAACGTTTTTGTCTCACTTTAATGCACTATGTAGCTGCTACTGAAGTTTGAGTTGTACAGAAAAACCACTGAATTGTTCTTTAGTGTGTGTAACACCATCACTGCCTGTCGCTTTCTGTTAGATATGCGTTAAAATTAAGACTCGCTGTGTGCCGACTGAGAGTGAACCTGATGTTAAAGTCGCCCCGAGCTGATTCCCATCCTCTGCCCAGAGCAGCATGCGCGGCGGCCTGCAGAGCTTTGAGCCATTGCCGTAATTACCTGCCTCAGAGTGAGGACTGCAGGTGGAGAGGGAGCCTAAGTTGTAGGCCCTGCAGCCTGATTCCCATCCCTTCCCTTAGCATGATGTGTGTTCTTTGGGCCCTTCCAGTGTCTGGGAAACCTGAAATTTTTTTTTGAGTCACACCACAAGATACATGAGAGTTTTCCCTACATGTGAGGCTCCACTAGGAGGGTGTTACAGCAAGTGCGTGGATGGGTGGCTGGGACCATGTTCTGATCACAGAACCATCAGCAGTGGGAGTGCCAGCCAGGCCCCCTGCCCGGCCACCCGGCCTGGCCCTGGTGCTGGCTCTTGGCGTCCTGGGCAGGGCTGGTTGGCAGGCTCCTGTGCCACAGGGGAAACTCAGGCTGTCCCACCAAAGGTCAACACCTCAGGTAGGAAGGGTAAAGCCTTTGGCCTCTGGCACTTTTTCCTGGTTGAGGCAATTTGTTTATTCAAGTGGGAGATGTAAAGGCCTTTTGTTCATAGACACCAGGCTGGAGGAAGGTAGCTGCTGCCTCGGGGGATTGGGAAGGTAGGTTAGCATCTCTCTGAGATCAGAGGCCCTGCTGATTGTAGCTGCTTGTTTAAAATATAGGGCCCAGTGACCCTAAGCTACTAATACAAACCATTTAAACGAGAGGTAGAGATTTCAGGAATTAGGATAGCATTGGTATGCATTTTTCCCTAGGTGTGTAGTAGACTTGGAGTTTTCTGGGCCCTGGGCCCTAGTTTCTACCATTTTTCCCCTGGTTCTTACCAGAATATTTTTCATAGAAAATAAAAATATGCATTACAGTTGCCAAGTTTAAATTATTGGTAGAAGATGCTCTACATAAAAAAATCAGAACCAAAGTAATGCTCATGTGACATCCCTTGAGGTGGTGAGTAGGGTGAGGTGCTCCAGGCTCTGGGAGAGGTTGGATGGTGGGGACCCTTGCTGGCGGGCAGGATGGGGCGGGCTGAGGGCCACCAGTCTGCTGGGAGTCACAGAGATGGTTCTGGCAGGTTCTCTTCGGAGTAAGAATGGAGATTAATTTTGTATGTAAAGTTGGTTAAATTTTTCCAAGTTCGGATCCACAGCCCCGTCATCATCTGCCTCCTCTGTCCCTTTTGGAGAGGAATGAGGAAAAGTGTGACAACAGTGTGGCTGTGAGCCCGCCTGGTCCCATGGGTGCACCCTGAGAAGCCCACTGTCCTCCAGAGGGCCGGGCGGCGGAGGCTCGGGGCCCACAGCCCTTGAGCATGTGCTCCCTTCCTGTTCATCTGCAGAGAATCTGGATGAGACTGGAGATCAGAGAGAAAGGAGTCCTCCTGAGCAGCCGGGTGCCCCCCACACCCCCCCGAGCACCCCTGTCAAGCTTGTGGAAGGTGAGCCCCTCACTGGAGGGTGCATGGCCAGAGGTGGACCGACCGGGAGGGGCACCCTTGGTGTTTTCGTCGAGGGGAGGACAAGCAACCGTGTGGCAGTGGCTGAATGACACTAATGAGGAGCGTGTGTGCCTGGAACCCGTACGTCCTGTGGTTCTGAGCTCGCCCAGCCTCCGCTCCTGTTTTGATTTTGTCTTGGGTAACTTGAGGCAAAACAGATTAGATGGTGAGAAGTCAGGGAAGGACAGAATTCAGGGATTGGAGCCCACTGTGATTTATGGAGTTGGTTTTACCCACCACTTGCACATCTCTTGAACCTTACTGTGCTGGCCTTGCCTCTGGGCAGTGCCCCCACTGCGTCTGGGCCACCCTGCTCCATTCGACCTGTCCGTATGTCAGTGTGGGGAGAGCTGGCTCCGTCAGCCGCACCCACTGCATGCCTGTCGCGTAGCCCGAGTGTGTGTCCCTCCATCCTGTACATTGTGCTTCCCATGCCTGTTGGGAGCCTGTGGCCCCCGAGTCCTGTGTGTCTGCGAGGGTGGCTTGGCCACTCTCCTGTGCCCAGTGGCTGGGACTGAATGCATAGACTCTCTCCTGTGCTTTTCTCTTCCTGTGGCTGCGCACCAAGCAGGAGGCGGATGTGCTAAGGAATACCTGTTACCATAGTAAGTACCCTGCTGCCCGGCTTCTACCGCTTGACCTGACGTCCCTGTGCTTGGCCGCCTTCTCCTGCTTTGTTGCTTTTATGTTTTCATTTTGTTTATTCAGAATAAACACAGATGTCCCCTTCTCGTACCCAGTACCTCCTGGAAGGGGCTGGGTCATCTGAGCGGTGTGGCGGGCAGCCTGCCCTGGAGGCCCCTGCGGACCCTTGGTGCTGCTCAGAGCCCTTTTGGGTCTCAGGAGGTCCAGGGGGGCACAGGAGCCTGTTCAATCTTTGAGACTCATGATTGCTTGGTGGGGGGGTTTGCTGTATCAGATATGACATAAATCTAGACTAGATTCAGACAGGGTGGGATTTTGCCAATCACTGCATGGGATTGCAGTTTGGACTCTTGCTCAAGCCGGGTGCTTTAGTGTAATTTGAGGGGCAGAAGAGCACCATTTGGTACTATTCTAATGTAACATTTGGTCCTGTTATAATAGTTATGTGCACCCACAAGGCAACCTCTGCACGCTTTGCAGAGTGAATCCTAGTTTCTTCCTGCCCCAACTAAGTAAGAGCGCATAATTATCCTGGGGCAGAAAGGGGCTGATGGGGTGGGGATGGGGCAGCTCCAGCCTCCCAGAACCGCAGCACTGGTAGGGCAGGAGCCTCCTGGGGCCGCTCCTCACCCGCGCTCAGCCCGCCTGTGTCACCTCCCTCTGTTGGGCTTGATTTGTAAGTACCAGTTTGCAAACTGCCAGTCTCTTGTAGCTTTATAGGCTGTTTTTAAAAAATCTACAAAACCGGGTCCTCCCAGCAGTAGAGGAATCTCCTGACAGGAACCTCTGCTGGAAACCAGCCAAGTGTTTCTTCAGAACAAGTCACACTTGCTCTTTTATGTTTTGATGTTTAAATGGTTAGGATGGCTTTATTTTTTGCCCCTGCCCTGTACCTTGTGGCTTTTCTTTTCTTTTAATTAATATACATCCATTTAAAATGGCTTTGTTTGCTGTTGGTGTTGCACATGGGGCCCGGGGATTGGGGCTCCCACTGGTTTTCCACTGCCACGCTTGCTTTCTGGTCTTGTCCGCAGGGCGGACCAGGCGTAGACTTACTTTCCTGCAGCCCAGCCACGCCCTGGGAGCTCTAGAGCAGGCCTCCTTCTGGGACTGGTGTGGAGTGCGGTGTGTGGCCAGCACCCTCAGCTGGCCTGGGTCACTGATGGCTGTAAGGCCAGCCTATGGTGGCGTCTGGCTGGCAGTGCCGTCCACGAGGAGGGGTTGAAAATGCCCACCAGGGAGCCTGTGCTTTGTGTGTGAGCTCCAACCAGCCATGAAGTACAGTCCACCTCACTTAAAGGCTCTTATCTTTGTCTTGGGAAGGGTTCCTAAGGTCAAGTACAGTGGCAGTTCCTGGGCCAGGTGCCGCCTGTGTTCGAGGTCCCCTGTGGTCTGGGCAGTTGCCCTTTAACCCCATCTCCCCCCCCCCCCACCCCACCAGACCCGCTGCAGGAGCTGACTTCCGGGGACGACATTGATGCCGCCACCTTCAAGCCGACTCTCCCCGACCTGTCCCCTGATGAGCCTTCAGAAGCGCTTGGCTTCCCGACACTGGAGGAGGAGGAGGAGGAGGGGCTTTGTGAAGCCCGTGGCCCTCCGAGCCCTGCCAGGTCCCCCACGGTGGCCAGCCCGGAGCCAGCCCCAGCCCAGGCGGCTGAAGACGCTGCCTCCCCAGCTGCCGAGGAGGGGGCTGCTGGGGACCCTGGCAGCGATGGGTCTCCAGGCAAGTCCCCATCCAAAAAGAAGAAGAAATTCCGTACCCCCTCCTTCCTGAAGAAGAGCAAGAGGAGGGGAGACTCCTGAAGGCCCGCCCCGCACAGACCGAGGCCGCCTGGCTGCCCCTGATTGTGCCCTGTGCTCCGTCTTCTCGTGTAAAGGAATGCAAATGCCCACATAGCTAGAGCTCCCCTCGTGGCGTGACCAGACCCCATGTAGCCCGGTGCTGACCTCGTGTGTGCGCAGCGGGCCTCCCGCCCGGCCCCGCCCCGGGCCCTCACCCTCAGGTTCTGCGGGAGGCGCGGTCTCCGTGTCCTCCTCTGCGGCGCCTGCCACAGCAGCAGCTCAGCCCATTGCCTGCTCCGCAGCGACGTGCTCCCCCCGGGGCGCCAAGTCGGGGCTCCAGCGGGACAGTTGGAGGCCCTGCGGGTTCTGGCCTCCACCTCTCCTGCTGGGAGGCTCCCCTTCCTCTGCTGTGTTCCCCTTTGTCCTCACGTCTCAGGTGACTGCATCAGGCCCACAGCTTCCTGTTGGCATTATCTGGTCACTGATGTCACTTTGTTCATCTATACAAAGCCTCAGTCCTGTGAAAACACTCACGTGTTGGCCAACAGCCAGGGCGCTAGGCGCCTGAGAGGAGGGTGGGGCTGAGCCGGACACCCCAGCAGCAGGTGGGCCTGTGCGCACCCAGCGCAGCCCGTGTGTGGTCTGATCACCCTGAGGCCAGAGGCAGGTTCAGGGGCTCACAGCTTTACTCTCTGGAGTCTCCAGATCCCAGTCATGGGGAAGGTACATCAGGGGAGGGAAGTCCTTTTTAGAATTTTCTCTTGGACTGAACATGAGCAGGCCACTCTGCGTTTCTGTCGAGCTCGGGGGCTGAGGGGTGCCCCCACCTGCACTCAGCTGGAGATGCCCTGCTCTTGGTCAAGGCCGATTGCAGGTGGAAGCCAGCCCTGGTGGCCCTGCCTGCGCCCGCCCCGACAGGAGACATGACTTGCTCTCCTTGTTTGACGTTGGTATGAACTGTCACTTAACTCAGATCCTGGAAAATAGTGGGGACCTGTGTAATGGGAACTAGCCCAAGGGCTCCTCGAGGGGGACCCAGCCCAGGAGCTGCCCGGTGCCAGCCTGACTAGCCTCCTAGGGTGGAGGGGTGCTTGATGGACCTGGTGCCAGACGGACCGAGGTCCCACAGACCCAAAATGGAGTGGGACCTGAGGCTGGCTGCGTGGCCCTGCCCACTGCTTTTCTCCTGCGTGTCGTTTGGTTGGTGAGGAAGTTTCACCATCGCCCTGCACTTCAGTTAGTGGGCCTTCCTGTCAGTCCTTCCTTTTACCCCACACAGTGACTTTAATTTCACTTTTGTAGTTCATTTTAACTCTTTGTATCACAGCCTAAGTGTAGTTGCATATATGGACACAGGCTTGGGAGGACAGGTCCTGTGTCTTTTCTTCACTGTTAACACATTTTACTCACAAATAAATTCTTTAAGCAGTTCCTTGTCTTAAGCCTGGAAGGCAGTTTTTACCTTTTAACTTTTTATTTTAAAATAGGACTTTCAGAAGCTTGTCTCACACCCCCCTCAAAAAGATCCCAAAGTGTTTTTCTTGGTCAAAGACGGTTTGTTGTTTTGGCCTGAGGAGATCTGCAACCTAGAACTAACGGCCTGCTTTGCCCTGCCTAGTCTGCCAGGGTGCAGGCTCCCCCAAGGCACCACCTAGCACATGATGAGCCCAGTTTGGAGTTCTGCCTCTTGACTTGGTACTCTGTGTGCAAAAGGGACCAGGCTTGGGCACAGCCTTATCCTCTGGTCAGTGGAGGTAAAGAAACTTCCACTCGAGCGACTGCTCTGGTGCCAGGGTGCTGGGTGTTGAGGTAGAGCCGTGTACTAGAGAAAGGTGCTTGGTATAAAGGAGCTGCTTTATTTTGTCACTCAGAGGCCTGGCTGAGACCCATGTCATGGAGTGGAACACAAATGAGCAGAAAGCCTGGGAGGCTTTGGAGTCACTGAGCCTGCTCCCAGCAGGGCTGCCGGTCCCCTTGGGGAGGTGGAGGAGTGTCTCAGGCCTCCAGGCAGGCAGTGGGGAGCAGTCCTGGCTAGGGCCCCCCACTTCCTGCCTCAGCACCCCCAGCCTGGGGTGGGGTGGGGTGGGGCGGGGCATGGCGGCACAGCTACTCAGCCTTGAGAGTCTGTGCTGGCGGCCTCAGATTCTGCAGGAGTAGGAAGGGGAGCAGGAAGAGCCCCGAGCACACGGTGAAGCAGACCCGGGCCCCTGCCAGCCAGTACACTGCAGAGAGACAGGCCGGCCATGACTGGGGCCCACTGGGCAACCCCCTGCCTCGCCTGACCCTCAGCCCAGGGAACAAGGACAGAGCTGTAGAATCAAGTGGCTGGAACAGGACAGGAGGGAACAAAGGCAGTTGAGGGAAGCCAGGAGGGGCTGTGTGGGCTCTGCTATGGGCCAGGAGCCCCCCGGCCAGGCCTGACTTCCCCGGGGCACACAATGAGCCCCAAGTGCTGCCCCAAAGGCCTCACCTGAGGCAGCCACCATGGGCCCCATGGCCCTGGCCAAGGCACCGAGGCTCCGCAGTGCGCCCATGACTGTGCCTTTCTGCCCGGGAGAGCCTGTTGGGAGGGAGGAGAGGCCGTTAGGGGCCCTCCGGCTTCCTCCCACCCCGGGTGGCTTGGCTCAAAGGAAGGGCTTCTTACCATAGCCAGCGACCACGGAGGACAGGCAGGGCACCACGACAGCAGCAGCTGGCAGGGGACATCAGGGGGCTCCATCAAACCATCGAGAAGCTGGCGCAGGCGTGATCCAAAAGGAGTCCCTGCCACCCTCCCCACCGCACGCCCTCTGCCTAGGCAGGGACCACTCACCAAAAGAGTAGAACAGCAGCCCGAGGCCCAGCACAGGCAGCGTGCGGCCCCAGCCTATGAAGAGGAAGGCGGGGACCAGCAGCAGGACGGCCTGCAGGTGGGCACAGCTGGCCTCAGGACCCACCCTGGGACACCATGCCCCCTGCCCCTGCTTTACAGACACTCCTGTACCTGCTTCACAGCTGCAATTTCCCTGCCTGGGCTGACGCGCCGGGTGTAGATGCCCTGGATGGTGGCCATTGTGAGCCCGATGAAGAAAAACATCTTCCCCTGCTGCAGGCTGGTAGAGGGGGCCGTCAGCACCCCAGCCCTGCCGGCTGGCTCCCTGCCCCAGCTCCCACATCCGGAGCCAGAGCCCGTGGTGGGGTGGTGACAGGCTGTTCATTACCATCCTCTCACCATCCTCCGGGCAGGCCGCCCTCTGTCCCAGGTTGCCCAGCCTGGGCCCCAGGGGATGGGTCTGGGTGGGAATCAGCCCTGAAGTAAGGGGCTCAGGACAGGTTGACGGCAGGCATCCCCAGGCACTCCTACCTGCTGAACTGGAAGCGCTGGTGCGTGAGGAAGCTCAGCGTGTACTCCAGGCCAGAGAAAAGGAAGAGGTAGAGGAAGTAGGCCAGGCCCAGGCGGCGTAGGCTGCGGAGACCTGGGGAGGAACGGAGGGGCTGCTGGGCCCGCAGCCTGGACAGCAGCGGGGGAGCACAGCCACACCCAGGGAGCTGGCCGGCAGCCTCTTACTGTCTCCAGTGGGCGGGTCCCGACCATGGGCTATAGCGGAAAACTGGAACAGGGCCAGGGGGCTGAGCAGGTCAGCAGCAGCTCGGAAGCCCAGGGCGATGGAGGGTGCCTGAGGTGCAGGAAGCGGAACTGGAGAGGCCTGCCTGGCGGCCTGGAGACAAGGCCCTGACCTGCTTGGCCACCATGGGGAGCCCGGGGACCCCTGGAGCCCCAAGGGGCTCTGGACATCAGGAGGGGACAGCCAGCTTCCCCGAGTGTCCCTACACACCCACAGACGCAAGATCCAGGCCATCAGCCGTTTCTTCCTGGGTCCCCCCTTACCCGCTTCTCCTGAGGCAGTGTCTCGGGCAGGAAGCAGAGAATGAACAGCAGATCTGAGACTGCGAAGACCAGGGCGAGCCAGGGCACCACGTCCACAGGCAGGGAGGCGCCAAGCATGGGGCCCAGCGTGAAGCCCAGCGAGAAGGCCACTCCAATGACTGCCTGCAGAGAAGGCCACCTGAGCCGGGCAGGGAAACCCGGGCCCAGGAGCCTCGTCTGCCGGCCTGCGGTGAGCACTCACCATGCCTCGGCTGCAGGCGGGCGGTGAGCCCAGGTCAGCGACAACGGTCGTGGAGAGGCTGACGTTCCCCTTGCTGATGCCCCCAATCACCCTGGAGGCCAGGAAGGCCGCGAAGCTCCTGGAGGCAGCCCACACGGCATATGAGGTGGCCAGACCTACCTGCCTCAGGACAGGGGCCGGCCATGCTCACCTGAGCCAGGAGTCGCCCAGCGTGGGGCTGGCATCATGCCCTGGGACCCCGCCCTGTTCTGGAGCATCCTAGGGCCACCTGTAAAGTCCTCGTGGGTGGCAGAAACACTGGCACAGGTGGCTCAGCCGCAAGAGCCGCCCGCAAGCACCACCCCCAGGAGGCAGTGAGGGCCAAGGGGCCTTGAGGGGCTCTCAGCCGCCGCCTCCCTGCCTAGAGGGCTGCCGGGAGGGCGGGAGAAGGCTGCAGGCTCCTGCCCTGGGGCCCCCGTACCAGGGACAGCAGCAGGACTGGGCGCCTCCCGAGGCAGTCAGAGGCGGCCCCTGTGAGTGGCGCGGAGAGGAACTGCAGGAAGGAGAAGACTGAGCCGATCAAGCCTGAAAGACAGAAGCTGCTGTCGCCGCACTCGTCTCCGTCCCCAGGGGTCTGCACATACGCTGCCCTGCACTCCCAGGCCGCGGTCCTCCAGGAAAGGTGGCCCTGCAGGAGGGTGGCCACTCCATTCCGAGCGGGAGCAGGAAGCAGTGGACAAGGCCTGGGACTGACGGGGGCCCAGGCAGGAGGCGGGAGGAGTCCAGGAAGACGACCCCAGTGGGACCCGGGGCGGGGCTCGGCCGTACCTCCGAACAGGACACTGTTGTACCTCTTCTCTGCTGGCATCCTGATGGCTGCGGCGAACCAGTCCACCCCTCGCTGCCAGACGCCGTAAAGAGGGTCCTGGGGGACAAGGAAGGATGACAAGGGCTTGGGGAGTCCCTGTCGGGCTTGCGCAGCCATGGCGAGAACCAGGAGCAACTGGACGGCGGGAAGGGCTCACGTGGGCACGGCTGTGGCTCTCCAGCAGCCCGGGCAGCAGAGGCAGGAGCAGAGTGAAGGCCAGGAGGTCCAGCAGGAGGCCGACGAAGACCACCGTGAGCACGCGGGGCTCGGACGCCGGCCGCGGGCGGATGGGTGGGCGCGGGGTGCAGCTCCCGCCGGCTCCCCAGCCCATGATGGGGGCTGCTCCGGTCGGGCCTGCCTGAGGGCGGGGCGCGTCTGCTGAGGCACCTCTGGGTACCCGAGCCCCGGGCGCCTCCCTACCACGGGGGAAACTGAGTCCCCAGCTCCCGCGATGCCCCAAACCTGCTGGCAGCCAGCAGGATCCTATGGGCGGCGCCTCCCGCCCTGCTGAGGGGCTTCCGCTGCCCAACACGGTTCCTCTGTGTGCCCGCCTCCGGCCCGGCGGCAGGAGGCTCAGGCCGCGGAGGCCGCTCAAAGAAACCGCAGGCACGGCGCCCTGGACATCGCCCCACCCGCGGGGCCATCCCCCCGTTCTCGTGCGGGCCACGCGGGGAAACGGAGGCCTGGGTGGAGGGCGGGACCTGGGCGGCCCCGGGACCGTCACTGCGCCCCGAGAACACAAACCCGCCCCGCACCTGCCGCGGCCGCGCGCTCCGGACGAACGAAGGGGCACACGGACGCGGAGTGGGTGGCGGGAACGCCGTCAGGGAGCGGCGCGCCGATCATAGCCCGCCCCGCCCCGGAAGTGGGCGGCCGCAATGCTTCTCTTCCGGCTGGCGCCGCCCTGCGCTCCGTGCGCGCTCCCGCCACCCGCATGACGCGCCCCTTCGCGAGGCACAGGCAGGGGCGGTCGCCGTGAGACAGCGACGCCCCCTGGACTGCCCGGAGCGGGGTTTCGAGAGCATGTTGCCGGCACAGTCCATCCTCCGAGCTGCAGGGCGAGCGAGGCCCCGCCCGAGGGTCCCGCGCCTGACTTGGCCCCACTTCACTGGGGCGGTCGGGTGCGTGCCCAGTCCGGACACTTGGCAAATTAATGTAGCAACAGCTACGTGACAGAGTTTACACGCGGCCGAAACCCAGAAGCAGAATGTTCACACCCGCCAGAGCCTTGCAGATTCGCAGGGCCGTACGCTTGGGGTACTCGTCTGGGAACTGTCCTAGGGGAGGCGGGCTGAGACCGAGTACCTGCCAGGGCATCTGCTTCCGCAAGGCCTCAGCCTCCCCTCTTCCAGAAACCCAAGGCTGCCTGACCTGCCAGCGGGGCTGCTCTAGCCCCGTGCCCTGCATCCTGAGCTCCCCCACCAGCCTCCTTCTCTTCGTCCTGATGCGATGCTGTGAGGCCACGGCCAGAGCTGTCACATGTGTGACGTGTGCCCTGCAGTCACTGGGGAGTGAAGGCCGGGAGACTGGGGGACTAATCCCCCCTGGCACACCCTCCAGGGAGGCAGTGGCAGGGTTCAGGGGATGAGCTCTGTGCAAGGCTGCACTCCCTGCAGTCTGTAAAGTCCGAGGGGGCCACCATGGTGGGCTTCTCCGTTGCTCACAGCCCACTGCCCTTGGGAATCTGGCAAACTGCACACTGACCTGCCTTCGGCCTTTATCCTTAAGACGCTTCCTGGCTGGTGCAATGAAATTTCGGTGCTGTTCACTTACAAGTGTCCAACCTTAACCATAATCTCTGTCTTCCAACTTAACGGTGCCCAGCACTGAGACTGCTTCCTGGGGCACACAGCCATGGCCCTGCCCCATCCCACCTTCTGCAGTGGCCTGCTACCTCAAAGTACCGGGCAGGATTTAGGACAGTGCCCATTAGGACTGCTGGGGCCTTCTTAACTGCTTGCAAACTCGTTTCATTTGTTATTGAAAACAGTATTTATGCAGCATTAGGGAACACTGAATTCTACACATGAAGGTATTATTCTTGGCCAAAAATGGCGCTGGCCACAAACCCAGTCCCAAACCTTGTGATGCTGAGGTTTGTCTGGAAATGATGAAATGAAGGTCATTTACAGTTGGTTACAAACAACTCTTGAGGAGGACTGCTCCTATTTCCAAACGTGTACCTTGTCAGATGTCCTAACAGGAGCTGAAGTACAGAAGAGCAGAACCACATGACATTACAACCTCTTTTATTACTTCCCATGTACACTATCTCCTTGCCTAACTTAAAAACATACTTTATTTTTTTAACTTTTTCCTCTTCAGAGCTTTCCATTCACCCTCCTGTGTAGCCAGGCTGTTAAAAAGCTGCTTCACTTTTCGCTTTCTTTCCGCATCCCTTTGAAGAAAACAAAAAAAAAATCTTTGCATCTGTTTTTGGAGGCCATCTTACCTTCTCCATGAGACCCAGGAGCAGTTCAGAGCCACATGGGCCTGCACTCGAGGGCAGGACCGCCGACGGAGGAGCGGGTGAAGGCACACAGGCCCCCGCCTGCCGGCGCCGTGCCCAGGCCGCCAAGGAATGCCGCGCGAAGGCTGGTCCCCAGGGCAGCCCGCAGCGCTCTCACCGTTCCATGAGCTCGGAGAGCTGCGTCCGGGCCAGGAACTGGCTGTCCTTGCGGATCTCCCGGACAGCGCCCTTGAATTCCCGCTTGTGCTTGTGGATCAGTCTTTTCCTTTCCTGTTCTTCTCTGCTGCTGCCCTGTTTTTTTCCAAACTCGCGGCTACGGGTGGAAGGCCAAGGTTAAGAGGGCCCAAGCCTCGCAGGCCCCACCTCTCAGCAGAGCCTGCTTCCGTGCGGCTTCCCCCTGGGTCTGCCAGCCCTTATCTGTCTTGGGCTGAGCCCACAGTCCTGGCCCCAGAAGAGGGGGCTCTCTCCAGAATGGGGGTGCTCTCGGAGGAGCTGCTGCTACTCACACTTTGACCAGCCGCGGGGTGAACAGCTTCAGTGGCACAGGCTTGCTCTTCTCACAGACCAGCGGCTGGTAGTGCTTCCTTTGGGCCTCCATTGATGTCACTATGCTTTGATTCATCTCCTGGAACATATAAGCAAATATGATGCACACGGTCCTGCCCCCCTGTGGCTTCAGGAGCTCCTCCAACAGGCTATGTGGCCTCTGGGAGGAAGGGGGACAGAGCCGGCAGTGAGTCCCCACCTCCCCCAAACCCTCCATAGTCCCTCCCCTTCCAGGACCCTCGGCTTCATGTGCTGACTAACAGGGTGTGTGGGCGTGAAGCTGGGCTGATGATGGGGGAGGGGGACTGAGGCAGCTCTGCCCGCCTCACAGTGCCGGGCTTTGGCAGGACTGGAGACCCAAGGCCGCCTAAAGGATATTGTCTAGGAACTTGGACATGGGGCAGATGGTGCTTCTAGATTCCAGCAAACGTTAATGGAATCTTCTTTCCTAGAGACAGCTGTCCCAGTGGGTATCAGTGACCCACCCTCCATGGCCACACGCAGGAGAGCCTTCCCTTGCACGGGGAGGGCAGGTGCAGGGGCGGCCAGTGGAACCACGCAATGGGGCGCTCAGCAGGACCAAGTTTCTATTGGGCTCTGTGGCTCCTTGCTTTCATTCCAACAGAACCAGGTGGTCAGCCACCTCCATCATAGCCTTGGCTTCCACGAGAGGTGGCTGGAGCTTCTGAGGAACTTTCTAAAAGCTGGTTCTATTCCTTTCCCTAGTACAGGTGTGTCCCAAAACTAGGCTTCCTGCACTGTGGGCACAGCCGCCCCTAGCCTCCTGTCCAAGGGGACTACATGCAGGCATGACCAGCTCAGCCCACTGGGCCCACGAACCCTGTGTGGCCCCTTGGCCAGCCCAAATCCCACAGGACCAGAAAGCCACTCTGTCCTTTAAACTAAGGGAAAAAGCCTCAGCCACCTGTCCAGTAAGCCTCAGGTTAGAGGTAGGGGCTGACACCTCAGCCTCACCAGCCTTCTGCCCTGGCTCCAGGGACACACTGGGGACACTGCTGGGGTGCTGTGCTCATGGGGCCCACATCCTCGTGGAGCAGAGACGTGACAGTGCAACATGCCTGGGAGTTGTCATCCTATGAGGGAGGCCTGGGAGGTCCCAAGTGGGGGATGCCACTTCTTCGCAGGCAGGAAGCCAGGAGACGAGCTACATGGCTGTACAGAGTGCTTCAGGCAGAGGGAAGGGCTAGTGTGAAGACCCCTGAGTGAGGTCAGACATGTCAGACTGCTGCGGTTCAGACTGCCCTGGCTTTGTGGTCCCAATGGCCTTCTGCTCTAACAGGACCTGCTGAGAATGCAGGATGGCCCCTAACAGAATCCCAGGGCTGGTGCAGGACTTTAGGGTGACCAGGTGCCAAGATGGGGGCACGGAGTGTGCAGGGAGGTGGGAGTGGGCCTCAGAGCAAGGTAAGGGCGAGCTGACGTCTGAGGACTGAATGTGCACATGGGGCTTCCA
The DNA here is from genome assembly GCA_029783875.1 of Phataginus tricuspis. Lineage (NCBI taxonomy): Eukaryota > Metazoa > Chordata > Mammalia > Pholidota > Manidae > Phataginus > Phataginus tricuspis. Next base: position 90,735,939 of record JAQQAC010002594.1, on the reverse strand, counting down.
GGTCAGAATGAGGTGTCCTTCGTGGCTTCCTGCTGCCTTGAACAGGGTCCCCCAGCTGATGTCTAAGCCTTGGTGGGCCGTGTGAAGGCTGAAGGGGGCACATGGCTCCTGGGTAAAATTCCAGATCCAGACTACCCAGCAGTACATAGGTCTTTGTCCCCACTGTTCTCACTTTCCCATTTGTGTTTGTATTTTCCAAAGATGGTGTCCTTGACTTCTCAGGCAGCAACCTCAATGACAGAAACACCCAGCAACCTGCTCCCCCTCCTGGGCAGAAGAGCCCTGTGGCCAGGAAGCCTCACCTGGAGCTCCTGGGGGTGACGGCACTCGGCCAGGTGCTCCCTCAGGAGGGCTTTGAGGGGCCTCATGATGTCGTGGAAGGACGGCAGAGAGCCATACAGGAGCACACAGCGCTTCACCAGAGCCAGACACACGGCCAGGCAGGACAGTCTGCAAGGGGCGACCAAGATCCGGCCTCAGGTCAAGAGGCAGAGCAGAAGGCCGGCTCATTCTCCTTCAGCCCCCAACGTCAGCAGTCAAAATTAAAACCTCCAGCACATAACTCTGAAAAACCCAACGTGGGCCACAACAGATGGAGGCGCCTGTCTGCTCAGGGCCGTGTCTGCCACAGTGACAGCTCAGTGCTCAGCCTTAAAGCAACCACCACCACCTCCTGAACAGGAAGGCAAACTGTAGAAAGTGTGATTAACAACTGGAAAAGAATAGCTCCATTTTATATTACTATTTGCAAAATCAAACATATTTTGAAAATAATACATGTATTTTGGGAAAGTTTTTCTTGTAGAAAAATGGCCATCAAGGCCAACAGGCACATGAAAAAATGCTCCACATCGCTAATCATCAGAGAAATGCAGATTAAAACCACAATGAGATATCACCTCACACCAGTGAGGATGGCCAACATCCAAAACACAAACAACAACAAATGTTGGCGAGGATGTGGAGAGAGGGGAACCCTCCTACATTGCTGGTGGGAATGCAAATTAGTTCAACCATTGTGGAAAGCAGTATGGAGGTTCCTCAAAAAACTCAAAATAGAAATACTATTTGACCCAGGAATCCCACTCCTAGGAATTTACCCCAAGAATGCAGCAGCCCAGTTTGAGAAAGACACATGCACCCCTATGTTTATTGCAGCACTATTTACAATAGCCAAGAAATGGAAGCAACCTAAGTGCCCATCAGTAGATGAATGGATTAAGAAGATGTGGTACATATACACAATGGAATATTACGCAGCAATAAGAAAGAAACAAATCCTACCATTTGCAACAACATGGATGGAGCTAGAGGGTATTATGCTCAGTGAAATAAGCCAGGCCGAAAAAGACAAGTACCAAATGATCTCACTCATATGTGGAGTATAAGAACAAAGAAAAAAAAAATAATAATAAATAAATGAAGGAACAAAACAGCAGCAGACTCACAGAACCCACGAATGGACTAACAGTTACCAAAGGGAAAGGGACTGGGGAGAGGGATGGGAAGGGAGGGATAAGAGGGTAAAAGGGGCATTACGATTGGCAGACATAGGGTGGGGGGGCACGGGGGGTACTGTACAGCTCAGAGAAGACAAGTAGCGATTCTCATCTCACTACGCTGATGGACAGTGACTGTGGTGGGGTTGGTGGGGGGGACCTGGTGATGGGGGGAGTTCAATCATCACGGTATTGCCCATGTAATTGTAGGTTAATGATACTAAAATAAAATAAATTGTTAAAAAAAAAAAAAGAAAAATGGCCATCAAGACTTGAACAGACACTTCTGTCAAGAACGTGTGCAAGCAGCACCACCATGGTGCTGACAACCACCAGGGAAATGCCTATCGGGGCCCCGGGGAGCTCACCCGACTCACACCGTGAGGATTGCTACTGTCAAAAAAAGCAGGAAAAGGGGTTAGAGAATCTGGAGCCTGTGAACAGCTCAGTGGGAACATAAAACGGTAGAGCCACTGCAGAGACAGAGCCAAGGGTCCTCAGAAAAACTCAGCAGAGCTGCCATGCAATCCAGCAACCCCACATCTGGGCAGGGTCTCAGACTTGAGCACGCATGCGCAGAGCAGCGTGAGTCACCATAGCTGAGATGTGGAAGCAGCCCACTGTCCACTGGTGGACGAGTGGATGAGCACAGTGTGGGTCTGTACACACACGGAGTGTCATACAGCTGGGGAAAGGCTGGAAATTCGGAGTCCTATCACCCCACCAGTGCAGCTTTAGGGTGTTATGTTGAGTGAATTAAGCCAGTCACAAAGACACTGTACAATTCCCCTTATATGAAGCCCATGGAGGAGTCAAATCCAGAGACAGGGAGCAGGATGGTGGGGGCCGGGCACCGGGGCGGCTGCATGGTATTGTCACTGGCTGGACGCCCCTGGCTGCTGTGCTTTGAAATGGCTGAGGTGGCATATTCTGTTAGGTGTATTTTAGAACACACACACACAAATTTCTAAAACATATTTCCAAGTAATCTATAATTCAAAAAAGTGAGCGAACAGAACTAGGACTCACAACAAAAAGCTCAGTCAGCCTATTGCTGCACTCCTCCAGCCACCCAAACGAGTGTGGGATGGGAGTGGTGGTGATCCCAGCCCCATGAGCGCAGGATGTTTCCATTTGTTCATGCCTTTAATTTCTTTCTGCATCGTTAGTTTTCCTTGTTCAAGTCTTTCACCTCTTTGGTTAATTTCTCCTTTCATGTGCAGAGATGCAGCCCACTGTGTGTGGATTTTGTCCTGCTCTGCTGAGTGTGTTTGTCCGCTCCCACTGCTCTGCTGTGGGTCCTGTCCCCTGCATACTGAGGAGCCACGGGCGCACCCTCAGGCACCGGTGCCAGGTCCTGGGGTGTGCCTGGCTCCCCACCTGGCAGTGAGGGGTCGGGTAGCTGCAAGACAAAGCCTAACATTGCCTGTGGCCTGGGCCTGCATGTACCTGGTGTGGTTGGCCTCTGTCTTAGTCTGGGCTTTCAGTCCGCCTGCCCAGTAGAGGGAGAGACTCCTCCTCTGCCAAGTGGCCATGTCCTCTTCGTCAGAAACCACAAGCAATGTCGAGTTCTTCCCAAGTGCTCGGAAAGGGTGCACCAGCGTGTAACCTGAATTTCAAATGGGACAGGGAGAGAGATGGCTTCTGAGCATTATGGTGCTTAGAGGGCAGGCTCTACAGGGGAGCCTTTAGAAAGTTCACTTTTAACAGAGAAGGGGTGTCCGACTGCTCTGAACAGAATAGACCAGGCCTCTGCCCTCATGGAGAGACAGGCAAGGACCACCACCCATCAGACATACATGAAGGAAGCTGAACATTAGAAAGAAACAACAGAGGGACATAGCAAAGTGGGGTCGGGGAGGGATTGGCCGGGACTGTCGGGTGGGTGGGAGCGCCCACAGAGCTGACCAGGTCGGGGAAGCCTGTCCCGGAGGGTGAATGCCCGCCAAGACCTGGCAGGTGTACAGACTTCACCCATCACCCAGAAGAGCAACACAGGGAGCAGGAATGGCCTGTCTGGGTGGACACAGAGGGCTGGTGCAGCCCAGACCCAGCAGTTGGCGGTGGCTGGGCAGAGGGAGAGGGGCAAGCAGGCTTACAGACAGCCCCCCCCCCCGGGGCTCAGCGCATCCTCCTAGGGTCTGACCGTGAGCACTTACAGACAGCCCACCGGGCAGGGCGGTGCGTCTGCATGCCTAGCACCCCGGAGCTCACGGAGTGGGGCCAGTGAGCCCAGAGCAGGAGCTGCGCACAGCAGCACCTTCTGTGAGGTCACGAGAGAGGACAAAGGAACCCGAGGCACATGGAGCTGAATGGGAGGGACCACCAGACGGCGTTAACTACACTCCTTAGTGAAGACTGCTGCCCACTGGGAATCTATGGCAGCCACCAAGGGGGGTGAAAAGGTGTTTGTTGCCATGTTTAGAAAAGCAAAAAGAGAAATCTTAATGATGCACTTTATTTAGCCAAAAACAGTATTTCAACACCTGATTGCTATAGAAAACAGGTATTTTATACATTTTTGGTGTGGATCCGGGGATGTCTCACTCCACTGGCTACTCTGTAGCAAGGAAAAGCAGGACCCTGATTTTTTTTCAAAGTTGGGGTGTGCGCATGGGCACACACAGGCCAGGAAGGACCCCGCTCTGGACAGCAAGGCTTCGGACATTTTTGCCTTCTTTCTGCTTTTCCACATTCCAGCCTTGTACAAGGACGCATCACATTTAGAAGTGAAGAAATGCCCTCAATCAACTCACCTCTGCTCTGCTTGCGTGGCACCGCCATGTGAAGAATCCCCAGGAGAAAGTTGACAAGCTCCGGTACGAACCGCTGAGACAGGGCCACGTAGTCCAGGAACAGGCAAGCCACAAACAAGCCCTTCACCACATCTTGCAGAGATAGGATGGGGCACTGAGAAAGGGACGCAAGCAGTCACCCGTCAGCAGGGACGAGGCCGGAACGTGCCCCAACTTCTGGCACAGACGGTGGCTCTACCCCACAGCAGTGCCGCGCAGCAGGATTCAATCAGGCAGCGCCTTCCGTTTGGAGCAGAACGAGGCGCACCGTGGCCACCGCAGCATGTGAACACTGACCATACACTTCACCAAGGGAAAGGGGCTCTTTGGACTTTTTTAAGCCAAAAGGGGACAGAGCTCCACATCGGGCTTGATGTCTTCACCGCTAAGTGGACTGGTGGTGTCTGGGGTCACACACCTGCTGTAACCAGCTAGGGTTGTTGAAGCGTGCTCTGGGAGGGACCCCAGAGCTCCCGACTTGCTCACAGGCCCCTCTGTGCCAGAGGCTGGGGCACTTTCCTTATGCCAGACCTCCAGTCCACATCAGGACCCTTACTCTGCTCGACGACGCCCCAAGAGGATGGAGCAGGTCCTGACCCGCCTGCGTGCGGAAGCAAGGACGTACCTTAGTGAGTAGCTGGCTCATACACACCAGTGCGGGAGTCACAACGGGGTGCCAGAAATCAGACGTTGGAAACAGCATCCCAGCAATTTTCAAATAAATGAGCTGGAAAGAGTGTCACCACACAGGTTAAAGAAGGAAACTGAAGTTTAATACCTGCCTATGAAGGGCCCACGGCAAGACAGCCTCTGAAACTCCCGGTGGGCACGGTGCCCATGGGGTCAGTACCCGCCCCGCCTCCCTGCTCCTGCTCCAGTGCGCCCAGCTTAACGAACCACAGGAGCCGCACTCTTCTGGAACATGCAGCATTTCTTTAGAGCCCGTACCTGGGAACAGCATTTCCATACCTGGCTGCGCTATCCTGCGGGCCCAGCGGGGATTACAGCCCTGTCCTGGCTGCCGTCCTGGGCTTCTAGCCTGGGGAGCAGTTAGTGGGGGACTGGCCTCTCAACATGGTTCTCACAGTGCTGCCACCCCATCTGCCCGTCATGTGACAAATGGGTCCCACAGCTCTAGAACTGCCTTACAGCTGCTCCACAGGCCTCAGTCCTGAGCAATAGCCCATTCCTCAGGAAGCATTTCTAGAAGCTCTTAGAGCCTGACTTGCTGTCAGGCAGCAGTGCAGGCCGGTGTGGTGGTGGTGGGGGGGGCGCAGCCTCACAGACCAGGCGCAGAGACGGGCCCTCGCAGAAGCAGGGGGCCACTGCCGTTGCTGGGACACGAAGCTACCTCACCGACACTCTCCCAAGAGGACATCTAAGAACAGGAATGTGCCGTTTTGTCTTAGGTGATGACAGCAAGCTATTACTTTCGGAGACATGGTGGGTCAGGTACAGTCCCAAGGCTGGCACACGTGGCGGCAGAGAGGACCCCCTGCGCCTGGTTCGGCATGGCTGCCAGCCCCTCCCCCTTGTCCAGGGCACCAGAACTGGATCGCTCAGACCCATGGGAACTAGAAAATGTCAAGCACACCCCAGAGGATCTCATTTCCTCTTCTCTACTCAGGCAGGGGCTCTAGTATCAACCAGAGAGCTCCAGGGTAGATGGACAGATACAACAACATGACCCCTTGATGTGAGACACCTCGGAAACCTGAGGGCAGGGAGACAGTGCGAAAGGGAGCCCACCACCTCTCAGGCACCCACTCCTGCTCCTCCCCTGCCAGCAAGACGAGTGTGAGCTGAATCAGCAACACCCACATTTTGTGTACTGACTCGCACCCACTGTCAGGCCTACTGGGCTGGCAGTGCTGGATCACCACCCCCGCAGACTGGCCAAGAAGGAGGCGAATGCCACACTCACGCAGGGGCTGGGAAGGAAGTTGGGTAGCACGCCGACCTCCCCTGCCTCTCTCAGCCTCCCTTCTAACACACGTCAGCGGAAACAGGCTCCAAAGAGGCAGAGACTGGCTCTTTGACCACAGCTCTGGGTGCCCCCCGACTCACTGGTTAAATAGGAAAATGTGGAGGGGGCTAGGTAGAGGCTCACAGACCTAACGTCACCAGCCATGGTTCACAGACACTGGCTCAGGTCTTATTCTGGAGAGTCTATTAAAACCATTAACATAAATCCTTTATTTTTAAATTTCTGCCAATCATTGTTAATTCATTTCAACAGAAAGAGTAGAAAATGGACTGAGCAACTGTTTCTTCAAAGTCACAAAAGCTGACAATACTGACACAGTGGTTATAAAACCTAGAAATCTCAGAGCCATTCAATAATGTCTCTAGTGAATGAACAGACCTCAGAACCGAGCAGACCAGCCCAAAGGTTCGGGTCCTTTGGGATATAAGCTGTTTCGTGGGCCCTAAATCTCTTTGCTGTGAAGACTGAATGCAGCCCTATTCATACAGAATCACACCAGAGGTTTGTTGTTATTAACTACTTTAGTTAACTGTTAATGGGTAACTAATCCTTTCAGGTTTTGTTCCACACCACCCTGGAGGATCTGGACCCCAGCCCTCCTTTCACACCACCTGCCCCGTGCTCACTCATCAGCCCTTCTGTGCTAAGACCCCAGCACAGGACTGCTGGGGTGACAGGCACCCTGCCCATCCAACTGGCCTCTGCTCACCACGTCCAGCCCCGGGAAGGTCGCCCGGCCTCTGGTCTCAACCATCCCTTCCATCTCATGCATGGCATCTCGGAGAACAAACTTTAGGGAGCTGCTTGCAGACTCAGGAAACAGCTGGCAAAGACTATACAGCTGCCTGTTCAACAGAAACATGATGGGGGAGACCGAAATCAGGTAACAAAACAGAGAACCCCCGAATCCCCACACTGACTGCTTTCCTTGAAGCCACCTGCTGACTTAGGTCAGAACAGGAGCCCCTGTGAACCCACTTTTCTTCTTATTGATATCTGGCAGGCCTACATGGGGACCCACATCACTTTCCTAATAGTTTTTTATGATAATCTATACCCATTTTCACCATTCCCTAAAAATGTGGTTGTAACTTCTCTGCAGCGATAGCAGGAGGAACTGTTTGTAATAACAGACCGGGGGGAGAATGTTTCCCATGCCCAGGGTGGCTGACTGTGCTGAGGCACTTCACGTGGGCTGCAACAACTTCTAGAAGTCAGGGCAGAAGCCGGCTCCCAGGAGTGTTGCGTGGGGCAGCCTCTAGGTCACACGTTCTCACAAACCCAAAACTCTGCCTTAGGCCTCCCCCCAGCCCACGTGGCACCAGGAACCACACAAAGTTCTCTGCTTTCAGAGGTCCCAGGGCAGCAAGGCCCAGAAACCAGCCCTGCACAGGACAGGAGCAGGCACACAAGAGGGACATGCTTCCCTGAGAGACCCAGCCACGCACGCTTCCTCTGCTGTGTGGAACCAACTAGAGGGGGATGGGGTCCCAGAGCAAAATGAAATGCTGTTGACATCCTGTTCCTAGCACCTCTCAGCCCGCCCAGGTAGAGCTTCAAATTTCTCTGAATGAAACAGAAAATTAGCCATCAAATGCAGCTGACCCTTGAACAACATGTTTGAACTGAGAGGTCCACTTGTACTCAAATTTTTTCAATAAATGTTTTGGAAAATTTTTTGGAGATTTATGACCGTTTGAAAAAACACGTTCTTGTCTCTAGCTGAGTTTCTTCTAAGAATGCAGTATACAAATGCACTTAGCATATAACGTGTTAACCAACTGCTCACAGTATCGGTAAGGCTTCCGGTCAACAGTAGCTATCGTTTGTGGGAAGTCAAAGTTATAAGGGGATGTTCAACTGAGTTGGAGGTCAGTACCCCTGGTCCCCATGTACCAGATGAACTATAATAAGGGTCACTGTACTGTGAACAGTCTGAAGGGGCTCAACTGTCTGAAAGTAAACTTGTTTGAAGTTAAAAACATGCCCTACCTCTAAGGTGACGGAAACAGCGAGGGGGATGTCATGGTTGAGATCAATGCATGTGGTGAGGCCTGTTTACAAGGTTGACCCTATAACTCCAGCATGTGTTCTTATGACTCTAAATAGGATAGAATTGTTCCACTCAACCCCACATTCCAGATAACCCACCATTTTTACTTACACAACCAACTTATCAATGACTCTGAGGTCTGGAGGATCATTTGTAGCCAAATCTCCAATGTATTCCAAAAGGAAGCCAAACAGTTTCTGCAAGAACATGGAATGGGGACAGAGCTCAGTGCTAACAAACCTACAGGCATTCCACACGTGCTCCCTACACCCCGGCTAAGATGGGGTGCAAGGGCTGCGTGAAGCGAGGAGGAGCAGAGAAAGGGAGAGCTCGGGCCCGGCTAGAGCAACGAACAGCCAACGGCACCTCAGCCTTAGACCAAAACCAGGAACGCACCAGCCCCACACCTCGTTCAGTAAATACACACAATTACTGAAAGAGGAATGGCGCACTGGCAGTTCCCCATGTCCTAGATGTCTTGCTTTGCTACTTGGTGGCCACGTGAGGCAAGATCACCAGGCCTCAGTTTTCCCATGTGTGAAATGTGGGCATAGCCCCACTTCCCTGAGCCTGCTGCAGACCGCAGGGTGATGCACATCACGTCTCGGTCCTCCACCTGCTCTGCACACAGCCAGCAGGCACCTCGTGGCTGCAGGGCCAGGGTGCACCCATCCTGCGCCTGCCTCGGGCAGTTCTGATGCTCAGGTCAAGGGCCACCCTCTCAGCCCCAGACCCCACACACACTCGCGCCAGCATACTTCCAATTTCGCTTTGTTTCCTGCTGCGAGACTTGGATGGTTGCATTTCTGAATTCTCTCCACCACCAAAAGCTGCTCCTCCACTGACTTTCCGGATAATAAAGATCTCAGTTCCTCACAGGATTCGGGAGCTATTGAAATACAGAACACTCCACACTCACTGACGTGTGACTCACAGCCACTTCCAATAACACGGAATAAAGGCTAAACACAACCAAAGTGCCTATTACTTCTTTTACTTTACCAAAGGGACGACCAAAGGTCTATTTTAGAGATAATTCACTTTGCCTCACGTTACAATCACTGTAAATATGTGCAGCGTGCGCTGGTGTGATCTGTGAGGTCTGCCTGAAACAGGCTACCGGTGACTGGGTCCTAAGAACAGCCTCCTGGAAGAAACAACCTCCAGCCTCTTCTCGATCAGGAAGTCACGTAAATGCCCAACATGTGGTGAGTCAAGGCAGTGACGTGGCTTCAGTGCCCCCACCTGAGATGGCCCCCGATGGAAGCCTCTTCCAAGGAAGCTGGCCTCACCAGCTGGTTTATCCTTTGCAAATTCCCGAAGTCAGAGGCAACTCAGAACAGTCAGCAGACCTGGACTTCTCTCTATTAGGAGATGTTACGTGCCCAAACAAGAGTGCCCAGGCCTGAACACGGCTCTAACCTCCCAGGCCCCGCCTATGTCTGTGGGACTGTGAGGGTTCCTCGTCCCGCTGCTGGCCTGCAGACCAGCCTGCAGCCATGCAGCATGGGCCAGTGCTCTGACCAGCATGTGGACCAGGTCCCGGGCAACAGCAGAGATCCCTGACCCCAAGCAGAAAGGAGGCCATGACCATCTGAGGGCCCCTGGACCCGAGCAGAAAGGTGGCTGTGACTGCCCGCAGGCAAGACTTTACAGTGGAATGTCCACGCGTCCAGGTGCATCCTTGGTCCCCCATTCCCATGCAGCCCCTCGAGGCAACCGTGCCACCAGGTCATGGAGATTATCCTGAAACACAAGGAAGCCCACCTGCCTACCTGCGCGTGTGTAAGGCAGCTCAGTTCCGGCAGCTTCCCGAGCTTTTTGGCCATCTCCGCTTGTCGGCCTTCCCCCAGGCACCTGCCGCTGTGCTCCCCTGGGCCTCTCACTCTCCTCCTCGCTCTCCACACCCGACTCCAGGTCCAAGTGGCTATCTTCGGGGTCCTCCTCACTTGAGTCTTCGCCCTCCTCCTCCTCGCTCTCCCCGGCACCAGCTTCCCTGCTTTCCTCCTCAATGTTCATCCTTCCATCCTAGGAGCACGTGGGACCTGAGAGCTCACTGCCTGGGGCAAACCGCAGTGCTGTGCAGCACCCAGGCATTACCCCACTTGTCTGCAGGGAGCACGCTCCACATGCTGCCGACAGTCCACTGGACCCGGACCTCCCTGCTCACCTCCTGGGATGCTGTCCTGAGCCATGTCTCCCAAACCCCTGCCACCAGGACTCTGGGCTGGGCTCAGCTTCTCCCCAGGGTGACTGCAGGCAGCAGCAGCTATGGGTCTGCCAGGCCCACTCGGGCCCGGGCCAGGAGCTGCCGAGGCGGCAGGGCTTCCTGGATCTGGGCTGCACCTGGAGGTGGCAGGACCTAATGCCTGGAGGGGATCCAACTGCACCCCAGCGACCCAGTGGTTTGTGAGCCCGGTTTCCTGTCTCAGATCCTTTTCTGCTCACACGTGGCCTACTTCTGTTTTCCTGCCCTGAACTGACTGATACACTTTTAAAGGGGGAACCTTCTGGGGTTCATGAATTAAAAACTGCACCAATCTTAGAAACTCAATAGTTCTACTCAATGTTTCACACTCTAAGCTTGAGCTGGCTGCTTCTGTATCAGTGCTGAGCTATGCTGCTAATCACACTTCCAAACAAAAGCAGCCGGCCACGAAAGGAGTCCCGTTCCTGGGAGATGCGGGGGACCATGGCACAGCCTGCCCCACAGTGCTTGCCTCAGACACATGAACACCAAGGAAGAACGGCAGAGAAAGAGTGTCTTTGTAAAGACCTGTGCTTTTTATCACATCAGTGATAAGTCTATTGAACGAAATACCAGAAACTGTGCTCTTTAAAAAAAAATGATGAAGGTAACTGTCTTACTTTGTAAGAAAGCAGACGCCTGTCATCTTTATCCAGTATGAAGCCATCATTTAAGTCATCTGCTGAGGTATGCTTTGGTTTCTTAGTGTTTTCATCCTCATCCTTTCCAAGCATTCTTCGGAGCCTTTCGGCCTGAGGAGGAGGAAGAACAGCTGTAAGCTGTGCTCCCCGGACACGGGAGAGGCAGGCAGCCTGCTGCTAGTCTCCAGTCAATGTGCAAACACCTGGTAAGCATCCTACACAAGACTTTCCTGCTTAACAGAAATAAAAATAAATATGGGTGCAGAAATATTCTCTAGTCACAAGGCAGGCAAACCTGTTATTCTGAGGCCTTTCTGTCCAACTAGGCCGACTGGTCCTTTCCACCCACCACTCTGCAGCTGTGGAGGCAGAAGGACCCCTTACACTGAGGCCTGCACGTGCTTAGGCAAGTAGCTCAACTGCTTTCTTACCTGAGAAACTGCACTGACACAGGATGAGGCCCACTGTGTGGTCACACTAAAACGGCCAGCTGTAAGCATTTCTCCATTTCATTTGTCTTACTGTAATGGAGCCTAGAAAGCCTTTGGAGAACATAGAAAGGCAAGGAGCTCCATACTGTGGGTGCTTGTTTGGAGGTAAGGGGTTAGAAGAAATGTCCATGTTTTATCTGCGTATTGTCTCTCTTTTTTTGCTTTTATAATGAGAAAACAGGTATTATAGTAAAATGAACATAAACTTTAAATAGCCTCAAAAGGTTCCACTGATGAAACAGCACATCTCGAGCTCACCAAACAATCCCGGGGCCGCAGCTTTGCCCACAGCACTGGCCCCGTCACCCACCTCCAGGCTCTTGAGCCGCTCCCGCGCCTCCTTTGCCAGTTCCTCTTCCGTTTTCGTCCTGTTTGATGGTTGTGCCTTCATTTCAAAGCCAAGCTCACGAACCATCATATCATAGGCATCAGGCTAGGGCAGACAGAAGAAATTTTTCATTTTTATTTTTGAAAAGAAAAGATCTGCACAGCCAGTTTCCTGTACATTCCTGCAATGGCTGGGCACCATTAGGGAGAAGCTAAGCCACAGAGGAAATCTTTTCTTCTTGAGAGAGAGCTATTGTGATCAGTCTTGAGAGCATGTTTAGGTCATAGAGGACTTTTTGCTCCTAGGATACTCTCAAAATACACCTGCTTTAACAAACTAACATTGCTCATCTGGGTGAAGCCCACAAAATGGGAGACTTGGATAAAGGGGCCAGCGATGGGGGCAACAAAGATGCACAGATGGCCACATAACAAGGTGATCTGGTGAGATACCAAGTATCTCCGAGAAAGCTGCCACCCAAATGAACACAGTGTTTCTAATAACTTAGATAAAAAGCGTGGTAGGAGCCAAATACTGTTTAACAAGCCAACACACAGCACATCAGGAGACACGCAACAGGAGAGAGAACCCAAGCACCATCTGAAAGTCTCCCCCCAAAGTTCTTCTCATACCAAGAAACAACCATTTTCTTTAATTATTCTAGAGTAGATATCGAAGTAACTTTGAGTCTGTTTCCACCCTGATGTAACACATACAACTTCATGAAGTTCAGCAGAAAACTTAAGTCCCAACAGAAACGGAGACTGGGAGCTGCCGAGGCAGCAAGCCGGCAAAGCAGCCCGGCCTCTGCCTTCCTGCAGAGTGAGGGCCCCGCGGCCGTGAGGGCAGCTCTGGTCTCGGTTACTCGGCGCGCACCTGGGGTCTGCTCCCTGACGTGGGTGTTCTGCGTGCCAGGAGAGGGTGGATCTCTTCCCAGTCTCGGTCTAGCTTCTCCGTGAGCTCAAGGGCATCTTCTCGCTGGGCTTGTCTCTCCCTCTGGGGAAAGAACAGACATGGCACAGCCATTACTGCTGGACTCCAACCAGGCAGCCTGCTGTCAGTGTCCGGGCCACACACAGCGAGCGCTGAGTCAACACCTAGTGTGTCAACAGAAAAGAGAGACCATGAGAAATTAGCGGCTTAAAGGCAGAGCTACAAAATGTCAACACAGAATTAATTTCCAGCTGTCAATCACCTAGATGCTCTGAGCAGTTCAGTTAGTAAAAAAGTGATGGTTTACAAATCCCGATATATAGCAAAATACTAAAATCAACCAAAAAAATCCCAAAACCACAAGCCATCCAAAGTATTTGCCTGATGAAATTTAAAATATCTCTATTCAAAATGAATGCTTTTATTAAATCCATAGAAAATATTAAATACATTTCCCTAAAAATGTACAGGGAAAAAAGCTCAAAACTATTTTGAGCGTCTTGGATGTGGGAGCTCCTCACATCAGGAATCCCACCTAACTCACCTTCTCCTGTCTGGACTTGGCGATGAGCTCTTCAATCAGTTCCTTCCGTGATTTTGCTTTCTCCCCCTCCTCACCTTGCTGCTGAGTGGCCTTCTTATGGAGGAGCCTGCCACCACCTCCAAAATGGGCTGCAGTCAGCTCGGCTGGAGACAAAAAGCAGAGGACAGTCGGGTGACCCCAGGCGCTGGCTCAGGTGGCGTTCTCTGCAAACATTTCTCCAAGTACAGCCTTGAATATGGAACTGACACCACATTCAAGAAAAATCCCTCCACACAGAAGCTGGCACAGACTAGGCCATGGCACCTGAGAAAAACCCAGGATGAGACATGCCAAGAAGACCAAGACGCCTAGACGCTGACTGGAAACAGCAAGGCCCTGTTTGCTAACTGCAGTCACGGCTCACAAAGGCTCAGCAAACACAAAACAAGCTGGAACCTGAGTCTTGGGACGGAGGGCCCACAGTCGGGGCCTCTTCAGCCCCCATTCCTCACACGTCTACAGGGACTTGGCAACGAAAGGTCCTCCTGGCAGGAGACTGACTCAGCAACAGTCACCCACTGAATTACAGGGCAGGGGAAGGAGACAAAATGTGGGGATCAGCAAATCTGGAATGGAAAGAAACCTTTAAAAAAAAACAATTTCTTGGATGAGAAAAATGGAGGCTTTTGATGTTACGTGATTTACCTTAAGTCTCTGCGAGGAGCACAAACAGAAACAACTTTTAAGTTGTCTTTCCTACAGGCCCTCGGGCCCAGCCCCACACTCCCGCCGGCCTCTCCATTTGCTGGACTGGCACTTCCTTCTAAACACTGCCACTAGGTCACACCAAGCTCCCCACCTGCGAGGGTGAGCATGCATGGAGGAAAGAGGATACACTGCATTTATTTATTTATTTTTTGTTAATTGTCCTAGTTTTTTTTTTTTACAATTTATTTTATTTTGGTATCATTAACCTGTAATTACATGAGCAATAGTGTGATGATTAAACTACCCACTTCATCAGGTCCCCCCCACCAACCCTTTTACAGTCACTGTCCATCAGTGTAGTGAGATGAGAATCACTACTTGTCTTCTCTGAGCTGTACAGTCCCCCCCGTGCCCCCCCACCCTATGTCTGCCAATCGTAAAGCCCCTTTTACCCTCTTATCCCTCCCTTCCCACCCATCCTCCCCAGTCCCTTTCCCTTTGGTAACTGTTAGTCCGTTCTTGGGTTCTGTGAGTCTGCTGCTGTTTTGTTCCTTCAGTTTTTTTTTTTCTTTGTTGTTATACTCCACATATGAGTGAGATCATTTGGTACTTGTCTTTTTCGGCCTGGTTTATTTCACTGAGCATAATACCCTCCAGCTCCATCCATGTTGTTGCAAATGGTAGGATTTGTTTTTTTTTTATGGCTGGGTAATATTCCATTGTGTATATGTACCACTTCTTCTTATTCCATTCATCTACTGATGGGCACTTAGGTTGCTTCCATTTCTTGGCTATTGTAAATAGTGCTGCAATAAACATAGGGGTGCATCTGTCTTTTTGAAACTGGGCTGCTGCATTCTTGGGGTAAATTCCTAGGAGTGGGATTCCTGGGTCATATGGTATTTCTATTTTGAGTTTTTTGAGGAACCTCCATATTGCTTTCCACAATGGTTGAACTAATTTGCATTCCCACCAGCAATGTAGGAGGGTTCCCCTCTCTCGACATCCTCGCCAACATTTGTTGTTGTTTGTGTTTTGGATGTTGGACATCCTCACTGGTGTGAGGTGATATCTCATTGTGGTTTTAATCTGCATTTCTCTGATGATCAGGGATGTGGAGTATTTTTTCATGTGCCTGTTGGCCATCTGAACTTCTTCTTTACAGAAGTGTCTATTCATGTCCTCTGCTCATTTCTTTATTGGGTTATTTGCTTTTTGTTTGTTAAGGTGCGTGAGTTCTTTGTGTATTTTGGATGTCAACCCCTTATCAGATACATCATTTATGAATATATTTTCCCATACTGTAGGATGTCTTTTTGTTCTACTGATGGTGTCCTTTGCTGAACAGAAGCTTTTCAACTTGATATAGTCCCATTAGTTCATTTTTGCTTTTGTTTCCCTTGCCCAGGGGGATATGTTCATGAAGAAGTCGCTCATGTTTATGTCCAAGAGATTTTTGCCTATGTTTTTTTCTAAGAGTTTTATGGTTTCATGATTTACATTCAGGTCTTTGATCCACCTTGAGTTTACCTTTGTGTATGGGGTTAGACAGTAGACCAGTTTCATTCTCTTACATGTAGCTGTCCAGTTTTTCCAACACCAGCTGCTGAACAGGCTGTCATCTCCCCATTGTATATCCAGGGCTCCTTTATAAAATATTAATTGACTGTAGGTGTTTGGGTTAATGTTTGGATTTTCTATTCTGTTCCACTGGTCTGTGGGTCTGTTTTTGTGCCAGTACAAAATTGTCTTGATTACTGTGGCTTTGTAATAGAGCTTGAAGTCAGGGAGCGTTATTCCCCCTGTTTGATTCCTCCTTCTCAGGATTGCTTTGGCTATTCGGGGTCTTTTCTGGTTCCACATGAATTTTAGAATTATTTGTTCCAGTTCATTGAAGAAAGCTGTTGGTAGTTTGATAGGGATTCGCATTGAATCTGTAGATTGATTTAGGTAGTATAGCCATTTTGACAACATTTATTCTTCCTAGCCAAGAGCATGGGATGCATTTCCATTTGTTAGTGTCTTCCTTAATTTCTCCTAAGAGTGTCTTGTAGTTTTCAGAGTACAGACCTTTCACTTCCTTCGTTAGGTTTATTCCTAGGTATTTTATTCTTTTTGATGCAATTGTGAATGGAATTATTTTTCTGATTTCTCTTTCTGTTAGCTCATCATTAGTGTATAGGAAAGCAACAGATTTGTGTGTTAATTTTATATCCTGCAATTGCTGCATTCAGATATTAGTTCTAGTAGTTTTGAGGTAGAGTCTTTAGGGTTTTTTATATACAGTATCATATCATCCGCAAATAGTGACAATTTTACTTGTTCTTTACCAATCTGGATGCCTTGTATGTCTTTGTTTTGTCTGATTGCCGTGGCTAGGACCTCCAGTACTATGTTGAATACCAGTGGAGAGAGTGGGCACCCCTGTCTTGTTCCCGATCTTAGATGAAAAGCTTTCAGCTTCTCGCTATTAAGTATGTTATCTGTGGGTTTGTCATATATAGCCTTTATGATGTTGAGGTACTTGCCATCTATACCCATTCTGTTGAGAGTTTTAATCAAAAATGGATGCTGAATTTTGTCAAATGCTTTTTCAGCATCTATGGAGATGATCATGTGGTTTTTGTTCTTCTTTTGGTTGATGTGGTGGATGATGTTGATGGATTTTCGAATGTGGTACCATCCTTGCATCCCTGGGATGAATCCCACTTGATCATGGTGTATGATCCTCTTGATGTATTTTTGTTTTTTTTTTTGGGTACTTCATACATTCTGTTTATTATATTATGAGGAACTTTTACACCCTACTTCATTCTCTAATTTGAAATACAAACATCTGCCATGCTGAAGTAGCATTATGAAACACGGTTTTAAATCCTTTGAAATTATTTACTCTTTTATGGTTGTAAAGTATGAAAACATAATACTTTTAATGGAAACCCTAATAAATGGCACATGCTACAAAGGGTGCTTCATAGGTTGGGATGCTTATCTCACTCAAACTTGTCAGTCTACATGTCTGATCCCAGTAATTGCCCCTGTGATGTGGTAGAATTGATGTATTTTTGAATTCGGTTTGCTAATATTTTGTTGAGTATTTTTGCATCTACGTTCATCAGGGATATTGGTCTGTAATTTTCTTTTTTAGTGAGGTCTTTGCCCGGTTTTGGTATTAGAGTGATGCTGGCTTCATAGAAAGAGTTTGGAAGTATTCCCTCCTCTTCTATTTTTTGGAAAGCTTTAAGGAGAATGGGTGTTATTTCTTCTCTATATGTCTGGTAGAATTCAGAGGCGAATCCATCAGGTCCAGGGCTTTTGTTCTTGGGTAGTTTTTTGATTACCAATTCAATTTCGTTGCTGGTGATTGGTCTGTTTAGTTTTTCTGTTTCCTGCTTGGTGAGTCTTGGAAGGCTGTATTTTTCTAAGAAGTTGTCTATTTCTTCTAGGTTTTGCAGCTTGTTAGCATATAGATGCTCGCAATATTCTCTTATAATTCTTTGTATTTCTGTGGGGTCTGTCGTTATTTTTCCTTTCTCATTTCTGATTCTGTTTATGTGTGTAGATTGTATTTTTCTCTTAATGAGTCTGGGTAGGGGTTTATCTATTTTGTTTATTTTTTCAAAGAACCAGCTTTTGGTTTCATTGATTTATTCTCCTCAATTTTATTTATTTCTTCTCTGATCTTTATTATGTCCCTCCTTCTGCTAACTTTGGGCCTCATTTGTTCTTCTTTTTCCAAATTCAATAATTGTGTCTTTAGACTGTTCATTTGGGAATGTTCTTCCTTCTTTAAATAGGCCTGGATTGCAATGTACTTTCCTCTTAAAACTGCCTTCGCTGCGTCCCACAGAAGTTGTGGCTCTGTGTTGTTGTTGTTGTCATTAGTCTCCATATATTCTTTGATTTCTGTTTTGATTTGGTCGTTAACCCATTGATTCATTAGGAGAATGTTGTTAAGTCTCCATGTATTTGTGAGCCTTTTTGATTTCTTTCTGAAATTTATTTCTAGCTTTATATCTTTGTGATCTGAGAAGTTGGTTGGTAGGATTTCAATATTTTTGAATTTCCTGAGGTTCTTTTTGTGGCCTAGAATGTGGTCTATTCTGGAAAATGTTCCATGTGCACTTGAGAAGAATGTGTATCCTGCTGCTTTTGGGTGCAGAGTTCTGTAGATATCTGTTAGGTCCATCTGTTCTAGTGTGTTGTTCAGTGCCTCTGTGTCTTTACTTATCCTCTGCCTGGTTGATCTATCCTTTGGAGTGAGTGGCGTCTTAAAGTCTCCTTAAATGAATGCATTGCTGTCTATTTCCCCCTTCAATTCTGTTAGTATTTGTTTCACATATGCTGGTGCTCCTGTGTTGGGTGCATATATATTTATAATGGTTATATCTTCTTGTTGGACTGACCCCTTTATCATTATGTAATGTCCGTCTTTATCTCTTGCTAGTTTCTTCGTTTTGAAGTCTATTTTATCTGATACAAGTACTGCAACACCTGCTTTTTTCTCTTTGTTGTTTGCTTGAATTATTTTTTTCCATCCCTTCACTTTTAGTCTGTGTATATCTTTGGGTTTGAGGTGAGTCTCTTGTAAGCAGCATATAGATGGGTCTTGCTTTTTTATCCACTCTTTTACTCTGTGTCTTTTGATTGGTGCATTCAGTCCGTTTACATTTAGGGTGATTATTGATAGATATGTCCTTATTACCATTGCTGGCTTTAGATTCATGGTTACCAAAGGTTCAAGGGTTGCTTCTTTACTATCTGAGAATCTAACTTAACTTTCTTGTTAAGTTATTGTGAACACCGTCTGATGTTTTTTATCTCTCCCTTCCTATTCTTCCTCCTCCTTTCTTTATATATTAGGTGTTTTATTCTTTGCCTTTAGTTGGTATTTGGATGGTCTGCTTTCTTTGCTATGATTTTATTTTCTCTGGTGACATCTTTTTAGCCTTAGGGGTGTTTCCCTCTAGAGCAGTCCGTTTAAGATATCCTGTAGTGGTGGTTTATGGGAGGCAAACTCTCTCAACTTTCTTTTGTCTTGAAATTGTTTAATCCCTCCGTCATATTTAAATGATAATCATGCTGGATACGATATTCTTGGTTCGAGGCCCTTCTGTTTCATTACGTTAAATATATCATGCCATTCTCTTCTGGCCTGTAAGGTTTCTGTTGAGAAGTCTGATGACAGTCTGATGGGTTTTCCTTTGTAGGTGATCTTTTTCCTCTCTCTAGCTGCCTTTAATACTCTGTCCTTGTCTTTGATCTTTGCCATCTTGATTATTATGTGTCTTGGTGTTGTCTTCTTTGGGTCCCTTGTGTTGGGAGATCTGTGGGCTTCCGTGGACTGTGAGACTATTTCCTTCCCCAGCGTGGGGAAGTTTTCAGCAATTATTTCTTCAAAGACACTTTCTATCCCTTTTTCTCTCTCTTCTTCCTCGGGCACTCCTATTATGCGAATATTGTTCCGTTTGGATTGGTCACATAGTTCTCTTAATATTCTTTCATTCTTAGAGATCCTTTTATCTCTCTCTCCCTCAGCTTCTTTGTATTCCTGTTCACTGTCTTGCAATTCCTTGATCGTGTCTTGAACCTGATTCAATCTGCTGTTGAGCCCGTCGATGGCTTGTCTCATTTCTGCATTGTCTTTCCTCACTTCCCTCACTTCCTCCCTCAGCTCTTGCAAATTTTTCTGTAGATCCGTCAGCATGGCTATGACTTTTATTCTGAATTCTTTTTCTGGAAGACTATGCATGTCCATTCCTTCAGATTCTCTCTCTGGGGTGGTGTTTGTCTGAAGCTTTGTCTGTATCATATTCTTCTGTCTTCTCATGACTATAGAATTAGTTGTTGGTAGTTGTCACGTATGTCCGCTGGGCTCTTTGACTTTAAAAAGGAGAGAAAAGAAAAAAGAAAACAAAGAGAAGAAAAAAAATACTTCTACTAATAAAAAAAGTAAAAAGAGAGAGAGAAAAAGGAAAAGAAAAGAAAGAAAAAGCAAAAGCAGCAACACGTAAAAGAAAACAAACAAACAAACAACAAAAAAAAAACCAAAAACGCCCACCGGGGGTGGTTTCTGTGTGAATGCTGTAGGTGGTGCTAGTGTTCCACTATTCCCGAGCCGTGGCCACGTCGCTCCACACAGCCCTTTATAGCTGTGGCCGGGGTGAGAATGAATGGGAGGCTGTTGAAAGAGAGGGAAAGAAAAAAAGGAAAAGAAAGGGGAGAAAAAAAAAAAAGCCACTGAGAGTGGGTTCTGTGTGAATGCTGTAGGTGGCGCTGCTGCTCCACTATTCCAGAGCCATGGCCTCACTGCTCCGCAAGGCCCTTTATAGCTCTGGCTGGGTTGGGAACGAATGAGAAGCTGTTGATCTCTGTGGGGGTCTTAATAGCAGCCACTCTTTCCCAGTTGCCAGCTAAGGGGTCCAAAGCTCCCCAGGACTCCCAGCGTGCTGGGCTCAGTTTGCGGGGCTATCCGGCCCCTCTACTGAGCTCCTGTTTCTTTAAGACCGCTGAGAAAGAGCGCGCGCTTTTCTTCCCTTTTTTTTCGTTCTTTTTCCTTCCCGGAGCCTGCCGCGGGCAACTTGCACGTTCCTGGCTGGGACCCTGTGCCCTCTGTCTCTCCAATCTCCGCTACACCACAGGCTGTGTGTCGGCGCTCCCGGCGCAGACTTCCACTCCCTCCCGGCTCTGAATCCTCTCCTCCCGCTGGAGCCCTGGGGGAGAGGAACGCTCGGTCCCTCCGGGGTCACGGCTCCGTACCTTACCCGCCTTGCCGGGACTCCCGCCAGAGTGCTGGGGTGGAGGAGCGCTCGGGTCTCGCTGAGTCGCGGCTCCGTCCCGCCTCGCCAGGTGCCGAGTCCTCTCTCCGGAGTGTCTGACTGCCAGAGCTCTGGGGGGGAGGAGCGCTCTGTCCTGCCGGGTCACGGCTCCGTATCTTGTCCACCTCACCAGCTGCTGAGTTCTCTCAGGTGTACCTGTACGCTGTGCACTTTCCTTTGTATTCTGGTCTCTCTTTTAGGGATAGTTGTATTTGCTGTGTTTTCTTGAATAAATATAATGTTGGGAGGAATTTTTCTGCCAGTCTGTTCACGTCGCCATCTTCCCGGAAGTGATACACTGCATTTAAACCTGGCCCCAGTCTCCCCCGAGGCCACCTTCCATCACATCAAGCTTCCTCCCAGACCAGGAGCCCCTGGTCCTCTCACCCTTACCAAGAGAACCCCAGCCAAGCACAGAGTGGCTCAGGGCTTTCCTCCTGCTCCACACCCCCAGGGGCCCCACAGCTGGCCGAGGCCAGCCCTCAATGAATGGCGATCCCACCTCTTCCGCTGCTCGGGCCAAAGTCCTGGGCCTCAGCCTGGGTTCCTCTTCCTCTCCCAGGCCTGACATCTGATCCATCAGGACATCCTGTTGGCTCTGCCCTGTTGGACTATGAGCTCCAGCTGCCTGTCACCATTCCTGGCTCACCCCTGGCCGTTCTGGCCCATCCCAGGCAGGCTTTCTCCTGAGGCCCGTGACCGCTTCCCCAGCAAGAGTGCTCAGGGCTGCATGGCCCTTGGGTCTTCGCATGGCCACCACCTTCTCAGGGAGGCCGATCACTACTTAATGGCAAGGCCCAACCTGTCTGGCTCATTTTTACTCCTCATTTTTGCTTTTCATCCGTCTGCACAGTTCAGTGATGAGTTTTATGAGCTACAGGATGGCTTTGTTCACTGCTATTTCCCCAGACCCAAGAGAAGCCTGGCACATAAGCCAGTATTTGCTGAATTAATGAATGAAGGTTCCTTGCCTTCCTGGAAAATTCAGCACATCAGAAAACACGACTCATGTAGCATTCTAGCAATTCAAGGTTGTTCACAGTATTTTCTGAAGATAAAAATTAATAAAATGCCAACTAGTAAGTCAGTACTACATAAGATTCAGAATTCTTGGAAAAAGAAAAAAATTCAAAGCTTCCATCAGTGTACTTTTATAAGAATAAGAAAGCTTTCTAGACACTCATTTATTTTAAACCCAAATAGTTTACCTTACAGCACCATAAACACTTGTTTTCCCAGTGTGAACTGAGCAGCACCGTGGTGTCAGCACAGGGTGACATGGACTGGGGGTTAGCAGCAGGGCCCTAGGGAAGCTCCCTCCTCCGCCCTCACACAGCCTACTGCAGCAGGCCACTGGGCAACCCCTGCCTCACGGGGGGATTGAAGAGGGAATTCTCCATCCAGGACATACTGTGGTATGGAGCTGAACAAAACAGAGTGTTTCCTAATGATTCATTTTTGTCTCCAGTGTAAGAGGTTTTCCTTTTGTAGTTACATGGTTTGATCAGCTCGTAGAATCAAAGGATGATAAGAAATCTCAAGTGAACGGCTGAGTCCCCAGGACCAACACTTGGAAGAAGTGGGACGGAGCTCTCCACCCGTCACCTGAGCACCACAGCCTTCCGGCCTGATGTCAGGCTGCTCAGTGGGTGAGGAGAGACCAGACCACCCAACATGATGGTATTGGGCAGCCACCTTCATCCACAGGGACTTGTGACTCCCTAGGTAGACACATTTAATAGTGAAGCATGCAAGAAAAGTTTGAAATGATGAAGAGTGCAGAGAGAGGCACTGCCATTCCCTCTATGACCCCGTAGCTGCAGGCCGCCTCCGGGGCTATGGAGCAGAGGCATGGGCCGCCC
This sequence comes from Phataginus tricuspis, assembly GCA_029783875.1. NCBI lineage: Eukaryota > Metazoa > Chordata > Mammalia > Pholidota > Manidae > Phataginus > Phataginus tricuspis. The sequence continues at coordinate 90,713,053 of JAQQAC010002594.1, read as the reverse complement.
TGGTTCCTAAGCCTTCTACCACAGCATTATCCAAGTATCAAAAGGCAGTCATGGACTTTAATGCCTTAGCTTCCCACACACTACAAAGACAAAGCTCTGAGTCGGTTTCAGTTTTGTGCAGTCTTGTCTGAAGATGTTATGCTGGAAAATGGGGTACTCCAACTGTAAGGAACACAAACATGATGGCCACTTTATACAGAGTCCAAGATGATCAGATTTGGGCAGAGTCCAAACTCAGTTCGGTTGTACTTAGGGTCAGTTAATGCTAAAATTTAACCTGCTTTGTTACTATCTGTAAATAAGCAGCTCAATTATTATTCTCCCACAAAACTCATAATTGGTTCCATAGTTAGTAAAGATCACAACAACTATGTAAACACTGTGAGGACAAACATTAGGTCAGAACTGTCAGTGGCAGCCAAAGCATGTGGGTCACTCGGGAGCCGGCAGGGCCTGCGCGGGGCGTCTACCACAGCCTGGCCCGCGGGTTGGCTAGATCACTTTGCCTCTCTTGAGCTCGTGGGTAAAATGCAACAGGGTGATGTTCATGTAAGGTTAAGGGCTGCTGAATCGTCTCTCAGCCTGCAGAAACCTGCCTGTCTGTACATCTGTCCTATCTATACAAATGTACCTTCTTAAAGTCCTAAAAGTAAAAAATATATACAAAAAGCCCTGTTCCATGTAGTTTCTTACGAGGCTAAGGACCAGGGACACGCTATCCAAAACTATTTCTCGAGGGCTCCGTGAAGGGCACCAAGCAGACCACAGCCCGGCCCCAGCCTGTACCAGATAGAGCTCCTCCTCCTGCCGCGCCATCATCACTGTCCACAGGGTCGTCATGCTTTTCCATGTCTGCCAAAGACTGGCCATAATGAGTTAATTCCTCATCTTCATTTAGGTTGTAGATATTTTTTTTTTCGTGTTGTCGCTGACAGAAGAGAAAAGGTATCAGCTTCCTAAAGTTTCCATATCTACTAAACAGCAAAAACCAATTATTTTCCCATTATTCGTGCAATGTGACAATGCAGCCTGAGCAGCTTTAAGATTATTCTAGGTCATCTGAGCGATGATCCAGTATAAAGAGGACCCACCCAAGGTGAATGAACCAACGGACCAGTCTCAGCTGCCAGAGCCTCAGGCAGCCCCCCCACCAGGAGCGTCCCACGATCCACACGCCTCCACCTAGCCTTACTGACGGCAGCAGTGCAGTCCACTCCAGGACACACCATGGCCGCGTGCTCCGGGCAAGGTGCTTGCCCACCCAACTGGTATTTACAGAGCGCTGCTTCTCTGGGCCAGCTACGCAAGGTGTACGTAAGGCCCTCCTCCTGGCGAGGGGCCCCTGCGAGGCACTCATGGACACTGGGGCAAACTGCCTCCTCCCAGAGACCGCCCAGCTGTCTGCATACCTGTTGTTCCAGAGCAAACCTCTTCATCATCTTTTCCTCTGGGCTCATGCCGCTGTTATATTCTCCAAAGCGTCTATCAGTAAATATGTTGGCCTTATCTCTTTCTTTGTATTCCTTTAGTAAAGTCTGGGTGCGCTGAAAAACAGATCATCAAGGAATCTCACACTGCTCCCGGGAACTCTGAGCTGACGGCTTGATGATCTGCACCTCCAAAGGGGAAATGCTCCACAGGGGACAAAGGATGTTCCTAGGGAACTGGCCGTTCTGTATGCCTTCGGCCACTGAAACCCACAGTCCAAAAATTACTGAGGGGAAACTGGGTTGCTGCACACAACGGAGGCAGAGAGAATGGTGTCTGGAGCCCAGGGGGCTCTCTAGGGTGTGCTGTGTACTTCCACGCCCAATGCTGAAGGTCACGGAGAAGCCACAGTGACCACAGAGAAGGTAGAGCCACTGAGCACTCAGAGGGGACACCATCAGGTAAGGAAGCCAGGGGGCCGGGGTTCCAGCTGAGAAGCAGGGAAAGTGGAACAAAGGGCTGAAAGGAAGCCACATGTCCTCTACAACACGACCAATTATGGACACAATGGCTGTAGGGGCATCACCAGTCTTCTCTGCTTGTCGTACAAACGTGTTCACGTGTATATACATACAGCCAATCCTAGTTGTCCTTGGATTCCAGATTTGCAAATTTGTCTATTTGCTAAAATTTATTTGTAACTCCAGGCCAACATTCATAGCACTTTGGTGGCTGTCCATGGATATGTGTACGAGGCCCGGAAGATGCACTCAGAGTGTGGACCCCGAATCCCATGAGCCCACCACTTCCCAGCTAGAACTCTGGGACATCTAACCTCTCCGTACCCCACCGGCCTCACCTGTACAAAGGGACATGCAGGACGCACCTCAGGCTACTGCTAAAGGGATCACAGGAGCTCAAAGAAGACGGCTTAGGATAGAGTGGGGCGGGGTGACTGGAGTCTGCATTTGGGTCTCAGCTCCACCACCTCCAACCAAAACAAAGTCACACAACTGGTCCTTGCCTCAGTTTCCCCATGTGCAAAAAGGGATAAAACAGGACTGCCCTCAGAAGCGTGACTGAGAAGATTAAATGTAGACTTAACACAATGCCTGTCTGGTGGTAAAAGATCAACAGGTACATTACCTTTTGTTATTTTACAAATTCTGTGAGAAGAGAGGAAACCAAGGCACAGCTATAAAGTGGTGGCGTTGGGCCTGGCACCTGCAGTCTCAACACAAAGCCCACCCTGACTATACATTCAGGCAGCCCCCCCCCCACACTGCTGCCCCCACCTGGAGGAGAGAAGACATAAAGGACAGCCCACTAGTGAAGGACTGTCAGATCCCACCTTGCCAACCTCATGTGTCCCTAGACACGCAACATGCTTTAACTCAACCACACGGCCTGTGTTCCCTCCGGGCAGATGAGCTCTCGACCCCGCGCCATGCCACATCCCCTAATACATGGGACGGTGTGCCTTTGTCCCCACCTCTGACCATCCTGCTCACCCTCCTGAGCTCAAGTGTGACTCCTTTGAGGAATTTTCTGACTTTCCTATCACACCTGACTGTGAGGTCCCCAGCACTCAGTTCCTGGCTCTGATTCCTTCAAATACTTGATTTTCTACTCTGGGCCAAGCCCAGAGGATTTAGAGGAAGCAACACCTGCCCACCCCTACCCCCAATATTCACCCCAAGCCTTTAGTGCGGGAGGGAGGTGGACCTGGCTGAGACTGGAAGCAGGAGTCACCTGCCTTATCTGGGCTGCTGGCTTGAGAAAGAGTCAGAAGTGGCTGAGCTGACCCCTGAGAGATCTGGGGGTAAGAGGCCTTTTTGGACAAACTGAGTTACAAGAAGCAAAGAAAGGACAACAGGTTGGGGCCAGCTTGTGAGAGTCTGAGGATGCCAGGCTGGAGAGGAGCTAGTATTTGGAAAAGGCTCACTATGCACCAAATGTGATATCACATTGAATTCTCACAACCACCATGACAGACAGGATATGTATTACTGTCTCCACTTTAGAAATGAGAAAACTGAGGCTTAAGAAGTGAAGACAAGGATTAAAGATGGCAGGATGAGAGGTGAGACAGAGGCTTCCTCTAAAACTGCATATAATACAAAAATATAATTAATACAACTATTACTGAAAGAGCAACAGGAAAGAGGACTGCACCAGACTGCATACACCTGGAGAAAAGAATAAACCTCACAGAAGAGGGTAACTTACCAAAGCCATGGCCCAGCGGGACCCAAGCCCACCCCCACCCCACCTCACCGGTGGGAGGAAGAGAAAGAGAGCAGGGAGGGAGTGGAGGCCTGGGACTGCTGAATACCTAACTCCGGAGATCTGCTCTGGGAGCACAAACCGACATTTCATGGTGCTTGCAAGGTACTCTCGTGATTACAGGATTGGAAAGCTAAGACAGGCAGAATTCGTGGAGAGACAGAGATTCCAGTCGCTTGTGGAAAGCAGGGATTCATATCCAGCTGTTCTGGGACAAAATAAAAGTGGGCAGTCTGAGAGACTTTCTAACAAGGAAGCCCTGAGCAAGAGGGCTGCTAAAGACACTAGGATTGCACAGAGCTTACAGCTCAGGAGAAAGGACAGGTAGACAAAATTGTCTGCATGCACTCTGCCCAGTAGGTTGGGAGCTTTCACGATCTTCAGGTTCTCCAGCTCCCTGGTTGGCTACACAGCTCCAAGGACCCCCGCCATGATACGCAGCCTACTGTGCCTTTCGCCCGGCCAGCCTCACCTGCCTCGCAAACCGGTAAACCCTATCCTGGCGTTAGGCCAGCCAGAGGGAAGATCTGTCTACAGCAACTACAAACGCAAAGCATAGAGGCTTATACCTGTGTGCTCGGCCCACTGGTTCAGGCAGTGGAGACAGGCATAGCACCGGGAAGTGGGAAACAGCTCTTTCCTCTCCCCAGGCACCAATACCACTCCCCTGCGAATCCCCACATTACTTCAAGGGCTGAGCAGCTCCAGAGAGTAGAGCTTATGGGCACTAGAGGGCGCCATATACAAATATGAAATGCCAAAGGAACCTGCTTCAAAGTAAAATTACTAATATAACTCCTGAGGAAGATTTGAATGACATCGACCTCATGAATCTTCCTGAAAGGGAGTTCAAAATAAAAATCATTAACATGCTCATGGAGGTATGGAAAGATTCAAGAACTCAGGAATGAATTCCGGTTGTAGATCCAATCATTGAAGAGCACAATGGAGGGTATTAAAAGCAGATTAGATATGGTAGAGGAGACAATAAATAAAATAGAAACCAGAGAAGAGGAATACAAAGAAGCTGAGGCACAGAGAGAAAAAAGGATCTCTAAGAAAGAAAGAATATTGAAAGAACGGTGTGACCAATCCAAACCGAACAATATTCACATTATAGGGGTAGCAGGAGAAGAAGAAGAGAGAAAAAGGGATAGAAAGTGTCTTTGAGGAGGTGATTGCTGAAAATTTCCCCAGTCTGGGGAAGGAGATAGTCTCTCAGGCCATGGAGATGCACAGATCTCCCAACACAAGGGACCCAAGGAAGACAATAGCAAAACATATAGTAATTAAAATGGCAAAGATCAAGGATAAGGACAGACTATTAAAAGCAGCCAGAAAGAGAAATAAGATCACATACAAAGGAAAGCCCATCAGGTTATCATCAGACTTCTCAGCAGAAACCTTACAGGCCAGAAGGGAGTGGCATGATGTATTTAATGCAATGAAGCAGAAGGGCCTGAACCAAGATTACTTTATCCAGCAAGATTTTCATTTAAATATGAAGGAGGGATTAAACAATTTTCAGATAAGCAAAAGCTGAGAGAATTTACCTCCCATAAACCATCTCTACAGTGTATTTTGGAGGGACTGCTATAGATGGATGTGTTCCTAAGGTTTAATAGCTGTCACCAGAGGTAATTAAACCACAGTTAAAAAAGTAGAATGGCTAATTACTAAACAAATACAAAATTAAATTAACTATCCCCAAAGTCATTCAAGGGACAGACAAAGAATACAGAATATGATACCTAATATATAAAGAATGGAGGAGGAAGAAAAAAGAGGAGGAAAAAAAAAGAGAGAACCTTTAGATTGTGTTTTTAATAGCATAGTAAATGAGTTAGGTTAGACTCTTAGATAGTAAGGAAGTTAACCTTTGGTAACCACGAATCTAAATCCTGCAGTGCGAATAAGTACATACCTATTGATAATCACCCTAAATGTAAATTGACTGAATGCACCAATCAAAAGACATAGAGTCACTGAATGGATAATAAAGCAAGACCCATCCACATGCTACCTACAAGAGACTCACTTTAAACCCAAAGACATACACAGACTAAAAGTGAAGGGATGGAAAAAGATATTTCATGAAACTAATAGGGAGAAAAAAGCAGGAATTGCAGTACTTGTATCAGACAAAATAGACTTCAAAACAAAGAAAGTAGCAAGAAATAAAGAAGGACATTACATAATGATAAAGGGGTCAGTCCAACAAGAAAATATAACCATTATAAATATATATGCACCCAACACAGGAGCACCAGCATATGTGAAACAAATACTAACAGAATTGAAGGGGGAAATAGACAGCAATGCAATTATTTTAGGAGACTTTAACACACCACTCACTCCAAAGGATAGATCAACCAGGCAGAGAATAAGTAAAGACACAGAGGCACTGAACAACACACTAGAACAGATGGACCTAACAGATATCTACAGAACTCTGCACCCAAAAGCAGCAGGATACACATTCTTCTCAAGTGCACATGGAACATTTTCTAGAACAGACCACATACTAGGCCACAGAAAGAACCTCAGTAAATTCAAATATATTGAAATTCTACCAACCAACTTCTCAGATCACAAAGGTATAAAACTAGAAATAAATTTCAGAAAGAAATCAAAAAGGCTCACAAATACATGGAGACTTAACAACATTCTCCTAATTAATCAATGGGTTAACGACCAAATCAAAACAGAAATCAAAGAATATATGGAGACTAATGACAACAACATAAAGCCACAACTTCTGTGGGACGCAGCGAAGGCAGTTCTAAGAGGAAACTATATTGCAATCCAGGCCTATTTAAAGAAGGAAGAACATTCCCAAATGAACAGTCTAAAGACACAATTATTGAAATTGGAAAAAGAAGAACAAAAGAGGCCCAAAGTCACCAGAAGGAGAGACATAAAAAAGATCAGAGAAGAAATAAATAAAATTGAGAAGAATAAAACAACAGAAAAAAATCAATGAAACCAAAAGCTCGTTCTTTGAAAAAATAAACAAAATAGATAAACCCCTAGCCAGACTCATTAAGAGAAAAATACAATCTACACACATAAACAGAATCACAAATGAGAAAGGAAAAATAACGACGGACCCCACGGAAATACAAAGAATTATAAGAGAATATTACGAGCATCTATATGCTAACAAGCTACAAAACCTAGAAGAAATGGACAACTTCTTAGAAAAATACAGCCTTCCAAGACTCACCAAGCAGGAAACAGAAAAACTAAACAGACCAATCACCAGCAATGAAATTGAATTGGTAATCAAAAAACTACCCAAGAACAAAACCCCTGGACCTGATGGATTCACCTCTGAATTCTACCAGGCATATAGAAAAGAAATAACACCCATTCTCCTTAAAGTTTTCCAAAAAATAGAAGAGGAGGGAATACTCCCAAACTCTTTCTATGAAGCCAGCATCACTCTAATACCAAAACTGGGCAAAGACCTCACCAAAAAAGAAAATTACAGACCAATATCCGTGATGACCATAGATGCAAAAATACTCAACAAAATATTAGCAAACCGAATTCAAAAATACACCAAGAGGATCATAAACCATGATCAAGCCGGATTCATCCCAGGGATGCAAGGATGGTACCACATTGGAAGGTCTATCAACATCATCCATCACATCAATAAAAAGAAGAACAAAAGCCACATGATCATCTCCATAGATGCTGAAAAAGCATTTGATAAAATCAGCATCCATTCATGATTAAAACTCTCAACAAAATGGGTATAGACGGCAAGTACCTCAACATCATAACGGCTATATATGACAAACCCACAGCTAACATCATACCTAACAGCAAGAAGCTGAAAGCTTTTCATCTAAGATCGGGAACAAGACAGGGATGCCCACTCTCTCCACTGTTACTCAACATAGTACTGGAGGTCCTAGCCACGGAAATCAGACAAAACAAAGACATACAAGGTATCCAGAATGGTAAAGAAGAAGTCAAATTGTCACTATTTGCAGATGACATGATACTGTACATAAAAAACCCTGAAGACTCCACTCCAAAACTACTAGAACTAATATCTGAATTCAGCAAAGTTGCAGGATAGAAAATTAACACACAGAAATCTGTTGCTTTCCTATACACTAACGATGAACTAACAGAAAGAGAAATCAGAAAAATAATTCCATTCACAATTGCATCAAAAAGAATAAAATACCTAGGAATAAACCTAACCAAGGAAGTGAAAGACCTGTACTCTGTAAACTACAAGACACTCCTAGGAGAAATTAAAGAAGACACTAACAAATGGAAATGCATCCCATGCTCTTGGCTAGGAAAAATAAATATTGTCAAAATGGCTATACTACCTAAAGGAATCTACAGATTCAACGCAATCCCTATCAAACTACCAACAGCTTTCTTCAATGAACTGGAACAAATAATTCAAAAGTTCATATGGAACCAGAAAAGACCGCGAATTGCCAAAGCAATCCTGAGAACGAGGAATCAAACAGGGGGAATTACGCTCCCTGACTTCAAGCTCTACTACAAAGCCACAGTAATCAAGATAATTTGGTACTGGCACAAAAACAGACCCACAGACCAGTGGAACAGAATAGAAAATCCAAACATTAACCCAAACATATACAGTCAATTAATATTTGATAAAGGAGCCTTGGATATACAATGGGGAGATGACAGCCTCTTCAGCAGCTGGTGTTGGAAAAACTGGGCAGCTACATGTAAGAGAATGAAACTGAACTACTGTCTAACCCCATACACAAAGGTAAACTCAAGGTGGATCAAAGACCTGAATGTAAATCATGAAACCATAAAACTCTTAGAAAAAAACATAGGCAAAAATCTCTTGGACATAAACATGAGCGACTTCTTCATGAACATATCTCCCCGGGCAAGGGAAACAAAAGCAAAAATGAACAAATGGGGCTATATCAAGTGGAAAAGCTTCTGTACAGCAAAGGACACCATCAGTAGAACAAAAAGACATCCTACAATATGGGAAAATATATTCATAAGCGATGTATCTGATAAGGGGTTGACATCCAAAATATACAAAGAACTCATGCACCTTAACAAACAAAAAGGAAATAATCCAATTAAGAAATGGACAGAGAACATGAATAGACACTTTTCTAAGGAAGAAATTCAGATGGCCAACAGGCACATGAAAAGATGCTCCACATCGCTAATCATCAGAGAAATGCAGATTAAAACCACAATGAGATATCACCTCACACCAGTGAGGATGGCCAACATCCAAAACACAAACAACAACAATGTTGGCAAGGATGTGGAGAAAAGGGAACCCTCTTACACTGCTGGTGGGAATGCAAATTAGTTCAACCATTGTGGAAAGCAGTATGGAGGTTCCTCAAAAAACTCAAAATAGAAATACCATTTGACCCAGGAATCCCACTCCTAGGAATTTACCCTAAGAATGCAGCAGCCCAGTTTCAAAAAGACAGATGCACCCCTATGTTTATTTCAGCACTATTTACAACAGCCAAGAAATGGAAGCAACCCAAGTGTCCATCAGTAGATGAATGGGTTAAGAAGATGTGGTTCATATACACAATGGAATATTATTCAGCCAGAAGAAGAAAACAAATCCTACCATTTGCAACAACATGGATGGAACTAGAGGGTATTATGCTCAGTGAAATAAGCCAAGCCGAAAAAGACAAGTATCAAATGATTTCACTCATCTGTGGAGTATAAGAACAAAGAAAAAAACTGAAGGAACAAAACAGCAGCAGACTCACAGAACCCAAGAACGGACTAATAGTTACCAAAGGGAAAGGGACTGGGGAAGAAGGGCGGGAAGGGAGGGATAAGAGGGTAAAAGGGGCATTACGATTAGCAGATGTAAGGTGGCGGGGCACGGGGAGGGCTGTACAACTCAGAGAAGACAAGTAGTGATTCTCATCTCACTATGCTGATGGACAGTGACTGTAATAGGGTTGGTGGGGGGGACCTGATGAAGGGGGTAGTTTAATCACCATAATATTGCACATGTAATTGTAGGTTAAAGATACCAAAATAAATTGTAAAAAAAAAAACAAAAAGGGGGAAGACAAATGTGTGTACTCCGGAGCCCACACTATGGGAAACCCTGCCCAGGACGACTCATCGGAAGTCAGTTGTAAGTTTGTCTGGTCTGCTATACACACTGGTGGCCTTACGCCATTTAAAGAGTAATTGGATTGCACTGTGTGTGACAATATAGCTTATGAGCTGTGGAAGGCAGGGAGTACAGCTAAAATTTACCTTTATGTCCCTAGTACCTAGAACAGGGTTTAAACATATGCTCTAAGCGGATCATGAAAGCTTCACCGACATTCAATCCCAGTGCAAGTCCCCGGCCCTTCTTAGTTATGTGACCATAGGAAATTTGCTTTCCTTCCTGTGCCTTAATTTTTCCACCAACCTACTAATATACCTTCCTCAAATTAACAATAAATATTGTTGAACAAACCAATTAACATGTCTCAGAAGCTGCATATTGAATGCCATTTAAACTTAATTTGAAAAGTACAGAATACTATGGGACCTTAACTACAGGAAAGATGGAAGCTGTGAGACTCTCTAGAGAAAGGAGCATTTCAGTTACCCTGCAAGGGCAGGTCATGTGCTTCGAAGGAAAGACAGACTTATTCATCAAAAATCTATTGAGCATCCTATGTAATCCACCATCCCGTCCAGAAGACCCATGATCCCTAAACCAGCAGTGCTCAATGTCTCGCAGAAGAAAGGTGACAGTTACGTATAGGTGCCACGACAGCCAGGACCGGTCAACTCTGCCCGAGACGGAGGAGTCGTCCCAGGCAGACAGTGGTGTGCTGGGTTTCGGAGGGACAGGGCTTTTCCCGGGGCCGCAGAGCGTGAAGCCAGTCTAACATACCGTCGCTCTAGTGACATAACATCCAACTGGGCCAGCGGTGTCCTAAGGACTTGAAGTGAACGGATTTGATTCTCTCAGAGCCCTAGGATCTCCGTTTTACAGACGAGGAAACTGAGCCACAGAGGTCGCCCCAGGCCTCCCGGCTGGCCAGGGTGTGGCCCGAGTCCTGGCGCGCAGGCTCCCGAGTCCGCGCTGCGCCGCAGAAGTCCTGAAAGCAGGGCGTGCGGCGGCCGGCGGCCAGGCCCAAGCGGGGCGCAGGGGGCCCGGGGGCCCGCGGCGAGCGGTGCCCGGCTTACCTTCCGGAGGGCCCGCGCGCGCGACACCCCGGGCAGCCCCACGTCGTGGCGCGTCTTCCTGCCCAGGACATGGAACTTCTGCCTGTTGACTTTCACCTCGAACGGGTTGGGGTTGGGCCTCGCACGGTCGCCCCGCGCTACAGCCGGGGCCCCGGAGGCCTTCCGGCGCGCCCCGGCCGACCTGGCCTTGCCCATGGCCACGCACCGCACCGCGAGGGGCCCGGCTCCCCACGGCCTCGGAGAGAGGGGCGGACACTGGCCGGCGGCCGCAACAGCCGGCTCGAGAGCGGGCTCCTGCAGGAAGCACGTGCGTGGACGCGAACCGCCGGGTCGCTTCTCCACCGGGGCCCGCGAGGGGCTTGCACTTCCGCTGACGTACCGGACCTTCCCGCTGACGTGTCATCGCGCTCGGCTCAGCCTGCGCGCCCATGGGCTGCGCGGCTACAGCTCCCGGTTCCGCCTGCGCGCGGCCTGCCGGGAGCTGTAGTGCCTCAGGACGCAGCGGCGGGGAGAGCGCTCGGGCGCTTCGCCTGGGAAGCCGTTAGCGCAGCCGGCCGCTGGACGAGTAGGCGGCGGCGGCTCTCCCGTGAGCCGCTCTCTAGAGTGGGGCTCGGCGGAGACCCGGGTGACCCCAGCCGGGCCCTGAGGAGAGCCGCGCGCGCCAGGCCTGGACGATGGGGCGGAGAGTCCGGGCCTCGACGAGGCGCTGCGGACCGTAGACGCCCGTGGCGGCCGGGCCGCCAGCTCCCCAGCCCCACCCCCTGCCCCGCTGGAGGCCCGGGCCTCGAGGTCGCCGTGTCTCTGGGCCGGTGGCGGCGGAGCGGGTGGTGGCCGTGGCAGGGGTGGCTGCGGCGCGGCTCCCCCGGGCCATGCGTGGGGCCTGACGGGAGGGTGGCGTCGGGTGAGCGATGCGCGGTGGAGACAGCGGCGGTGACCCCCGTTTCCCGCCTCCTCGGGCCGGAGGCGTCGGGGCGCAGCGGCGGCGGCGGCGGGGGCGGGCCGTGGAGCTGGAGAATCTCGTGGCCAGCTCGCTGTTGCCGAAGCGCGCCAAGGTGGGGGCTCGGCGGGCGTCGGAGCCGGCCGGGAGGCGACGCGTGGGCCCCGCCGCCTCACTCGGGAGTGGCGGGCCAGCTGGGCCTCCCTGAAGCTCAGGCTGCCCGGCCCTCTTTCTGCACCCCTTTCAGCAGCTCGGGGCCCAGGTGGAGGTAGCTTGCGCCCTGCGCTTGTTAGTCTGAGCCTGTTGCCTAGGCCTCCTTGCTCGCCCGCAGCTTCGGGTCACAGTGTTGCTTCAGGACCAGGCCAGGAGAGACCTGTCCCGGGAGGGGCAAAGTCCGCAAGCAAGGACCTAGCCTTTGTGGCCTTTAAAGGACAAAGCAGAGCATCCTGTAAACTACCTTGGGCGAGACCCTTCCGTTAGTGTTTTAGACCGTTTAGCATAGCTTCTTGGTCCTGAGGCCTTATGGTGTGTAGAGTGAGTTTTAGCACCTCGTGGTGAGAGATTAAACAAATTAGTAAGGATTCACCCTTAATGTCAATGTAGAAGCAGCAGTTGGCATTTCCCTTCTGCTCGGAGACCCCGGGGGTGGAGTCCTATGCCCGGGACCTCGTGCCTCCCTCTTGTCTCCCTCTAGCCCCTGGAGCGATCACAGAGCCAGTGACAGAGCTACATATCCTTAGCTCTGCACCCCTTTGGTTACGGAGATGGAGCAGCTGCTTGGTCTTTGTGCCTCTGGTGCCGCACTGGCCAGCGCTGCATATCTGAGATAATCTGGAAGGAGTATTTTATACCCAGGGCTTCACGGTTTGGTCCTGGGCACAGATTGCCAGGTGGTCCTCCTGGTGACATGGGATGCTGTTTAGAAGCATCGGTAAATTCATCGTGTGATTGGAATAACGAGTAGTGTTATGTGAGAGAAATTTGGAACACAGCTATTTCAGATCTTTCGTTTTTTGTTTCCTCTTTAAGATTTCCCTCCTTCCCATTTGTGTCCTATGTGCCTTTTAAGAGGAAAGACCTTGATTAGAAAAGTAGGTAGTTTCTCAACACCTTGGAGACCCTGAGTCAGAAACGTGTGGGAATTTCTGGAGTAACTGACAGTGAGGGTGCAGAGAAATAGTTCTGAATTTAAGAGTTTAAATGGGAGGATCTGGATATGAATAGTGAACTTCTATAAAGTGTTTCTTACATTAAGAGTTGAAAATAGAGACTTTAGGTTTTCCAAGTTGGAAACTCTATTTATTTGCTTTAGGAGCTTAAAGAGTATTTCCAGGGAGTGTCTCCTTGGACACATATCTGTTCATAGCTAGCTCCTTGTTCAGTTTCTCTGGCTTGTATATTAGAAAAGTGACTTTTCAAATGAGTAGATATAGAACAACAGTTCTCTGTGGGCTCTGGGAATTGCAATGTTGGCTTAATATTAGAGAGTCCAGTCATTTCAGGATTTATTTAAAATAAAATCAGTCTCTCTTTTTGGTCACAAACAGAATATTTGTTATCTTTTCTCCTTTTCAGGGATGTTGGTAGATAATGCTGCATTGAAAAAGTTGTTTGTGTGTCACTATGTCAGGCACATTTTAAGAAAATATAAAATGATAATTTAGGGTGATTATTGATAGATATGTACTTATTGCCATTGCAGGCTTTAGATTTCATGGTTACCAAAGATTCAGGGGTAATTTATTTACTATCTAACAATCTAACTTAACTCAGTATGCAATTACAAACACAATCTAAAGGTTTTTTTTTTCTTTTTCTTCTCCCTCCATTCTTTATATATTAGGTATCATATTCTGTACTCTTTGTCTATCCCTTGATGACTTTGGGGGTAGTTGATTTAATTTTGCATTTGCTTAGTCATTAATTGGTCTGCTTTCTTCGCTGTGACAGCTGTTTAGCCTTAGGAACATTTCCATCTATAGCAGTCCCCCCAAAATACACTGTAGAGATGGCTTGTGGGAGGTAAATTCTCTCAACTTTTGCTTATCTGGAAATTATTATTTAATCCCTCTTTCAAATTTAAATGATAATCTTTCTAAGTACAGCATTCTTGGTGGGAGGCCCTTCTGTTTCATTGCATTAAATATATCATGCCACTTCCTTCTGGCCTGTAAGGTTTCTGTTGAGAAGTCTGATGATAGCCTGATTGGTTTTCCTTCGTATGTGATCTTTTTTCTCTCTCTGGCTGCTTTTTTTTTTTTTCCATCAGCACTTTTTTTATTGAAGTATCACTGATATATAATCTTATATTGGTTTCAAGAATACAACACAGTGGCTCAACAGGTACCCATATTACTAAATCCTCACCCCCACTAGTACAGTTACTATTTGTCCATGTAGGAATATGTTACAGAATCATTGGCTGTCTGGCTGCTTTTAATACTCTGTCCTTAACCTTGACCTTTGCCATTTTAATAATTATATGTCTTGGTGTTGTCTTCCTTGGGTCCCTTGTGTTGGGGGATCTGTGTGCCTCCATGGCCTGAGAGACTATCTCCTTCCCCAGATTGGGGAGGTTCTCAGCAATTCCTTCCTCAAAGACACTTTCTATCCCTTTTTCTCTCTCTTCTTCTTCTGGTACCCCTATAATGCGAATATTGTTCCATTTGGATTGGTCACACAGTTCTCTCAATATTCTTTCATTCCTAGAGATCCGTTTTTCTCTGTGCCTCATCTTCTTTGTATTCCTCTTCTCTAATTACTATTTCATTTACCGTTTCCTCCACTTCATCTAATCTGCTTTTAAATCCCTCCATTGTATGTTTCATTTTGGATACTGTATTTTTTCAAAGTTTGTATCTCATTCCTGAATTCCTCCCTGAGTTCTTGAATATTTTTCTGTAGTTTCATGAGCATGTTTATGATTTTTATTTTTAAATCTTTTTCAGGAAGATTTGTGAGTTCAGTTTCACATGGCCCTTTTTCTGGTGTTTGTGGGATTTTGGGCTGAACCAGGTTCCTTTGACGTTTCATATTTGTAGGTGGTGCCCTCTAGTACCCAGAAGCTCTACTCTCTGGAGCGGCTCAGCCCCTGGAGCAATGGTGGGGGTCTCAGGTGAGCAGCGCTGGTACCTGCAGGGAGGAAAGAGCTCTTTCCTACTTCCCAGCTGCAGTGCCTGCCTCCACTGCCAGGGCCAGTGGGCCAGGAGTGCAGGGAGGAGCCTCTATGCTATGCACTTGTAGCTGCTGTAAGTGGGGCCGCCCTCTGCTGGCTTGGCGCAATGGTGGGGGTAGTCGGCTTCCAAGCAGGTGCTTGCCAGGAGGAAGGAGTGGCAGGCTGCATATCGCGGTGGGGGGCTTCATATCTGCGGGGCCAGCCAGGGAGCGCCGGAAGCTCCTGGAAGTTCCCAACCTGTTGCCTAAGTTCACTAGGACAATTTTGTCCACCTGTCCTTTCTCCTGAGCAGCAAGCTCTGTGCAATCCTTGCCCCTTTAGCAGCCCTTTTGCTGTTAGGAAGTCTGTCAGAGTGCCTGCCTTTCTTTTGTCCCAGAGTGACCGGTTGTGGGTACCTGTTCTCCACAAGCAGCTGGAATCTGTCTCTCCAAGTATTCTACCTGTTTTAGCTTTCCAACCCCACTAATCTTCAGAGCACCATGTAATGTAGGTTCATGCTCCCAGAGCACATCTCCATGGCTGGATGTTCACAGTCCTAGGCCTCCACCTCCTCCCTGCTCCATTTCTCTTCTTCCCACTGGTGAACTGGGGTGGGGAAAGGGCTTGGATCCCGCCGGATCATGGCTTTGGTACTTTACCTTTTTCTGTGAGGTCTGCTCTGTTCGCCAGGTGTAGGCAGTCTGCCACAGCCTTCATTCCTGTTGCTTTTTCAGGATTAGTTGTATTTGCTATGTTTTCATATTATATGTGGTTTGGGGAGGAGGTTTCAGTCTCACCTCTCACGCTGCCATCTTTTACTACTTAATGCATTTTTGTTGTATACCTCAACAACTTGATTTCATCTGCACGTTCTTCTGTGCTTACATTTCCAACCTTCATTGTAGGGAGCCCTTCTTGCTTTTTTTCCATCCTTCAGAGCCCAGTTTACCTTCATCCTCTTCTTTGTCATTTATTCTAATTCTTCCAATTCAGAGGCACTCTTTGCCCTCTGGGAGTTGGGAACTTGGGGTTCATAAAAGCATAGTCGATTATTCTTTCCCAAGCTAAATTGTGATCTGTGTAAGGGCAGGGCATAGGTCTTTTTATCCCTTTCAGTGCTAGTCATATTAATTGGCACTTAGTAAACAATTGGAGATTAAGGGAGTGATTTGTTATTTTGCTAAATTCAAGGAAGAGAAGGTGAAATGTATGTTGAAAATTAAAGATTGGATTGCTAGGAGGAAATAAAGCATATTCCAAGTTTACTGTAGAGCCTAGCGGTTGATGAGAATAGCTAATATTAGTGAGGATTTCCTCTGCCCAGACAGTGTGCTGAATTCCTTATGGACATTCTCCCTCATTCTACTGCTCTCTAAAACCAGACTGATAATCATGCTTCATAGTATTGATAAGAGGATTGCATGGCACAGTGCTTGATGCTTAGAAAGTGCTCAGTAAATAATAGTAGTCATTCTGGTTGTAGATTTTATGTCCAAAGTCTTGATGAAGAGCTGGCACATTGAATTGACCTTGAACCTGATGCCTTTTTTCCAGTCCATTCTCATCCTTAGATTTTCTGAAATCATAGCTTTCCTCTTCCTGACTCTCTTGTGCAGTAGGTCCTTGAATCTGATGTATCCTTGAACTTTGTTTTTTCCTATGTCCATCTCTTTGTCTCCACCCAGTCCCCCATCAGATGGTCCTCCACATCCTTAAGCTGACTGAGGGCAGGAGTTTCCTAGCTGGTCTCTCTACTTCCAGACTTCTCTTTTAAAAACCCCAGTGCTACATGAAAAGATGCTCCACATTGCTGGTCATCAGAGAAATGCAGATTAAAACCACAATGAGATATCACCTCACACCAGTGAGGATGGCCAACATCCAAAACACAAACAACAACAAATGTTGGCGAGGATGTGGAGAAAAGGGAACCCTCCTACACTGCTGGTGGGAATGCAAATTAGTTCAACCATTGTGGAAAGCACTATGGAGGTTCCTCAAAAAACTCAAAATAGAAATACCATTCGACCCAGGAATCCCACTCCTAGGAATTTACCCTAAGAATGCAGCAGCCCAGTTTCAAAGACAGATGCACCCCTATGTTTATTGCAGCACTATTTACAGTAGCCAAGAAATGGAAGCAACCTAAGTGTCCATTAGTAGATGAATGGATAAAGAAGATGTGGTACATATACACAATGGAATATTATTCAGCCATAAGAAGAAAACAAATCCTACCATTTGCAACAACATGGATGGAGTTAGAGGGTATTATGCTCAGAGAAATAAGCCAAGCCGAAAAAGACAAGTATCAAATGATTTCACTCATCTGTGGAGTATAAGAACAAAGAAAAAAACTGGAGGAACAAAACAGCAGCAGACTCACAGAACCCAAGAACGGACTAATAGTTACCAAAGGGAAAGGGACTGGGGAAAATGGGTGGGAAGGGAGGGATAAGAGGGTAAAAGGGGTATTACGATTAGCAGATGTAATGTTGGGGGGGCACGGTGAGGGCTGTACAACTCAGAGAAGACCAGTAGTGACTCTATAGCATCTCACTATGCTGATAGACAGAGAATGTAATGGGGTTGGTAGGGGGGACCTGATGAAGGGGGTAGTTTAATCACCATAATATTGCAGATGTAACTGTAGATTAATGATACTAAAATAAATTGTAAAAAAAAAAGTAAAAAAAAAAAATAAAACGTGAAAAAAAAAAAAAACCCCAGTGCTAGTATAAGAACAAAGAAAAAAACTGAAGGAACAAAACAGCAGCAGACTCACAGAACCCAAGAACAGACTAATAGTTACCAAAGGGAAAGGGACTGGGGAGGATGGGTGGGAAGGGAGGGATAAGGGGGAAAAAGGGGAATTAGGATTCCCAGATGTAATGTTGGGAGGGCTGTACAACTTAGAGAAGACAGGTAGTGATTCTATAGCATCTCACTACACTGATGGACACTGACTGTAATGGGGTTGGTGGGGAGGACCTGATGAAGGGGGTAGTTTAATCACCATAATATTGCACATGTAACTGTAGATTAATGATACCAAAATAAATTATTAAAAAATAAAATAAAATCCCCAGTGGTGTTGGAACACTCTTTCTAACCTAAAGAATTATTCTCTTTAATCTCCTCTTTAAAATTTGGCCCTGACCCTCTATTCCAGGTCAAGTCCAAATGCCTTAGCACATCAAGGCCCCTTAGTACAGGTCCTGCCTAACCCCACTGGCCTGTTGTCTCCCTGTCCACCTGCTGCTCAGTGCTTTACCCCACTTCATGCCCTTCTCCTGGCAAATCCCTGCTCTTCCTTACATTGCAGCATAAGTGTCTTTTCTGGGGAACTTCCATATCCTGCAGGAGGCTCAGTCATCCATTCCTGTGCCCAGGGTGAGCTGTTGCAGCTCAGGGCACACTGGGGGCAGCTCTGGGTCTCCCTTTTGGTGTCACTAGCATCTAGCATGCTCACAGCCAGTATATACTCTACAAATGCCAGCTGATGACTGAAGGATAAGAGCACATCTGAGGAATTCTTTCAATACCACTAATAGCCAGAAGTTAAAGTTTCAAAATAAGCTGTTTTTTTTTTGGACTATGGGTCTGGAAATAGAGAATAATAACTGGGATTTTATCAGCTTTGGAATTTCATGTGGCTCCATACTTTTAATTACTGGGTTTTTTTTTTCATTCTGAATGTAATATTTTTATTGTTTTTATTAAATCGGTATTAAAGTGTCTAATTATAGCTATAGTATAACCTGTAGTTCCCTTGTGAATATTTATATGCTCATCACTAGCAAAGGCAGGAAGGTCAACCAGAACTAGTTATGATGTTAGTCAAAAGCAGGCTGTGTGTTTTCCTTTTGGAGGTAAACCATTTGATTTTGCCAAATTGAGAGTTCCTCGTTCAAAGGACAGATGGCCGTGTTACCTTTGCTACCCCTCACTCCTGTGCTTTGTCTCACTTCCTGGCAGAGACCTTGTGCTCAAGCATTTGCTTGAGAAACCTACCATCTTTTTTCTGTGTGTGTGAGTGTTGTTTTGAAAAACTGCTAGCACCTTCATGTGCACTGGGTTTGTGGCATTGATGGGTTGCTCAACTGGTGGTGTCCTCCCCTGACCTCTAGGGGCAGCTTTTATTATTCCCTTTGACAGATGAGGGAAAGAGAAGTGGAGTGACTTTCTCAAAGTCACATGGCTATAAGTGGGAGCATTGGGGTTCAAAGACAAGTCTGGAGATTGGATTAAAGATGGCGGCGTGTGAGGTGAGACAGAGGCTTCCTCCTAAAACCGCATATGATATGAAAATAAAGCTACTACAACTACTCTTGAAAGAGCAACAGGAAAGAGGACGGCAACAAACTGCATACACCTGGAGACAAGAGCAGCCCTCACGGAAAAGGGTAACGTACTAAAGCTGTGGTCCTGCGGGATCCAAGCCCTTCCCCCACCCCAGCTCATTGGCAGGAGGAACAGGAACAGAGCAGAGAGGGAGTGAAGAACTGGGACTGCTGAATACCTAACTCTGGAGATCTGCTCTGGGAGCACAAACGTACATTTCATGGTGCTTGCATGATACTCTTGTAATTAGGGGGTTGGAAAGCTAAGACAGGCAGCATTCCTGGAGAGACTAAGATTCCATCTGCTTGTGAAAGCAGGGATCCATACCCAGCTGCTCTGGGACAAAAGAAAGGCGGGCAGTCTGAGAGACTTCCTAACAAAGAAGCCCTTAGCAAGAGGGCTGCTAAAGGGGCAAGGATTGCACAGAGTTTACTGCTCAGGAAAAAGGACAGGTAGACAAAATTGTCCGGGTGCACTCTGCCCAGCAGATTGGGAGTTTTCACGATCTTCAGGTGCGCCAGCTCCCTGGCTCCCTACACATCTCCAAAAACCCCTTCTGTGACAGGCAGACTAGTGCACCTTTCTCCTGGCCAGCCCCACGGGGTTTGCAAACCGGGAAACCCTTCCCTGGTATTAGGCCAGCCAGAGGGAAGATCTGTCTACAGCAACTAAAAACGCAAAGCACAGAGGTTTATACCTGTATGCTCGGCCCACTGGTTCAGGCGGTGGAGGCAGGCATAGCAGCAAGGAACAAGGAAACAGCCCTTTCCTCCCTTGAGGCACCAATACCACTCCCCTACAATCCCCACATTGGTTCAGGGGCTGAGCAGCTCCAGAGAAAAGAGCTTCTGGGCACTAGAGGGTGCCATACACAAATATGAAATGCCAAAGGAACCTGGTCCAGAGTAAAATTATGAATACAACTCCTGAGAAAGATTTAAATGATATGGACCTTATGACTCTCCCTGAAAGGGAGTTCAAAATAAAAATCATTAACATGCTCATGGAGGTACGGAAAGATATTCAAGAACTCAGTAATGAATTCCGGTCGGAGATCCAATCATTTAAGAACACAATGGACGGTATTAAAAGCAGATTGCATATGGTGGAGGAGACGATTAATGAAATAGAAACTAGAGAAGAGGAATACAAAGAACTTGAGGCACTGAGAGAAAAAAGGATCTCTAAGAATGAAAGAATATTGAGAGAACTGTGTGACCAATCCAAACGGAACAATATTCACATTATAGGGGTACCAGAAGAAGAAGAGAGAGAAAAAGGGATAGAAAGCGTCTTTGAAGAGTTGATTGCTGAAAACTTCCCCAATCTGGGGACGGAGATTGTCTCTCAGTCCATGTAGGTGCACAGATCTCCCAACGCAAGGGA
Source organism: Phataginus tricuspis (assembly GCA_029783875.1). NCBI lineage: Eukaryota > Metazoa > Chordata > Mammalia > Pholidota > Manidae > Phataginus > Phataginus tricuspis. The sequence continues at coordinate 90,692,312 of JAQQAC010002594.1, read as the reverse complement.
CCCAAGGAAGACAACAGCAAAACATATAGTAATTAAAATGGCAAAGATCAAGGATAAGGACAAACTATTAAAAGCAGCCAGAGAGAGAAATAAGATCACATACAAAGGAAAGCCCATCAGGCTATCATCAGACTTCTCAGCAGAAACCTTACAGGTCAGAAGGGAGTGGCATGATGTATTTAATGCGAAGAAGCAGAACGGCCTTGACCCAAGATTGCTTTATCCGGCAGGATTATCATTTAAATTTGAAGGAGGAATTAAACAGTTCCCAGATAAGCAAAAGCTGAGAGAATTTGCCTCCCACAAACCATCTCTACAGTGTATTTTGGAGGGACTGCTATAGATGGAAGTGTTCCTACGGTTTAATAGCTGTCACCAGAGGTAATAAAACCACAATAAAGAAAACAGAACAGCTAATTACTAAGAAAATGCAAAATTAAATTAACTACCCTCAAAGTCAATCAAGGGATTGACAAAGAACACAGAATATGATACCTAATATATAAAGAATGCAGTAGGAAGAAAAAGGAGGAAACAAACAAACAAAAAAAGAACCTTTAGATTGTGTTTGTAATAGCATATTAAGTGAGTTGTTAGACTTTTAGATAGTAGGGAATTTAACCTTGAACCTTTGGTAACCATGAATCTGAAGCCTGCAATGCCAATAAGTACATACCTATCCATAATCACCCTAAATGTAAATGGACTGAATGCACCAGTTAAAAGACACAGAGTCACCGAATGGATAAAAAAAACAAGACGCATCTATATGCTGCCTTCAAGAGACTCACTTTAAGTCCAAAGACATACACAGAGTAAAATTGAAGGGATAGAAAAAGATATTTAATGCAAACAACAAAGAGAAAAAAGCAGGTGTTGCAGAACTTGTATCAGAAAAAATAGACTTCAAAACGAAGAAAGTAGCAAGAGATAAAGAAGGACATTACATAATGATAAAAGGGTCAGTCCAACAAGAAGATATAATTATTATAAATATATATGCACCCAACACAGGAGTGCCAGCATATGTGAAATAAGTACTAACAGAATTAAAGGAGGAAACAGAAAGCAATGCATTCATTTCAGGAGACTTCAACACACCACTTACTCCAAAGGACAGATGAACCGGACAGAAAATAAGTAAAAACACAGAGGCACTGAACAACACATTAGAACAGATGGACCTAACAGACATCTACAGAACTCTATACCCAAAAGCAACACGATACACATTCTTCTCAAGTGCACATGGAACATTCTCCAGAATAGACCACATACTAGGCCACAAAAAGAACCTCAGTAAATTCAAAAATATTGAAATCCTACCAACCAACTTCTCAGAACACAAAGGTATAAAACTAGAAATAAATTTCAGAAAGAAATCAAAAAGGCTCAGAAATACATGGAGACTTAACAACATTCTCCTAATGAATCAATGGGTTAACGACCAAATCAAAACAGAAATCAAAGAATATATGGAGACTAATGACAACAACAACACAAAGCCACAACTTCTGTGGGACGCAGCGAAGGCAGTCTTAAGAGGAAAGTACATTGCAATCCAGGCCCATTTAAAGAAGGAAGAACATTCCCAAATGAACAGTCTAAGGACACAATTATTGAAATTGGAAAAAGAAGAACAAATGAGGCCCAAAGTTACCAGTAGGAGAGACATAATAAAGATCAGAGAAGAAATAAATAAAATTGAGAAGAATAAAACAATAGAAAAAAATCAATGACACCAAAAGCTGGTTCTTTGAAAAAATAAACAAAATAGATAAACCCCTAGCCAGACTCATTAAGAGAAAAAGAGAATCTACACACATAAACAGAATCAGAAATGAGAAAGGAAAAATAACGACGGACCCCACAGAAATACCAAGAATTATAAGAGAATACTACGAGCATCTATATGCTAGGAAGCTGCAAAACCTAGAAGAAATAGACAACTTCTTAGAAAAATAGAGCCTTCCAAGACTCACCAAGCAGGAAACAGAAAAACTAAACAGACAAATCACCAGCAATGAAATTGAATTGGTAATCAAAAAACTACCCAAGAACAAAACCCGCGGACCTGATGGATTCACCTCTGAATTCGACCAGACATATAGAGAAGAAATAACACCCATTCTCCTTAAAGTTTTTCAAAAAATAGAAGAGGAGGGAATACTCCCAAACTCATTCTATAAAGCCAGTATCACTCTAATACCAAAACCAGGCAAAGACCACACCAAAAAAGAAAATTACAGACCAATATCCCTGATAAACGTAGATGCAAAAATACTCAACAAAATATTAGCAAACCGAATTCAAAAATACATCAAGAGGATCATACACCATGAGCAAGTGGGATTCATCCCAGGGATGCAAGGATGGTACAACATTCGAAAATCCATCAACATCATCCACCACATCAACAAAAAGAACAAAAAAACCCACATGATCATCTCCATAGATGCTGAAAAAGCATTTGATAAAATTCAGCATCCATTCATGATTAAAACTCTCAACAAAATGGGTATAGACGGCAAGTACCTCAACATAATTAAGGCCATATATGACAAACCCATAGCTAACATCATACTTAACGGCGAGATGCTGAAATCTTTTCATCTAAGATCGGGAACACGACAGGGATGCCCACTCTCTCCAATGTTATTCAACATAGTACTGGAGGTCCTAGCCATGGCAATCAGACAAAACAAAGACATACAAGGCATCCAGATTGGTAAAGAAGAAGTCAAATTGTCACTATTTGCAGATGACATGATATTGTATATAAAAAACCCTAAAGACTCCACTCCAAAACTACTAGAACTAATACTGAATTCAGCAAAGTTGCAGGATACAAAATTAACACACAATAATCTGTTGCTTCCCTATAGACTAACAATGAACTAACAGAAAGAGAAATCAGAAAAATAATTCCATTCACAATTGCATCAAAAAGAATAAAATACCTAGGAATAAACCTAAGGAAGGAAGTGAAAGACCTGTACTCTGAAAACTACAAGACACTCCTAAGAGAAATTAAAGAGGACACTAACAAATGGAAATTCATCCCATGCTCTTGGCTAGGAAGAGTAAATATTGTCAAAATGGCTATACTACCTAAAGGAATCTACAGATTCAATGCAATCCCTATCAAACTACCAACAGCTTTCTTCAATGAACTGGAACAAATAATTCTAAAATTCATATGGAACCATAAAAGACCCCGAACAGCCAAAGCAATCCTGAGAAGGAGGAATAAAATGGGGAATAACGCTCCCTGACTTCAAGCTCTACTACAAAGCCACAGTAATCAAGACAATTTGGTATTGGCACAAAAACAGACCCACAGACCAGTGGAACAGAATAGAAAATCCAAACATTAACCCAAACATATACAGTCAATTAATATTTGATAAAGGAGACGGGTATACAATGGGGAGAGGACAGCCTCTTCAGCAGCTGGTGTTGGAAAAACTGGACAGCTACATGTAAGAGAATGAAACTGGACTACTGTCTAACCCCATACACAAAGGTAAACTCAAGGTGGATCAAAGACCTGAATGTAAGTCATGAAACCATAAAACTCTTAGAAAAAAAACATAGGCAAAAATCTCTTGGACATAAACATGAGTGACTTCTTCATGAACATATCTCCCCGGTCAAGGGAAACAAAAGCAAAATGAACAAGTGGGACTATATCAAGCTGAAAACCTTCTGTATAGCAAAGGACACCATCAGTAGAACAAAAAGACATCCTACAGTATGGGGGAATATATTCATAAATGATGTATCCGATAAGGGGTTGACATCCAAAATATGTAAAGAACTCACGTACCTCAACAAACAAAAAGCAAATAATCCAATTAAGAAATGAGCAGAGGACATGAATAGACACTTCTCTAAAGAAGAAGTTCAGATGGCCAACAGGCACATGAAAAGATGCTCCACATCACTAATCATCAGAGAAATGCAGATTAAAACCACAATGAGATATCACCTCACTCCAGTGAGGATGGCCAACATCCAAAACACAAACAACAACAAATGTTGTCGAGGATGTGGAGAAAAGGGAACCCTCCTACACTGCTGGTGGGAATGCAAATTAGTTCAACCATTGTGGAAATCAGTATGGAGGTTCCTCAAAAAACTCAAAATAGAAATATCATTTGACCCAGGAATCCCACTCCTAGGAATTTACCCCAAGAATGCAGCAGCCCAGTTTGAGAAAGACAGATGCACCCCTATGTTTATTGCAGCACTATTTACAATAGCCAAGAAATGGAAGCAACCTAAGTGCCCATCAGTAGATGAATGGAATAAGAAGATGTGGTACATATACACAATGGAATATTACCCAGCCATTAAAAAAAAAACAAATCCTACCATTTGCAACAAGATGGATGGAGCTGGAGGGTATTATGCTCAGTGAAAAAAGCCAGGCCGGAAAAGACAAGTATCAAATGATCTTACTCATATGTGGTGTATAAGAATAAAGAAAAAAAGAACTGAAGGAACAAAACAGCAGCAGACTCACAGAACCCAAGAACGGACTAATAGTTACCAAAGGGAAAGAGAGTGGGGAAGAAGGGCGGGAAGGGAGGGATAAGAGGGTAAAAGGGGCTTTACGATTAACAGACATATGGTGGGGGGGCACGGGGAGGGCTGTACAACTCAGAGAAGACAAGTAGTGATTCTCATCTCACTACGCTGATGGACAGTGACTGTAATAGTGTTGGTGGGGGGGACCTGATGAAGGGGGGAGTTTAATCACCATAATATTGCTCATGTAATTGTAGGTTAATGATACCAAAATAAATTGTTAAAATAAATAAATAAATAAAAAATAAATCTGCCTTTGTCACAGTCGTTTCCATAAAGATATAAGATTTCTTGTCAGGATTATAGTAAATTCTAGGTAAATGATTTTCTTCCTGCCATGGCTGAAGCAGCCATGATCTGCTGGGGTCATATAAGGTCTCAATGACTCATTACCTCTCTCAACAGGTAAGAATTTGGTTTAGAAGCATATAAACAGAAAGTCAAAGTGATAGGGGCTTTCACAAGATAGAATCATATTTCATACGACATGAAAATCTGTGACAAGTGCAGAAATGGGCAGGTGAGGCCGGAATGGCACTTCCACCCAGCCATCTGGGCCTGCCTCCTTTCAGCTTCAGCATCTCAGGCTGTGGCTTTCGTTTTCGAATAGATCCCCATTCCAGGCAGCAGGAAGAACACAGGTGTACCCCTTCCTTTTAAGGAGACTTTCTAAAACAAACCTCACTTCTGCTTGTATCTCATTGGCCAGAACTTTAGTCAAATGGTTATAGCCAGTAAAAAGCAAAGTTGGGAAATGTAATATTTTAACTAAATGGAAAAATGCCCAGATGAAAAAAGGTTGGATTACTGAAGCAGTTCAAAGTGGCTGTTAGGAGGGACCTGTCCTACCAATTGTTATGGGCCGAACTGTGTCCCCCCAAATTCCTTATGTGGAGGCCCTAACCCCAAGCGCCTCAGAATGTGATTGTACTTGGAGATGAGATCTTTTTTTTTTGAAGAAATTTAAATTTATTTGCATCATCAAATTAATGACCTTGGTACTGAACACACAATCTTTCTTATCATCCTACTGGAGATGAGATCTTTAATGACATAAAGTAAAATGAGATCACTAGGGTGGGCCCTGATCCAGTAAGACTGGTGTCCTTCTAAGAGGGTATTAGGACACACATGTGCACAGAGGGATGATCACGTGAGGTCACAGGGAGAAGACAGTTGTCTATGTGCCAAGGAGAGAGGCCTCAGTGTGATCAGTTAGGTCGAAAAAGGACTAATGGGGAACCTATAGCCAAAGTTAACATTCTCTGCTAAATTGTTTTGCAGAACAAGATGTTCTGGGCAGAGCAGACCCCAGGAGCGTGTAATAGTTGACAGTTGCTATTTGCAAATGTTCTCTGCAAGAGCTCCCCAGACTGCTGTCCCAAGGCTCTGTTCCCGAGGACCTGAGTGTTTGGCCAATTGCTACTCTTCTTCTGCACACCAGAGTTGCACTGAGTTTTTGCTTTATTTGCATAATTTATGTGCCAATCAAAACTGTTAGGAGTTTTCACCTTAGTTGCATGGTGGATTTAATTGAGGACCATCCTCCTGTTTTTCCCCGGTTTGTGCCTGTCAAAGAGCAGCCCTGTGCTTTGTGGGGAGACACTGCTGTCTCAGTTCTTGGTGTTGCAAGTAAAGCTTTCCCTTGTTTCAGTCCCACCTGGTTAGGTCCACTGGCTGGCACTCACCAAGGCACAAATCCCTTGTGTCTGGTTACATGGGAGAACCAACCCGTCTGTACCTTCATGCAGGACTTCCAGCCTCTGGAAGCCTGGGAAAGTAAGTTTCTACTATTGAAGCACCCAGGCTGTGGTCCTTTATTACAGAAGGCCTACTTGACTAATATACTTCCACATTGCTGTGTAACCTGTCACATCGTGGCTTAACAACACAGTGTCTCACAGTTGCTGAGGGGCAGGAATGTGGGCACAGCCTAACTCGGTCCTTCGCTTCCTGGTCTCTCTCGGAAGCCCACCGTCGTGGACCAGCTGCCTCTCACCTGGAAGTTAGACTGGGCAAGAATGTGCTCGTGAACTCGTGTGATGCTGGCTGGATTCATTTCTTCGTGGGCTTTTGGACTGAAAGCCTGCCTCTCACTGCCTGTTGGCCGTGTGGCCCCTCTGCCATGGCAGCTTGCTCATGGAGGTGTGCAAGCCAAGAAGGTAATGGAGAGCCAGCAAGACCTCAGCCTTTTGTAACCTAATCCCAAAAGTGCCACCTTTGCCTCCTGTTGGTTAGAAGCAAGCCACGAGGGACAGCCCACACTCAAGGGAAGGGGACTATCCCAGGGCGTCCATACCAGGAGGAGTCTCTATGCTGTCCCAGAAGCCTGCAACGACAGCACCCTACCCTGGGGCCCTGCTGGAGGCCTGGCACATGGCCTGGACCTGCGACAAGGGCCTTTATCACATCAGGGGATTGGGATCTGAAGGCTTGTGGCCTGTGTCTCTAGGCCCCTCCCCTGAAGGGGGGCCCATTGTTATCCTCTACTGGGTTTCCATTTACCTGACTGTTTTGGGACAACTGACAGGCTCTGAAAGGTGGAGCCGTGCTTGGGGCACAGGGCAGGACACTGCATGCATACCCCTATCTGCTCTCTCCAAGCCAACCTACTTCCTGCCCGCAGGCCGGCCAGTTGCCCCTCTCAGCCCCCAACGCTTGCTCGCCTGCCTCCCGGAGGTGGCGAGGCTGGAGCCAGGCCCGATCCCCAGACGGCGTGCCCCACTCTTGGCAGGAGCTGCCCACAGGCCTTTGTGGAGCAGGGGTCCTCTTCCTCAAAGGGCCCCTTGGCTCTGGCGGTCTGGGGTCAAGGCTGCTGTTCGCTGTGCCAGGCAGACTGTCGCAGCAGGCACCAACAGGCAGGTGTTCACCTCCGTGCGCCCGCCCTCCGGGACCCCTCTCTTCTCCGGGGGAGCCAGGCCCGGGCTGCCCGCCAGAACGACCAGTCCCGCGGGACTCCGCCGACGTATGGGTATTGCGGCTCTGTGCAGAGCCATTCACCGGATCCCCCCCGCTCCAGCGAGCCCCTCCCTCAGCCTCGCCCGCCCGCTGGGCAAGAGCACCCGCAGGGATCTCCGGCTCCAATACTTCCGCCCGCTCTCCCCGCGACCCCAAACGTCAGCGGGGGGACGCCTTACGGAGGCGGTCCTCCCCGCCCTGCTCCTGCTCACCCTCTCGGTCCTCACGACCATGCCCCGCCCGCCCTGCCCGCCACGCCCGCCCCTTCACAGTCAGGCCCCGCCCCTCACGACCATGTCCCTGCACATTCCCCATACCCTCCCTCATCGGAGGCGCCTCACCTCCCCACCACGCCCCGCCTCTCACGACCATGCCCCGCCCACCCCACCCTTCCTCACCAGAGGCTCCTCCCCTCTACGCCACGCCCCCTCACCGCTTGGCTCCGCCCTCACAGCATCCGTCTAGCGGGGGACATCTTCCTGGTACACATTGATCTCGGCTGCGCGGCAGCTCTGGTTGGTGAGCGGGAGGGCACCGGGGGCGGGCCTACGTTTTGGCCGGCCATTGGTAGAAGTCGCTACCTCTGGCTGTCAATCCTGTCGCCCTCCTTGGCCCCGCCCCGCCGGCGGAACGTCGCGGGACGCAGGGCCGCGGGGGCTGCCGGGACAGGTGCAAGATGGTCGGCCTCTTCGGCTCCGCTCCTGTCTGCGGCCCCGATTCTCATTCATTGCCGCGCTGCTGAGCGGCGCCGCGAGCCTGCCCGAGGAGTCCGCCGCTGTCTCCGTGGGGCGGGAGGCCGCCATGGCGACCCTGGAAAAGCTGATGAAGGCCTTCGAGTCCCTCAAGTCCTTCCAGCAGCAGCAGCCGCTGCCGCCTCAGCCGTCTCAGCCGCAGCCGCCTCAGTCGCCTCAGCCACAGCCGCCGCCGCCTCCGCCGCCGCCCGGCCCCACCGCTGCCGAGGAGCCGCTGCACCGACCGTGAGTGCGGCCCGCCGCGGCCCCGCCAGTCCCTGCAGCCCCTGGCCCCTGGCCCCGCGCGCCGGAGCCCACGGAGCGCACACCCGCCCTTCCTCCCTGCCCTGCTCCGTCCCCTCGCGTGGGCGTCCGTCCATCCGTCCGTCCCTCCGCAGGCACAGCCTCTCCGGCCTCTCCCGAGGGCGCCGAGGCAGCCACGGCTCCTGCACTCTGCCTCTCCCGGCCTGCGAAGTCGGGGGAGGAGCTCTGTGCTTTCTGTGTGCGAGAAACGGGCTGTTGAGAGCAGAACTTGGAAGAGCCGAGACCGCGCGCTGTCCGGCTTCCCTGGGCTGCTCCTTTCCCTGTCTTGCCGGAGAGCGCGGAGGGCCGGCGCCGCACGCGTGAGGAGCCGGGCGGGGGCTGGAGTGCTGGGGGGTGGCGATGACCTCGTGCTTAGGCCGTCGCGGCGCTGCGGACGCGGTCCAGGGGGCCCTTTAAACAGCCTGTGGCTCGAGCTGTGTTCCCACTTTCTCCAGGCATTTCATTTAGTTCGGGAATCGCAGTGATAGCGGCAGGATTTTAAGCACCAGCAAGAGACCCGCTTGTCTAAGCTCAGGTTGGTCTGCAAGCAATTGAGTTGTGACTGCCAAGTAAGTGGTGAGCTGCTTAGACTGTTCTTATTAATAAGTGAGAAATAATAAAGTCGACTTAAATATTTGGAAGAGTTAACTGAAGTTTATTGCCTGCTTTCAGTTGTAAATAAAAGGACAGCTTGCTGCGGGAGCGGTTAATTGCTGGGGTTGAATGAAGTACATCTGCGAGAATTGTAGTTCAGCTTGCTAGAACGTGGGTGTCTGCGGACCCCGGGGACGTCTCCTGAGTTTCCTTTATTGCTGACGTTCTGGTACTGTTTGGAAGCTAGGGGTCTCTGTTCCTTGTGCCTGGGAGAGCTTTTGAAACAGGAAAAGACGCCCTTAATAGGACCTTCTAACAGAATCCGCGTATTTTTCCCTCTTCTTCCTATTCTGAGTGTTTATCAGAGGTTAGGGAGCGCTCTGTTGCAGTTCAGGCCTTTCACCTGGAGGCACTTTATTTCTGATCTGGATGTGTACAAGAGGGCGTTTAATGAGTACGGTGTGAAGAAGCAGCCCATTTAAGAAGCTCACATTAAGACTGACAGTAATGTTTTCTTGTTCTTTCTGTTTCTTATATAATCCTGAGAGTTTAATAAGAAAAGGAGGATTTGGGGATTAATGTTGTCTTATCTGTTAGAATAACATTTAGAAATAAATTAATATTTCTTTTAAGAGGTTGAAAAGCCTATTTGGATATTTAGAGAAAAAATTTTTTTTAAAACAATTTGACTTATCTCTACAGCAAGTCATTTATAATCATAACCCATTCCAGATTTTTACTGTAGTGTCTTTGCAGGAAGTAGATGTCATGGAAATTCGCAGATTGCATGGATCTTGTGTAAACATGGGAAGTACTAAACAGGGCTCCCGAGTGGGAAGGAAGACAGTACTGCTGTGGGCTTGTCACCACTTGGTCATTCTAAAAATGCGCCTTCTGTTTCTTATGCTGATTTGACTGTAATTTGCTTATCTGAAAAATAAGGGCATAAAGGTTTTCTTCTAAGGCTGGCTTGACAGAGTAGAGAGATTTTGTTTCATTATTTAAGGTAATGTATGCTTGACTTATTTTAAAAATGTAATGTATTATTTTTGCATTAGTAATAAACTAACATGAAGCAACGAAATAATTAAAATGCCTCCCCCCCGCTCTTTTCTCCTGAGTACCTAACTCCATTCCTAGAGGCAGGCACGTTGTACTTCCTCCTGTATATGCTTCCAGATATGATCTATGCATGTGTGAATATAGATTTAAGATGATTTAAGAACAAGTGTTTTTCAGAATAGTAACTTTTAAAGGTTCTTAGCATACTCTGAAGTCAACTGCATTGGACTTTATTATAGTTACTTTGAATAAAATGCATAAGTATTATAGTTTTATGTACTTTGCTGTTAGGAAAGCAGATATTCAAACTCACTACTTGCAAGCTTGGATCTTGGCATTTCTGTTCAGATGCTTCAGCTGAAAAATGGTTCCCAAAGTAAGATTGGCCAAAAGCAATGTAGAAAGTATCTGTTCTATTTTTACTGCTCTTGCTCTCTGTTGTGTGGAAATGTAGTGTCACAGCCATGTGTGGGCTTCAGTTGAAGCATCTGAGTGCCTGCTTTCAGCTCAGCATGTAGGCTGCTGGGGTTCAGGGACGGACTGGTTCAGGGGCTCAGAGTCAGCAAGGCTGGCATACACAGAAGTGCCGAGCTTGGGCAGGTCCTCACTGCAGTTCTGAGGTAGTTGACATTTGCCTTAGGCACTTTCTCATTCAGATCCCCGCCTAGTTTTCCCTGACTGTATTCATTCATCAATAAATGTTTATTAAACTTCTAACAGGTGCGAGACTACAGCAGGGAACGTGTAAAGCTCTGCCCTTATGCAGCTTTCGTTTTTTTGCGGTGTGTAGACAGTACACAAGATAGGTAAGTGAGCTGGCCAGTATGTTAGTGATCCATGAAGAGGAGCAGCAAGGCATGGAAGAGAGCTAGGAAATGCCAGGGTTAATATGGTGTGGATATTTTAGGGTGTCCAGGAAAGGCCCACTGAAATGGTGGCATTTAAGCAAATATCCGAAGAGAGCCAAGGATATAGCCATGAAGGTGTATAAAGGAGGGGCATTCCAAACAGGGGGAACAGGTCCAAAGGCCCCCTGTTTGAGGAATAGTAAGGAGGTCAGTTTGGCAGATTGAATTAATGAGAAGGAGACTCTGAGTAGGGGGTGAGGTCTGAGAGGTAGAGTACCATGCTGGATCAGTAGCCCCTTCCTTGGAGGTGGAATAAAGACATAGGCATTTAGTCTAAGTGAGAGTGAGATGGGAAGTCATGAAAGGTTTGGGCAGAGGAGAAGCAGGATTTAAGTTCCATTTTTAAATGAGTCCTGGCTGAGAATAGAGTCGGGGGGGGGCGTGGGCAGAAGCAGGTAGCCGGTTAGGACGCTGTTGGAGCGGGCAGGTGGTAGGTGATGGGGGCTCTGGCAGGGTGTTGGAAGTGGCCAGCTGAGAGGTGACTGAAATCTGGAGGTGGAACCTGCAGAACTTGTTCATCCCTGGCTGCTGAACCTAACATAATGTAGCTACAGTTGGTGTTACCAGTTAGGATTCTCTTCAGCTGCAAAGAACAGAAAGCCCTGCTGCAATAGCTTAAACGAGCGGGAGTTTATTATAAACAAAAATAGGCCTGTTTGAGGAAGTTCATCATTGAGATTAGTGACCCAATCTCTTTTTTTACACTTAGCTCATAAGCTCTTATCCCTATTCTTTCCCATTTTTTAGTGACTTGTCTTTTTATTGTTGAATTGTAACGTTTCTTTGTATTGTCTGGATACCAATCCTTATTGGATACATGATTTGTAAAAACGTTCTCCCTTTCTCTGGGGTTTCTCTTCACTTTCTTGATAGTGTCCTTTGAAGCACAAAACTTTAATTTTGATGAAGTTCAGTTTCCTGTTTCGTCTTTGTAGTGCTTTAGGTGTTATGGCCAAGAAACTGCTACCTAATTCAAGGTTATAGACAATTACTCTGTGTTTTCCTCTAAGGATTTTAGAGTTTCAGCTTTTACATTTCATTCTGACCCGTCTTGAGTTAATTTTTAAACATGATATACCATAATGGTCCAACTTCATTCTTTTGCATGTAGATATCAGTTGTCTCAGCACCATTTATTGAAAGACGGTTCTTTCCTCATTGAATTGTCTTGATCCCTTTTGAAAACTGATAGGCCGTAGATGTATGAATTTATTTCTGGACTCTCAATTCTGTTCCATTGGTCTAAATGTCTATCCTGTGCCAATACTGTTACAGTTTTGATTACTATAGTTTTATATCACAGTTTCAGATCATGAAATGTGAGTCCTCCAACTTTGTTCTTTTTTTAAAAATTTTTTTATTAAGGTATTATTGATATACACTCTTATGAAGGTTTCACATGAAAAAAACAATGTGGTTACTACATTTAACAATATTATCAAGTCCCCACCCATACCCCAATGCAGTCACTGTCCTTCAGTGTAGTAAGATGCCACAGATTCACTAATTACCTTCTATGTGCTACACTGTTTTCCCCGTGATCCTCCACACCATGTGTACTAAACATAATACCCCTCATTCCCTTCTCCCTCAGTCCCCACCCACCCCCCCACACCCCTCCCCTTTGGTAACCACTAGTTCCTTCTTGGAGTCTCTGAGTCTGCTGCTATTTTGTTCCTTCAGTTTTGCTTCGTTGTTATACTCCACAAATGAGGGAAATCATTTGGCACTTGTCTTTCTCTGCCTGGCTAATTTCACTGAGCATAATATCCTCCAGCTCCATCCATGCTGTTGCAAATGGTAGGGTTTGTTTCTTTCTTATGGATGAATAGTATTCCATTATGTATATGCACCACACCTTCTTTATCCATTCAACTATTAATGGACACTTAGGTTGCTAAAATATCTTGGCTGTTGTAAATAGTGCTGTGATAAACATAGGGGTGCGTGTGTCTTTTTGAATCTGAGAGGTTGTATTCTTTGGATAAATTCCAAGGAGTGGGATTCCCGGGTCATGTGGTAGTTGTATTTTTAGTTTTTTGAGGAACCTCCATATTGCTTTCCACAATGGTTGAACTAGCTTACATTCCCACCAGCAGTGTGGGAGGGTTCCCTTTTCTCCACATCCTCCCCAGCATTTGTTCTTGGTCTTTTGGATGCTGGCCATCCTTACTGGTGTGAGGTGAAATCTTACTGTGGTTTTAATTTGCATTTCCCTGATGATTAGTGATGTGGAGCATCTTTTCATATGTCTGTTGGCCATCTGAATTTCTTCTTTGGAGAACTGTCTCTTCATATCCTCGGCCCAGTTTTTAATTGGGTTCTTTGTTTTTTGGGTTTTGAGGCATGTAAGTTATTTATATATTTTGGATGTTAACTCCTTGTTGGATATGTCATTTACAAATATATTCTCCCATACTGTAGGATGCCTTTTTGTTCTGTTGATGGTGCACTTTGCCGTACAGAAACTTTTTAGTTTGATGTAGTCCCATGAGTTCATTTTTGCTTTTGTTACCCTTGCTCAAGGAGATGCATTCAGGAAGAAGTTGCTCATGTTTATATTCAGGAAATTTTTGCCTATGTTGTCTTCTAAGAGTTTTATGGTTTCATGACTTACATTCAGGTCTTTGATCCATTTCGAGTTTACTTTTTATGTATTGGGTTAAACAATAATCCAGTTTCATTCTCTTGCATGTAGCTGTCCAGTTTTGCCAACATCAGCTGTTGAAGAGGCTGTCATTTCCCCATTGTATGTCCATGGTTCCTTTACTGTTTATTAATTGACCATATATGGTTGGGTTTATATCAGGGCTCTCTATTCTGTTCCATTGGTCTATGGGTCTGTTCTTGTGCCAGTACCAAATTGTCTTGATTACTGTGGCTTTGTAGTAGAGCTTGAAGTTGGGGAGCATAATCCCCCCAGCTTTATTCTTCCTTCTCAGGATTGCTTTGGCTATTCGGGGTCTTTTGTGGTTTCATATGAATTTTAGAACGATTTTCTCTAGTTCATTGAAGAACGCTGTTGGTATTTTGATAGGAATTGCATTGAATCTGTAGATTGCTTTAGGCAGGATGGCCATTTTGACAATATTAATTCTTCCTATCCATGAGCACGGAATGTGATTCCATTTATTGGTATCTTCTTTAATTTCTCTCATGAGTGTCTTGTAGTTTTCAGAGTATAGGTCTTTCACTTCCTTGGTTACGTTTATTCCTAGGTATTTTATTCTTTTTGATGCAACTGTGAGTGGAATTGGCTTTCCTGATTTCTCTCTCTCCTTGTTCATTGTTAGTGTATAGGAATGCCACAGATTTCTGTGTATTAATTTTGTATCCCGCAACTTTGCTGAATTCAGATATTAGATCTAGTAGTTTTGGAGTGGATTCTTTAGGGTTTTTTATGTACAATGTCATTTCATCTGCAAACAGGGACAATTTAACTTCTTCCTTGCCAATCTGGATGCCTTTTATTTCTTTGTGTTGTCTGATTGCAGTGGATAGGACCTTCAGTACTATGTTGAATAGAAGTGGGGAGAGTGGGCATCCTTGTCTTGTTCCTGCTCTTAAAGGAAAAGCTTTCGGCTTCTCGTTGTTAAGTATAATGTTGGCTGTGGGTTTGTCATATATAACCTTTATTATGTTGAGGTACTTGCCCTCTATACCCATTTTGTTGAGAGATCTTATCATGAATGGATGTTGAATTTTGTCAAATGCTTTTTCAGCATCTATGGAGATGATCATGTGGTTTTTGTCCTTTTTGTTGATGTGGTGGATGATGTTGATGGATTTTCAAATGTTGTACTATCCTTGCATCCCTGAAATAAATCCTACTTGATCATGATGGATGATCCTTTTGATGTATTTTTGAATTTGGTTTGCTAATATTTTGTCGTGTATTTTTGCATCTATGTTTATCAGGGATATTGGTCTGTAGTGTTCTTTTTTTGTGGTGTCTTTGCCTGGTTTGGGTATTAAGAGTGATGCTGGCCTCATAGAATGAGTTTGGAAGTATTTGCTTTTCTTCTACTCATTGGAAAACTTTAAAGAGGATGGGTATTAGGTCTTCACTAAATGTTTGATAAAATTCAGCAGTGAAGCCATCTGGTCCAGGCGTTTTGTTCTCAAGTAGCTTTTTGATTTCCAGTTCAATTTTGCTGTTGATAATTGGTTCTATTGAGATTTTCTGTTTCTTCCTGTGTCAGCCTTGGAAGGTTGTATTTTTCTAGAAAGTAGTCCATTTCTTGTAGGTTATCCAGTTTGTTAGCATATAGTTTTTCATAGTATTATCTCATAATTCTTTGTATTTCTGTGGTGTCTGTAGTGATTTTTCCTTTCTCATTTCTGATTCTGTTTATGTGTGTAGACTCTCTTTTTTTTCTTGATAAGTTTGCCAAGGGGTTTATCTATTTTGTTTATTTTCTCAAAGAACTGGCTCCTGCTTTCATTGATTCTTTCGGTTGTTTTATTCTTCTCAATTTTATTTTTTTCTGCTCTAATCTTTATATGTCCCTTCTTCTACTGACTTTGGGCCTCATTTGTTCTTCCTTTTCTAGTTTCATTAATTATGAGTTTATACTGCTCATTTGGGATTGTTCTTCTTTCCTGAGGTAGGCCTGTATTGCAATATATTTTCCTCTTAGCATGGCCTTCACTGCATCCCACAGATTTTGCGGTGTTGAATTATTGTTGTCATTTGTCTCCATATATTGCTTGATCTCTGTTTTTATTTGGTCGTTGATCTGTTGATTATTTAGGAGCATGTTGTGAAGCCTCCATGTGTTTGTGGGATTTTTCATTTTCTTTGCGTAATTTATTTCTAGTTTCATACCTTTATGATCTGAGAAACGGGTTGGTACAATTTCAATCTTTTTGAATTTACTGAGGCTCTTTTTGTGGCCTTGTATATGATCTATTCTTGAAAATGTTCCATGTGCACTTGAAAAGAATGTACCCTGTTGCTTTTGGATAGAGTGTTCTGTAGATGTCCATTAGGTCCATCTATTCTAATATGTTGTTAAGTGCCTCTGTCTCTTTCTTTTCTGTCTGGTTGGTCTGTCCTTTGGAGTGAGTGGTGTGTTGAAGTCTCCCCAAGTGAATGCATTGCATTTTATTTCCCCCTTTAATTCTGTTAGTATTTGTTTCACATATATAGGTGATCCTGTGTTGGGTGCATAGATGTTTATAATAGTTATATCCTCTTGTTGGACTCACCCCTTTATCATTATGTAGTGTCCTTCTTTGCCTCTTGTTACTTTCTTTGTTTTGAAGTCTATTTTGTCTGATATAAGTACTGCAACTCCTGCTTTTTTCTCCCTATTAGTTGCATGAAATATCATTTTCCATCCCTTCACTTTTAGTCTGTGCATGTCTTTAGGTTTGAAGTAATCTCTTGTAGGCAGCATATAGATGAGTCTTTCTTTATTATCCATTCAGTGACTCTGTCTTTTTATTGGTGCATTCAGTCCATTAACATTTAGGGTTATTATCAATAGGTATGTACTTATTGCCATTGCAGGATTTCGATTCGTGGTTACCAAAGGTTCAAGGGTAACTTCCTTACTTTCCAAGAGTTTAACTTAACCCACTTAGTATGCTATTACAAACACAATGTAAAGCTTCTTTTTTTCTCCTCATTTTTATTCTTTCTCCATTATTTATACATTGGGTATCATATTCTGTACTCTTTGTCTATCCCTTGGTTGACTTTGGGGATAGTTAATTTTGCCTTTGCTTAGTAATTAGCTCTTCTACTTTCTTTGCTGTGGTTTTATTACCTCTGGTAACAGCTATTAAACCTTAGGAACGCTTCCATCTATAGCAGTCCCTCAAAATACACAGTAGAGGTGGTTTGTGGGAGGTAAATTCTCAGGTTTTGCTTATCTGAAAATTGTTTAATCCCTCCTTCAAATTTAAATGATAATCTTTCCGGATGAAGTAATCTTGGTTCGAGGTCCTTCTGGTTCAGTGCATTAAATACATGCCACTGCCTTCTGGCCTGTAAAGTTTCTGCTGAGAAGGCTGATGATAGCCTGATGGGCTTTCCTTTGTATGTGATCTTATTTCTCTCTCTGGCTTCTTTTAATAGTCTCTCCTTATCCTTGATCTTTGCCATTTTAAATACTATATATGTCTTGGTGGTGTCTACCTGGGGTCCCTTGTGTTGGGAGATCTGTGCATCTCCATGGCCTGAGAGACTATCTCTTTCCCCAGACTGGGGAAGTTTTCAGCAATCACCTCCTCAAAGACACTTTCTATCCCTTTTTCTCTCTCTTCTTCTTCTGGTACCCCTGTAATACGAATATTGTTGTTTGGATTGATCACACAGTTCTCTCAATATTCTTTCATTCTTAGAGATCCTTTTTTCTCTCTGTGCCTCAGCTTCTTTGTATTCCTCTTGTCTAGTTTCTATTTCATTTATCATCTCCTCCACCGTATCTAATCTGCTTTTAATACCCTCCATTGTGCTCTTCAATGATTGGATCTCCAACTGGAATTCATTCCTGACTTCTTGAATATCTTTCCGTACCTCCATGAGCACGTTAATGATTTTTATTTTGAACTCCCTTTCAGGAAGATTCATGAGGTCGATGTCATTTCAAACTTTCTCAGGAGTTGTATTAATAATTTTACTGTGAACCAGGTTCCTTTGGCATTTCATATTTGTATATGGCGCCCTCTAGTGCCCAGAAGCTCTACTCTTTGGAGCTGCTCAGCACTTGAAGCAATGTTGGGTGTTGCAGGGGAGGGGTATTGGTGGCTGGGGGGAGCAAAGAGCTGTTTCCTGCTTCCTGGCTGCTATGCCTGAGTGCACTGCCTGAACCAGTGGGCCAAGCACACAGGTATAAGCCTCTATGCTTTGTGTTTGTAGTTGCTGTAGACACATCTACCCTCCTGCTGGCCTAATGGCAAGGTAGGGTTTGCTGGTTTGCGAGCCAGGTAGTGCTGGCCGGGAGAAAGGTTCAATAGGTTGCGTATCCTGGAGGTGGTCCTAAGAGCTGGGTAACCAGCCAGGAAGCTGGAGCGCCTGAAGATCGTGAAAGCTCCCAACCTGCTGGGCAGAGTGCATTTGGACAATTTTGTCTACCTGTCCTTTCTCCTGAGCAGTAAGCTCTGTGCTGTCCTTGCCCCTTTAGCAGCGCTCTTGCTAAAGGCTTCCTTGTTAGGACGTCTCTCAGACTGCCCGCCTTTTTTTGTCCCAGAACAACCAGATATGGATCCCTGCTTTCCACAAGCAGCTGGAATCTCAGTCTCTCCAGGAATTCTGCCTGTCTTAGCTTTCCAATCCCCTACTCACTAGAGTACCATGCAAGCACAATGAAATGTAGGTTTGTACTTCCAGAACAGATCTCCGGAGTTAGGTATTCAGCAGTCCCAGGCCTCCACTCTCTCCCTGCTCCGTTTCTCTTCTTCCCGTCGGTGAGCTGGGGTGTGGGAAGGGCGTGGGTCCCATCAGGCCACAGCTTTGGTACGTTACCTTGTTTTGTGAGGTCTGCTCTTGTCTCCAGGTGTATGCAGTCTGGCGCAGTCCTCTTTCCTGTTGCTCTTTCAGGAGCAGTTGTATTAATTATATTTTCGTATTATATGCGGTTTTAGGAGGAAGCCTCCATCTCACCTCTCATGCCGCCATCTTTAATCCAATCTCTCCAACTTTGTTCTTTTTCAATATAGTTTTGGCTATTCTGGGCCTCTTGCATTTCCGTATTGATTGTAAGATCAGATTGCCAGTTTCAACAAAGATGCCCCTGGGATTCTTACAGGGATTGCACTGAACTTGTTGGTCAATATGGGGGGTATTGTTATCTTAATGCTGTTAAGTCTTTTGACACAGAAATCGTGGCAAACTTTTTAGGTAAATGGTCAGATAGTATTTCAGGCTTTGTGGGCCCAATATCATGTTGCAGCTATTCAACTGCCTCTGTAGAATAAAAGCCTCAGAGGCAATATATAAATGAATGAGTGTGATTATGTTCCAAAAATTTTTTGTTAATGACATTGACATTTGAATTTCATATAGTTTTCACATGAAATATTACTGTTTGATTTTTTGTTGTTGTTGTTAACCAATTAAAAATGTGAAAACATTTCTTACCTTGCAGACTGGCCAAAAACAAGCAGGGTGTAGTCTTCCCACTCCAACATTACTGTGATAGGACCACTTTTGGGAAGCATTTCTTTTTTGGGTGCTTTTTATTAACAGTTTTAAAAACTTATAAAATTTCCGCATATACATGGTAAAAACATCTTGAAACAGCAAAGAAGATGAAAAACAAAAACATCCTCCCCGTGTCCTGGTCCCATTCTCTAAAAGTAACAATTTAAAAATTTATTTTGTCTTCTTCCTGTATTTTTTAATGCATATATAAGCATCTACGTGTGCCACATCTACATGTGACTGAGATCACACTAGTCACATAGCAGTATATTGTAGACATTGCTCTACAGCAGTGCATGTAATTCGTACTAATTGCTGTATGACACTGTAGAATTTCTTTTCAAAAGAGGACTTTTGTAGGTGTAAAGGAAAGACCTTACATTGTCCTGGCTTTCAAATGGGCTGCTAATGTATTGTTTCCACTTCAGGAGCGCCCCCATCTCTAATGAGTCCCTGTAAATGAGCCAACCACTTGATAAACTGCCTTAGAGTGGATCTACTTTTAAGGCAGTTAGTCTTATTCAGACAAGAAGCGAACATCAGGTGCAGTATAAGACACTATTTTATAGTGTTAAATTCAATCAGCTTGGGTGCTTGAACATGTTAGAGACAAGATTTGCCATAGAGCCATGGTGTTCAAAGTGTGGTCTCAAGGCCAGCAGTGGGGAAAACTCTGGAGCTTATAAGAAGGGGCAGACTCTCTTCCTGCCCTTAGATCCACCAAATCAGAGTGTATTTTAACAAGTTCTGTGAGCAATTTATGTGCACATTAAAGCTTGTGAAGCTCCTCTGCCAAAAGATGATCTGGCTTTATCTTTGTTGTTCGTAATGCTGTCTGCATTTGGGAGGGAAGACTTAAGTTGCTTATATATGTGGACATGTAGTTGAGGCAGCAGAGTGGATTGTAACACAGACAAATGAGTTGCAGTGGCATTAAGAGCTCCCAGATCCTGGGAGTGTGGGCTTCAGTGGGGATTGGACTAGATGATCTGGAAGGATCCTTTTTAACCAGACGTCCTTTGTGGTAACATGCCCTGTTCTGGGCCCTGGGGTTATAACAGCAAACAAGGCAGTAAATGGTGGTACATACTGTGGAGAGAAGTAAAGCAGATAAGGGGCAGAGGGGATGAGCAATTTTCTCTAGGCTTTGGAGTGCCCTGGAAATGACACTGAAGCAGAATGGAGGGCACACACCATGTGGGTGTCTGGAAGGAGAGGGGTACAGGTAGCTGGAACAGAAAAGCAGGTGGGTTTCCCGTGTTTGAGGAATAGTAAGGAGGCTGGGGCTGCAGCAAAATGAAGGACAGACAGGAGGTGAGGTTAGAGGGTGGGAGAGTAGAGCCACACAGAGCCTTGTACACCAGCATAAGGACTTTGGATTTTACTCTGACCAGGTGATACTCATGTGGCACAATAAGTGATCTAATTTATGTTTCCGAATGCTCACACTGGCAACACTAAATCCTGGCGCGGGTGAAACCAGGTCACTTAATCATTGCTGGTAGGAGTATAAAATGGGGCAGCTACTCTGGAAAACAGTCTGGCAGTTTTATGGAACTGAACATCCTATATATACGACCCAAAAGTTGCACTCCTGGGCATTTATACTAGAGAAATCAAAACTTAACATTCACACAGAAACCTGTACACAAGTGTTCGAATGTAGCAGCGTTATTCATAATAGCTAAAAACTGGAGTCAGTTTAGATGTCCTTCAGCAGGTGAATGGTAAACTATGCAGCAAGAAAAAGGATTGAACTCTTGATGCATGAATCAAGGAAATATGCTAGTGAAAACAGATGATCCCAGGAGATTACCTACTGTATGATTCTATTGTACAACATTTTTAAAATGACAGTTTTAGGAATGCAGAGTGAATGAGTGGTTGCTCAGGTTGGGGACAGGACGGTGGGTGTGGTTCTAAAAGGGTAGCTGAGGATCCATGTGGTGATGGAAGTATTCTGTATCTTCATTGTGGTGTTGCATACAAAAACTCATATCTGATAAAATTGTGTAGAACTGTGTGCAGTGTGCACATACACGCAGAGGCGTACAAGTAAAACTGCAAATCTAAATAGGATCAGTGGATTGGATCAGTGTCCAGGTTCTTTCTCGCTGTGACATTATACTATAGTTTTGCAGAATGTTACCATTGTGGGAAACTGGGTAAAGTATACTCTGGATCTCTCTTATTCTTACAATTGCAGGTGAATCTATAATTCCCTCAATAAAAACTTAAAAAAAAAGAAGGCCGCCCTGGTGGACAGGAAGCATGAGTGAGAGGGAAAGAGTTTGGAAGTATTGAAGTAATCGAAGCTAGAGGTGTTGGCAGCTCAGCTGTCTGTTAGCAGTGATGGTAGTGAAAAGTGGTCAGATTCTGGATCTCTGCAGGAAGAGCTGCAAGATTTTGAGATTTAAAAAAAAATACTGAGATTATGATTTGCACATCAGAAATTCACCATTTCAAAGTGTACAGTTTAGTGGTTTTTAGTATATTCACAAAGTTCTGCAACTGTTACACAAATTTCCAGAATATTTCATCTCCCCCAAAAGAAAGTCCCTCCCCATTCTCCATCCCCAGCCCCTGGCGACCACTACTCTTTTCTCTCTCTATGGATTTGCCTATTCTGAACATTTCCTATAAATAGAATCGTACAACATGGGGCCTTTCATGTCAGACTTTTTTCACTTAGCATAACAGATTGGTTTTTGAATTGTACCTTTTTCTATTAGTAATTGGGACTGTATTATGTCACTAGTAAGAAGGGCTTCATTTTAACGCCCTTTTCTATGATACAAACTGTAGAGTGGGAAAATCTTAGGCCTTGGTTCTCCTAATCAAACAGCATTTTTATTTTTAGATTTTGTATGAAACGTAATTCGAAAATGACTTCTAGTGCCCCATTCCTTCTTCAGGAAATCTTTCTGAAAGAGCCCTAGAAAGTAGAGTGCTTGGCCAAAGCTAAAGGGCAGTGGATGAGGACGCAGGACCAGGACCCCTGCCTGGCCATTTTGGCCTGCCTGCAGGCGAGGCAGCTGTGGACCTGGAGCTCTCGCTGTGTGGATATGTGGGCACTGGCTGCAAATGCGTATTTCAAAGTCCCTCTAAGTACATATGAGCGAGGGTTCAGTTCCTTGGGTAGCCAGGCTTCTCTCGTGCCCACCCTCAACCTGGAAGCACATGTTTCACACACGATCTTAAAACAACATAATTCTAAAAATAATTTAGCTGAGAGGACTTGAATTCCCATTTTTAGAATTCATTCTGTGATATTTATTTATTTTTAATAACGTATTATTGATATACACTCTTATGAAGGTTTCGCATGAAAAAACAATGTGGTCACTACATTTACCCATATTATCAAGTCCCCACCCATACCCCAATGCAGTCGTCACTGTCCATCAGTGTAGTAAGATGCCACAGATTCACTGTTTGCCTGCTCTGTGCTACACTGTCTTCCCCGTGACCCCCCACCCCATATGTACTAAACATAATACCCTTCAATCCCCTTCTCCCTCCCTCCCCACCTGCCCTCCCACACCTCTCCCCTTTGGTAATCGCTAGTCCCTTCTTGGAGTCTCTGAATCTGCTGCTGTTTAGTTACTTCAGTTTTGCTTCATTGTGATAATTGTTTTAATGTGATTGTGGGATGTTGTAGACCCCTTGATTTTACCTCCTCTCTTTGTAAACGTGTGCATGTGTGGATTGCTTCCTATCACAATTATGGGCGCTGATCGGGGTTTGTTTGCATTTTGAAGGTGAAGTTAAAATGACTATGTTTACCAAAACATGGTTGAGGAGTCACGACGGTTCTTACCTTGTTCATCCACTTCCTGCCCAGAGCAAGGCAGTTTTTCACCTTAATATCCACACTTCCTACATACAAGTCAGTTTGACATATCAGTTCATCAGTCTGAATAAATTCTGTCGGGGAAATGAAATAGTTGTAGTTCTCGTAAACTTCCAAGTCTGCTGATGGGACAAAATGAAATAGGAGGGAGGTATTTCAGGTTGGGACCACAGAATTTACCAGAACTGAGTGTGAAGATGCATACACAAATGGCAGAGTTATTCTGCGTGACCAGACTTGCCTGCGGGTTCCGGGATACTGACAGGATGAAGGTGGGAAAACAGCTGACACCACCCTGTAATGGGCTTCCTTACCTGGGGTTTGCAAGTTCTCCAGGAGGTTAGTGGCCTGTTGTATTTACTCCTAACATTCCTGCCCTTACATTTTATTTTTTTTAATATTTTTTTTTATAATTTATTTTGGTATCATTAATCTACAGTTACATGTGCAATATTATGGTTATAAAACTACCCCCTTCATCAGGTCCCCCACACCAACCCCATTACAGTCACTGTCCATCAGCGTAGTGAGATGCTATAGAATCACTACTTGTCTTCTCTGAGTTGTACAGTTCCCCCCGTGCCCCCCCAACATTACATCTGCTAATTGTAATGTCCCTTTCCCCCCCTTATCCCTCCCTTCCCACCCATCTTCCCCAGTCCCTTTCCCTTTGGTAACTATTTGTCCGTTCTTGGGTTCTGTGAGTCTGCTGCTGTTTTGTTCCTTCAGCTTTTTTCTTTGTTCTTATACTCCACATATGAGTGAAATCATTTGATACTTGTCTTTTTCGGCTTGGCTTATTTCACTGAGCATAATACCCTCTAGCTCCATCCGTGTTGTTGCAAATGGTAGGATTTGTTTTCTTCTTATGGCTGAATAATATTCCATTGTGTATATGTACCACATCTTCTTTATCCATTCATCTACTAATGGACACTTAGGTTGCTTCCATTTCTTGGCTATTATAAATAGTGCTGTGATAAACATAGGGGTGCATATGTCTTTTTGAAACTGGGCTGCTGCATTCTTAGGGTAAATTCCTAGGAGTGGGATTCCTGGGTCAAATGGTATTTCTATTTTGAGTTTTTTGAGGAACCTCCCTACTGCTTTCCACAATGGTTGAACTAATTTACATTCCCACCAGAAGTGTAGGAGGGTTCCCCTTTCTCCACATTCTTGCCAGCATTTGTTGTGTTTTGGATGTTGGCCATCCTCACTGGTGTGAGGTGATATCTCATTGTGGTTTTAATCTGTATTTCTCTGATGATGAGCGATGTGGAGCATCTTTTCATGTGCCCGTTGGCCATCTGAATTTCTTCTTTAGAGAAGTGTCTATTCATGTCGTCTGCCCATTTCTTTCTTTTTTTTTTTTTTTTTACAATTTATTTTGGTATCATTAATCTACAGTTACATCTGCAATATTATGGTGATTAAACTACCCCCTTCATCAGGTCCCCCCCACAAACCCCATTACAGTCACTGTCCTTCAGCGTAGTGAGATGCTATAGAGTCACTACTTGTCTTCTCTGAGTTGTACAGCCCTCCCCGTGCCCCCGCTTCCTTACGTCTGCTAATCGTAGTACCCCTTTTACCCTCTTATCCCTCCCTTCCCACCCACTTTCCTCAG
>JAQQAC010002594.1:90628712-90662531 GCA_029783875.1 Phataginus tricuspis | reverse complement strand
TCAGAGAAATGCAGATTAAAACCACAATGAGATATCACCTCGCACCAGTGAGGATGGCCAACATCCAAAACACAAACAGCAACAAATGTTGGCGAGGATGTGGAGAAAAGGGAACCCTCCTACACTGCTGGTGGAAATGCAAATTAGTTCAACCATTGTGGAAAGCAGTATGGAGGTTCCTCAAAAAACTCAAAATAGAAAAACATTCGACCCAGGAATCCCACTCCTAGGAATTTACCCTAAGAATGCAACAGCCCAGTTTCAAAAAGACAGATGCACCCCTATGTTTATTTCAGCACTATTTACAATAGCCAAGAAATGGAAGCAGCCTAAGTGTCCATCAGAAGATGAATGGATAAAGAAGATGTGGTACATATACACAATGGCATATTATTCAGCCATAAGAAGAAAAAAAATCCTACCATTTGCAACAACATGGATGGAGGTAGAGGGTATTATGCTCAGTGAAATAAGCCAAGCCGAAAAAGACAAGTATCAAATGATTTCACTCATATGTGGAGTATAAGAACAAAGAAAAAAACTGAAGGAACAAAACAGCAGCAGACTCACAGAACCCAAGACCGGACTAATGTTACCAAAGGGAAATGGGACTGTGTAATGTGGGGGGGAAGGGAGGGATAAGAGGTTAAAAGGGGCATTACAGTTAGCCGAAGTAATGTTGGGGGGGCATGGGGAGGGCTATCAACTCAGAGAAGACAAGCAGTGACTCTATAGCATCTCACTACACTGAAGGACAGTGACTGTAATGGGGTTTGTGGGGGGGACCTGATGAAGGGGGTAGTTTTATAACCATAATATTGCACATGTAACTGTAGATTAACGATACCAAAATAAATTGTAAAAAATAAATAAATAAAAATAAATAAATAAAATAAAATAAAATGTGGGTATTCTTCAGTGTGAAAAAAGAGGAGATGCTTTTTATAAGATTTTGGTTACACTTGCCTGCATTTTTAAGCTGGTATTTTTTGAGTTTGACTCTGATGTAGTAAAATTGTTTAGTTCTTTAATGATACTATGTCAATTACACATGTTTAGCCATGTTAGGAATAACAGTAGGTTTAAGAATACTGGAGCAAAATCAAAGTATTTTTGTAAGTGGTTTATTTTTATGCTTCTCACATAGGTACTTAGTAAGTATTGTCTGAATTTTAATAGAAAGAGTAGCAACCATTGAACATTTTGTCTTTTTACCTGCAGAATTTTATGATTCTAGGGCTATCTACCAAGTGTGGAAAAGATTAAAATTTAAATGTATTATGGCAGTTTTTTTTTTCTTAAAAGGGTTTGTATTGCTGGAAAATGAATGTGGACGAGGTAAGAAGAGAAACTTAAAATACAGTTGACCCTTGAATAACACAGGTTTGAGTTGTGTGGGTCCGCTTAATATGTGGAATTTTTTCAATACATATATTGGAAAGTTTTTTGGAGATTTTTGACAATTTCAAAACTTTTTTTCTCTAGCTGACTTTATTGTAGAATACAGTATGTAATAAATATTGTCTTGCCAATGGGTTTCAGCCCCCATCAAATTTGCTTTGTATTCAGTATGACCAAAGAAATGACAGTAGAACATTTCTTTGGGGTCAAAGGGTTTATTACCCGGCTTGTTCTCCCAGCGGTAGGTCAAGCACTAGCGTCTCTGCCTCCGCCCAGAGCACTGGGCCGAGCTCTCTATATAGTGCAATAATAGCTTATTGCCTGAAAGTGTGGAAGCAGTAGCCTAGCAACAGGCCAGTTACATCATGGGGTGGTTTAAGTTCAGTGAGGATCCTGGCCATAGGAACCCCAACTTCCCCACACTCCACCCCTCCAGGATTCTCACCTTACAATCTACATGCTCTCAGTCTTCCACAATGGTCCCTGTGCGAGAAACCTGGAGCACTGTTACCAGATTCCACAACATCAACAGAAGATAACAACAACTTAGAGATAATAAAAATTAAGATACAATAAGAATAAAAATTATAATAATCCTCCAAGCCAGAGGAAGTTCCCAATCCATAAAGACCTTAGGGGCGATAAGACACATGTTTTAATGACACCAACATAGGCAAATCTTATCCATCAGCTAGGATACATACAAGAGAGTGGTCCTGTGATAGGACTGTAGCAGGAAAGGGGTCCCATCCAGGTCTAGTATACCATATTTTACTCCTTTCCCTGTGGGGTTACTGAAGGGTCTATACATATAGTGCTACTGGAGGTGCATACAAAGGCCATAATGATAAAACAAAACTCCCTGGTAAGATGCTCCTACCCTCTGGCCATTCAGGATATACTACTGTGACTTTTGGGGGCCACTCTGCTGTTATTCCAGGAATACACAGGAGGCCAGCTTCCTTCTCCCCAAGGTGCCAGGAGAGCCAGCCATCATTGGTCCATGTGTCGAAAGGTCCAAGACCACATCCACTCAATGGAGTCTCTGGGGTTCAGTGTAGTTGGTGCTGGCAGCAAGATATTATTCTGGTGGCTGAACCTCTGCTTCAGTGATTCTTCCTTGGTTTGTACTTGCAGTTGTATAAGGGAGGCAGCCATATGTGCTAACATGTCTACGGGGCTCAGGGTTCCCTTTCGGGGTCTCTCATTCAAATGCCGTAGCATGGTCCATAAGCGGACTGACCATCCCCACAGACTATTGGTATCTGACTTTAGTTCAGATTTTAACAAGCCATTGTGCCTCTCTGTCATGCCTGCTGCAGTAGGATTGTATGGCACATGAAACTTCCATTTGATTCCCAGCTGTTGCACCCATTCTTGCAGTTTATGTCCAGTAAAATGGGTGCCCTGATCACTCTCAATTACCTGTGGTCAGCAAAGAGATGCTCCAGGCCTCTTTTGGTCATCTGCTGGTCTGCACGACAGGTAGGAAAAGCAACCAGAAGTCTAGTAGCTGTGTCCACACAAGTCATGGCATACCGATACCCTTCTGACACAGGTGGAGGCCCAATATAGTCTATCTGCCTCCTGATGAGGGGTATAAGCCCCTTAGCTATTGTCCCATGTTGCTGTGGAACTCAGTGTTAAATCCTTTTTCAACACACGACACACTCCTGCTGGGCTCTACTAACTTTTTCGAAGGTCAAAGGCAAGCCCCACTGACAGGCTACAGCCCACATTGTCTTTTGCCCCGCATGCAGTAAACACTCATGTAACCACTGGGCTACATCAGAGGCAGGCTTTCCTTTTAATCAACGTATCTGGGCCAATTTATCTGCTTCATCAGTGCCTGGGGATGCCAGTGGCAAATGACCTGTCACATGGTATACTGTAATTAGTTTAGTCTGACCACAGGCCCATAAGTCTTGCCACAATTCTTGCCCCAAAGGGGTCGGTGACCAACCAGCCAGATGGCATGGTACCAGGTTGGTAGCCACAGGGTCAAGCCCTGATAGACAGCCCAGCTGTTAGTGCAGACAACTATAGGGGAGGGTTTCTGGCCAATCATAAGTCACGTGGCCCGCAACTCTGCCCATTGGCTGCTGTTCTGTATTGTCTCAGTCTTAGGATGGAAAGCTATGGCCCTCCATTTTGTGGAGGGCTCTAGCCCCCAGCTAGAGCCGTCTTTGTATCATGCATCTTCGGGTATAGGGACTCTTCCCTCCCGATAGGGACTCTCTGCTATTAATGGTTCAAAAGCAAGTTCTTCCTGCTTTTCACTAGTAAATGTCACCGGCCCCAATAAGCATTGGAGTTCTTCACTCAAGGGGCTACTAGAGAGGGCATTACGCTGCTGTAGGTAAGCACCCCACTTGGCCAGTGTGGGCATTTGTGCCACACCATTCCTTGGCTTTTGGGTCCAGTCTTGTACCCACCCCAAGATGGGTTAGGTGGTTATTATGTTTATTGGGGCCATTCCAGTGATGGGTTCTGTAGCCAGCAAGGCATGATACATGGCAGCCAGGTGTTTTTCTATCAACATGTATCGTACCTCTGCCCCTTTCCAGAGTTGTGACCAGAATCCAATAGGCTGGTGAGTTCGTTCAAGCCACTGCCAGAGACCCCAGCCATAACTGCTTTCAGTCACATGAACATGCAGCTCACAGGGCCTTGATGGGTCTATCACACTCAAGGCCTGCACGGCCTTGACTGCCCGTTTTGCTGTCGTAAAGGCAGATGCAAATGTCTCATCCCAGTCCCATCTGACACCCTTTCATACCAACTAGTATAAGTGCTTCAGAATTTGTGCCAAGTGCGGGATAAACACTCTCCAGTAGCGTAGAAGACCCAGAAACTCCTGTAGCAATGCTACAGTTGTAGGGGTAGGAAAGGCCTGGACTTTATCTATAACTGCTTCTGGTATAACTTTCGTCTTACCCGACCAGATGACCCCCAAGAATTTGACAGACAAACCAGCTCCCTGAACGTTGGTACTGTTCACAGTCCATCCTTTCTCCTGTAGATGCTGCAGCAGTCTAGGTCTGAAAGAGAACTGGACATGAGCATGACATCATCAATATAATGGTACAGCCGCACCGTTGGCAGTTTCTCCCATGTAGCCAAGTCCTGGGCTACAAGTCCATGTCAAATGGTGGGGCTGTGGAGGTATCCCTGTGGAAGGATGGTGAAAGTCCATTGCCGTCCTTCCCACATGAAGGCAAACTATTCCTGACTTTCCTGCTCAATGTCAATGGAAAAGAAGGCATTAGTATAATATCACATAATGGTATGTTCCTAGTTCATGGCTGAGGGTATCCATCAGGCCTGCAATAGAGGGGACAGCAGCATGCATAGGAGTTATGACTTTATTCAATTCTCTGTAATCCACAGTCATACAGCAGGAGCCATCTGGCTTTTTTACTGGCCACACTGGGGAATTGAAAGGACTATGGGTGGGCTTTATAATACCCACCTTTTCCAGCTCCTGGAGAGTTTCTCCAATCTCTTTATGCCCTCCAGGCAGTTTGTATTGTTTGGTATTAGTCCCCTGCTGAGGCACAGGCCAAGCTATGGGCGGGTGCCTAGTGTGTCCCCTCAGAACTGCCTTCACCACACTTACTGTCAGTCTGAACTCACCTGCAGTGGTCTGCAACCACATACCCTGCAGGATATCAATCCCCAAAATATACTCAGGGATAGGAGATATATACACAGTAAACTCTTTTGGGGGTAGACGCCCTATTCCCAAAGAGATTTGGGCTTGTGTCCCTCTGATGGCCTTACCCCTGTATCCATCTATGATAGTGGGGATCCCGGGGAACTGCTCAGGGTTACCATGAATCAGTGAACACTCAGCCTCTGTGTCTACCAGAGCTAGGACATGTTGTATGTTCACTGGGGACTAGTGGATGGCTATTTCAACGTGTCGCCTCCGGTCCCCCCTGGTCCCTCAGGGCAGGTACCTCGACCTTCCCCTCAGTCGAACCATGTTCCCCAGTCATCTTCCTGTGTGGGCTCAAGTGAGGTTGGCTTGCTCTCCAAGAGGAAGTCTTGCAAACACACAGGCTGGACTTGTGGCTCTGTCTGTGACCTCTGTATCTCAAAAAACCTACTTACTATACCAAGGGCTATCCCTACTGCCTCAGGTATCACCTACACTTGCCTCCAGTCTTGGGGTGGGGCCCAGCCCTGGAGGAGGCAAGCTACCTCAGACCACATAATGGTATGTTCCTAGTTCATTCACAGGGCCCACCCTGCTGAAGCACCCCTCCCATAAGGGCAGCCTGTCTTTTTCCTTGGTCAACAGTGAATCCTGCCGACTGCAGCAATTGTCTTGCCAATGGGTTTCAGCCCCCGGCAAGTTCTCTATGGATTCAGTGTGACCAAAGAAATGACGGTCGAACGTTTCTTTTGGGTGAAAGAATTTATTACCCGGCTTCTTCTCCCAGCAATAGGTCAAGCACTGGTGTCTCTGCCTCCGCCCAGAGCACTGGGCTGAGCTCTCTATGTAGCACAATAATAGGTTATTGCCTAAAGGTTTGGAAGCGGGTAGCCTAGCAACAGGGCAGTTACATCATCAGGTGGTTTAAGTTCAGTGAGGATCCTGGCCATAGGATCCCCAGCTTCCCCACAAATACATACACAGTGTATGTTAGTTGACTATTTATGTTATCTGTGAGGCTTCCCGTCAACAGTAGGCTGTTAGTAGTTAAGTTTTTGGAAAGTCACAAGTTTTAGTTTTATATGGATTTTTGACAGTGAAGGGGGTGGTTCCCCTAACCCCCTTGTTGTTTAAGGGTCAATTTTATGTGTTTTTTTCTTAGCTGACCATGATAGAAAGTGTGCTGTCTTCTTTCTGATAGTAGTCTTCATAGTAAGAGCCATGGCAGGTGCTGTTAAAAGACCTGTGGTGAATCCTCTTGATTAGAGCTGAAGTGGTCCACAGTCTGTGGCTCGAATTCCGTGTAGTGTTTGAGTCTAAGTTTGGATTGCTCCACAGCTGTTTTCTTTTTTAAGCTTTGCTGTTTCTACTTCTTTGCATCTCTTGGTTCTAGAAATTCAGGTTTAAAATAATTATCATTTATCTTCTAAACCCTATTTGTAAGACTGACTCAAGAACTTTTGAGTCACTTGTTACATGTATTTGACCTACCCTCCTCTGGAAAGCATTTGCGTGTCCATTGCTTTACCAGTGTCTATGGCACCTGTGAAGTGCAGGTGTTGTGTACTAGTAATGAACATGACATGGCCCCTTCCCTTAGTCTATCATCCTGGGGAGGTGACTGCAGAGCAGTTACTACCACAGAGCCATGAAGGTGAGTATCTTGCCAGTGGGTTTCAGCCCTGGGCAAGTTCACTATGGATCAGTGAGACCAAGGAATGACAATGGGACATTCTTGGAGTAAAACGGTTTATACCTAACTTTGTTCCCATTGTGGCCGGTCAGTCACTAGAATCCCGTCCACTCAGAGTGAGTCTGCATGCAGCAAGCCGGTCTCTGCCTCTGGGCCTCTCTGCCCCTGGCAGCCATCTGTCTCTGTCCTTGGTGCTGCCACCACTCCAGCCTCTGCTCTGCTGTCCTGCAGCCGTGCCACCATGTCGTCCAGAGCACTGGGTGGAGCTCTTGATACAGAGTCAATAGCAGCATATTGCCCACATGTGTGCAGTGAGCTAGCTGACCAGGGCCAGGTGAGAACCCAGGCCACAGGAACCTTCACTTTATCTACAGTGAGGCTGGCAGGCTTGGGTGGGTGGCCTTGGGCGAACAAGATGGGTCTTCCCCTCAGGGGCCTCAGAGAAGGAGCCAGACTGAGACAACAGAAGAAAGCATTTTTATTTTGTTGGGTGAGGTAGATGTTCTGTCTTTGACTTTTTGCTTGTTTCATGAACTTCTGCTCAGGTTCTGGCATGGGGGAGCAGCACACATAGGCCTTAATGAGTAAGGCACAGGCCTTGAGGCTATGTTTTTACTGCTAACCATATTTTGGTTTATCCCATATATGAGGAGACAAACTCATATCTGTATCTATCACTTCTAAGAAGATAGATAAATGTTCCATGGGTCTCAACAGCTCTCCATCCAGCATGTGAGTAATTAGTGTGAGGTGTTTGACTTCATTCTTTTTTGGTAACCTGGTTGCTCTGCTGAGAGTGATGCACACCCAAACCTTCCATGGTAATTTTTAGCCAGGGATGGGTGGCACACTGATGAATTCTTAGAATGTCACAACCCGAGGGGACCCAGGAATCATCCTGTTTAGGGTACGTTCCCCGGGCTGTGGAGGACTCAGCCATTTGGCATGCAGTCTTTCTTACTGAGTACAAGTGAGGTCTCAGAATACTCCAGACTGTGCCCTGGGCAGCCAGGACCAACTGATGAATGTTGACTTATCTAAAGACACCTCATTGCCACCCCTATTTCAGCTGAGCCTCTTCAGTTCCACATGCGGAAGCTGGGATCAGCGAGGGGCCTTGCTGTGAATCACATGCTCACTACCTTTTGGGTTCTGAGGTAGACACTTCACAGGATGAAGGCCCTGCGTAGATTCTGACTTTGCTGAAAATCTCAGGTTATGAATATTTCTGTCCTGACTGCCATTAGGTTTTGAGGTCCACTAGTTTAGTTTTTGTCAACCTTTTTCTCATTACTACCACCATATAAATCGTTTTAGACACTGATGTAAGAGACTTGCCACATTGTGGGACCACTACCTATGTAACCGGGAGAGTGGGTGTGTGAATTCAGTTCATTGGAGGCCTTGGGCACATGTTCTCTTTGGAAATCAAAGAGCAATAGGTAGGTGAGTTAGCTTCTTATACTGTTGACGGTCCATGTTTTTGATGGTGGTCTTAAACTAGGTAAACCGTAAGCTTCTGTAATAGACTTTAATTTGGTGGTTCAAAGAAGAGAGTGGTTTAGTTCTCAGGGCACTTTTGTCTTCTTTAAATTGAGGTATAATTTACATAGAGTGAAGAGTACCCTTTTTAGTGTATGTTCTGTGACTTTTGACTTGCATAAAGGCATGTAACTACCACAATCAAGATTTGGAACCATTCCATCACCTCCTAAATTTCCGCAGGCCTCTTTGCTGTCAGCTCCTGCCCCAGCCCTTGGAAAGTACTGATTGCTTTGCATTCCTGTAGTTGTGCCTCTTCCAGAGCAGCACACAAATGGGGTCCTCAGGTATTACTCTTGAACCGGGCACACGGAGAGTCAGCCTTGCCTGTGTTAGTGGTTTGCCCCTCTTCTCTGCCAAGCATATTCCGTGTCTGGCTGGACTGCTTTGCTTACCCACCCACCAAGTGAAGGACATCTGAAGCATGTTTCCATCATAGTGCTTTTGAAGTGGGTGGCTTGGGACGTTGTTACTTCCCCTCTGTTTCTCCTTCCAGCCTGGGCCCTTTCCATTCTGCAGCCTTCTTGTGGGCTTTATCTGTATAGTCAAAACATGGGTGTTAGGCATGAGGCAGAGGCTCTCTACTTCCGTTCCCACTTCATCTGTGAGAACTATCTCTAGTTCTCTTCCTGTCTCCTCTGTGTCTATCCTGAGCTGTGGGGAAGCTGGGCAGTGGAACTTGTAACCAGGAGGCATGTGTCCAGGAAGGGAAGAATGGTGTTTTGGTGGTGACCAGCATTCTGTAATATAATTAAATAATAAAAGTCCCATATGGAAAAGAGACCAGTGGAAAACAGGCACCCACCAGTCCATTCCTGATGGATTGGAAATGGGCAGTCCGTGGGAAGCTCCCTCTCCACTTCCCCTGGGCCAAGCTTCTCATTCAGGCTGCATGCAGTTCAGCTTGGAACCCCTGTCCTTTTTGTTTGGCCCTTAACAGGTCACCCCTTTGCAGGTTCTTCCTGCCTGTTTCTTCCTTGGCTACATCTGAAGTGCCTTTTGGAGCCCTCAGTGGTTTTGCACAACGTCAGTGGTTTCCTCCTTTCAGGTGCACTTTTTGGAGCCTGAGGGTTGCATAGGGATTAAATAGTCACAGGTGTTTGTAGGTGAGGTTTCTTTATTTCTTTGGTAATCGAACTCTCTCAAAAACCTAGTGGCTTCCTGGTTTATTAGTACCATGTAGTAACCACTCCAGTTCTTCTCTGGAGGTGGCTTTTAAGCATTCTTTATTTTTTTGACTTCCTCGTGGACCATCCCTTTCTTACCTTATTTGGATAGTGCCTACCGTGAAGACATCTAAATACCTAGATCTGAGTGGGAAAGCAAGCAGCTTTGATCTGATCTTGACCAGGCTGTTTATCTCCATTTCTTTGACTGTGAAGTTTTAATAGGAGGCTTTTGAGAAAGGCTCTGGAGCAGGAGGCTTGTTTCTAGCTGTTTGGGGTGTAGAAGTGATAAGCCTTGTTTATACTTTATTTTCTGCTGTATAGAGAGCGGGAAGTCTCTGTGGCATGCTGACTGCGTAAAGGCATGTAACTACCACAGTCAATTGACAAGATGATTCTGAGAAAGGAAGGTGTGCAGTATAGGCATTATCTTCCTGTATTTCATTGAATTGCATACCCCTTCCATCCTTGTGACCTTGTGACCTTAGGCGAGTCCCTGCTGCCAATGTGCTTTCTCCTCTCTAAAGTCGGAAAAATAAGGTGCATTAGTAACATCACTTGACTTTTCTATGGAGCAGAATAATTTAGAAAGCCCTTGGCTGAGCTAGTCAAGACGTGTTTATTGAGTGAATGAACGACGTTTGAAATAAATGGAAGGGATAATTCAGTGCATGTTCACTTCCTCTCCCTTTTCTTTCTTTCAGAAAGAAAGAACTGTCAGCCACCAAGAAAGACCGCGTGAATCATTGTCTGACAATATGTGAAAACATAGTGGCACAGTCTCTCAGGTAATTACACTTTGAACTTTCTAGTGAAAATAGAAACTTCATATATTTTCATTTTTAATGGTCTCCCCAGTTGTCTTATGCTTAAAAGACTCTTTCCCCATATTTCTGGCTGTATATCAAGGATATCCAGACACAATAATGAGTAATGTTTCCTTTTGTAGTCTTAAACATGCCACAGTAGAAACCATTATGATAATTGAGCAGCATGTTTATATTTAATTAGCACTCTCAGTAACTGTAATCACTTAAAAATCACCTTCCGTTTGATATTTTTACATTGTCGTTGTAACTGGACCAGCATGAGACTAACTGTCCTAGCCGTCACGTGCCTGTCTTTGGCCCTTTGCTGCGGTTTGTTCACCCTGGAGAAGTGCTCGTGCTGCTCATGGTGGCTGCTGCTGTTCATCTGCATGTTGGGACCCATGGGGCAACGGGCAGTTGATTGGCGGTCTGCTTCTCTTGCTGATCTTTCTTCTGGGGTGAACTAGTGGCACTTTCTTCTGTAGCTTTGCTAATTCTCATTCTCTTTGCTTTTGGCTGTCTTTCTGACACTGTTCCTAGTAGCTGTGGATGGTAAGTATTTTAGGCGTGTTTCCAATGGCTGAGAGACACAGGTGCACTGATCATTTCTGAGTTCTGTTCCCCAGGTGGACGTGTGTGCAATCCTTCTCTCTTTTTCTTTCCTGTGGAATAAACAGTTTCACTTTGAAAGCTTATGGACCCAGCAAATAAGATGTTTTTCAATTTGAGTGCTTTGTGCCTTAAAAAACTTTTTAATTGAAATATAGTTCACATACGGCATTATATTGGTTTTAGATGTGCAACATAGTGATTGGACAGTTACATACTAAATGCTCACCACCTAATAAGGTTAGTTGCCATCTGTCAACATGTGAAGAAATTACAGTGTTACTGAGAGAGCTTCATGCTTTATGCTTCCTTTGTTTCATGGTAATTCTCATTGGAATTGATGGAATGTTGGCTTAAATTTACTTGTTAGTAAAGCATGTTGAGATATTTTAAGATTGTTTTGTAGTTAAGTTTGGCATCTTAAATCAAACTACTAGCTGTTAATGGTTCTCTCAGTAGGGTATCTCTTCCATTTCACTGAGTGACGCTGATAGTCATTACGCTCCTTGTTCCGCAAAAGGGCCTTGCTGAGAGGGTGTCTTACAGATCCAGAGAGCTCATCTTTGGTCTCATCTGGACAGAGGGCAAGTGTGTTTTAAGATACGCTGTGCACTTTGCAGGAATTTTCAGAGTGTAGAACTGAAGTAGATATTTTATGTACCTAAATGCTTTATGAAATCTTGATGGCTGGCACTCCCTGTGATCTCTCCTTGAATACAACTAAGTCTTTAGTACATTTCTGTAGCTTCTGTCATATATTGACCTTGTGTCCAGTGGGATTATTTCAGTGGCAGCCTCTGGTATTTTTGATGTGTAAAGTCATCAAAAAACGTCATGTATCTTGTGAATATTAGTCTACTTTAGTTCTCTATTTGGTGGTCTGCCTACTAGTTCCTAAATATGGATGAGCCTGGAAATCATCTGGAAAATTTGTCAAAAATATAGTAACAAAAACACCTTACTGCCCTCTTTCCCAAACACAATTATATTTTCTGTTTGGATGGAGTCTGGGTTTGTTTTTAACAAGTGTCTTCTTGGGAATACCTAGGGACCTTCATCTAAGCAAGTGTACTTTGATAAGGTGGTTGGTACAAATAAATACACAGAAATCCATAGATTCCCCAAATACTGACATAAATCAGCTAGAAACTACCATGGTTCAGGATTTAATACATAGTAGCACCAACACACAAAATTTCAGTAAATTGATAAGCAATATGCAAAATCTACATGAAGAATGCTGTTGACTTTCCTGAAAGGTATAGATGACTACTTCCCTTCCTAGATGTGAATTTTTTTTTTATAATAAAGTTCAATTTTCTCTAAATTGGTCCAGAAATTTAAAGTGATCCTGATCAAAGTTCTAGTAACTTTGTTTTTTAACTTGTTCATCTGCAAGAATAAATACATGCATGTTGCAAAGAAAATCTGAAATCAGTACTGATGAGAGTGGGTGTGCATGACATTAGAGCAACTGTCAGACATTAAAGAAGGCACAGGAGAGAAAGTTAGTGGAGTGTGTGTGTGAATTCATAATAAAGAACATTTTGTATTGGTAGGGAGATGATGGATTATTGAGCCACCTGACTGTTTATGGGAAAAATATGTCTGTACCTCATACTGCAAAGAAAGACAAATGTCAGGTTAATTACCTCCCTAGGTGTAAAAATAATGAAATCGGTACTACAAAAAGAACATTTACTCTTAGGCTGAGGAAGGCTAACGATATAAAGGGAAAAATTGTTTTGATCGGAACATAGTTCAGTATATCAAATCTGCCTTAAACTCAAAAGTAAATTCAGCTTGGGGAAAGTATTTACAGTGTATATATCAAAGGTCTAGTAGCCTGTGTAAAGAGCAGTTATAAATAATTAAGAAAAAGACTCTCATCTTAAGAGGAAAATAGGCAAAGAACATGAATAGTAGTTTAGGAAGGAAGAGATATGCCTGGGCCAGTAAACATAACCACTACCACTTTTTCTGTGTGCTTTCCATGGAGATAGTTTCAAATCTACTAGTAATCAGTGGAAAGGGACTGAAACAAAAATGAGGACTGTTTCCACCTGTCAAATTGGCAAACATTAAAAATACTGAGGGTTTTTGTCAGGGGATGCAACCTTCTTAAAAGGCAATTTGGCAAAACACAAAGCTTTAGACGGTTGTCTTTTGGACTTAGTTCACTTCAGACGTTTGTCCCTAGGAAAGTGTGTAGTGATGTGGTACAGTGTTGTTCATCTTATCAGAAATTAAAAATAATCTTAATGACTTACCTCTAGGGGAATTGAAAAAGTAAGATACATTTTATAGAAGGGAATGTTAGTTAACTTTATGGAAGATGATACAGAAGAAGATACTGTATTTGTGACCAGAAAATTTATTAACAATATGTTAAAAAATAAAAGTTTAAAAAAATCAAGAAAGATGTTTGCTTCTCATAAGCAAGAAGTATAGGATTTGCCTTTACAGTGGTCCTGGAAAAATGGAAAACTAATGTGGGAGCCCTATAATTTGCCCACATTACTACCTGGAAGGAGTTTCCAGATGGGACACAAGGAGGGGAAACTCAGGCAGAGCCTGGTGGTTTGCTGAGTTGAGGAGACAGAGCTGGCAGCCTGGAGAGGCCAAGGTGGCTACAGCCCATTGGGGAGAATGCCAGAGAAGAGAGAGCAGCACAGAGGGATCTCTGAAGATGTGCAGAGGGGCCCTCAAGTCTTAACTGAATATTGACATGCACATGCTTGTAAGCAAATGCCCTGGGGCTGGGGCAGAGTCACCTTAAAGGATTAGTAGGAAAATGTGCTGACACACAGGTGCTGGAAGAGCTCCCCTTCACACCAGCCAGAGTGGAAATCTAATTTCCATGGATACGGAGTGGAGTATAGAGGGGTTTGCCTTAATAATAGGGCTATCTTAGCCCGAGAGTAAGATGTTACTCTTATCCTGCCTAATAAAGCTTAAAAGCAAACCCAAGGTGATAATACTCTTTCAAAGTATGCATCACAGTATGCAAAGTAGGCAGTTATCAGTATACTTGCATCCCAGAGCAGAGTTCAAGAATATTACAGGAATCCAAAAGTATATAGCACCCAGTAAGGTCTGGCATTCAGTAAAAAATTGCCAAAAATGCAAAGAATCAGGAAAATATTATTCATAGTGAGAAAAAGCAGTCAATTGAAGCTGACCCAGAAAGTACACAGATGGTTTGTACACCAAAACATTAAACCATTACTGTTTCATGTGTTCAATAAGCAAGAGAAAAATTGAATATGGAATTAGAGACAATACATAAAAAAGACTTACATTGAACAAAGGTAGGCATGACTGGATTTCTCACTGGAAACAATGTATAGAATTCTATACCCAGTGGCAATATCTCTCTCAAAAAGAAAGGGAAATAAAGACTTCTTCAGACATATGAGTGCTGAAATAATTTATGTGCAGCAGGCAACCACTCTAAGAAATACTGAAAGTGTTTTAGGTAGAAGGACAATGATACCAGATTGAAATCTGAATCTACACAAAGGATTGAAAAGCTAAGAAAATGGTATATGTAGTGGGCAAGTATAAGACTGTTCCCCCTTATTTTTGTTTTCTTTAAAAGTTAACTGTTTACAGCAAAAATAAAACAATGTAGTTTGGGGTTCATGACATGTAGAAGTAAAATAAATGACAACAGCAGAAAGGCTGGAAGGACAGAAATGGAAACACACTCGAGGCAGGCAGACCGATGCTTCTGCCACCAAGATAGCAGCTTTTGATCGCTGGGATCCTGTGTAAACGTTATCTTCTCAGGGAAAGGGTCTTCAGAGGTGTGATTAAGTCAAGGATCTTGAGGTGGAGAGATTATCCTGTGTTATCCAGGTGGTATCCTTACAAAAAGAAGGCAGAGTGATTTTCTGTATACGCGGAGAGGGTGATGTGAAGATGAAAAAAAGATGGATTTGAAGATTCTGGCCTTGGAGATTAGAGTGGTGTGGTCATAAGCTGCGGAATGCTGGCAGCCACCAGACCTGGAAAGAGCAAGGATCCCTTCTCTATTAGGCTCTCTGGAAGGAACAGCACTGCCAGTATCGTGAGTTCAGCTCACTGATAATGATGTTGGACTTCTGGCCTCCAGAACTGTGAGAGAATAGATTTCTGTGGTTTTAAGCTACCCGGTTTCTAGTAATTTGTTATGGCTGCCACAGGAAACTAATACAATACTGTTGTCAGTTTCCTATATGTGAAGTGGTAAAATATCACTAAAGATAGACACTATAAACAATAAAGCAACAATTAAAAGCACAACAATTTGAGCTAATAAACCAAAAAGGGAGACAAAATGGAATCATAAAAATGCTCAACCCAAAGAAGGCAGAAATAGGGAAAAAGGCTAAGAGCACATTGGACAAATAGGAAAGAAATAGTGCAATGGTAGATTTAAAGCCAGTTATGTTATATTAAATGTGAAAGACAGGTTTTTCAGATTGGATGAAAATGCAAGACTGAGTATATGGTGCCTACAAGAAATCCATTTAAATATAAAGCACAAAGAGGTTAAAAGTTAAGTAATGGAAGTGGTTCACCATGCCAACACAGATTGAATGAAAGCTAGATCGGTTAATTAAATATCAAATAGTGGAATTCTAAGCAAAGACTAATACTAGGAATAGGGTGATCTTTTCATAATGATAAGGCATCGGTTCTTCAAGGGGACCATAACAATCCTAGTACCTGAGAAAAGAGCTTCAAATATACATGAAACAAAACCTGATTGAACTACAAGGAAAAGTAGATCCACAATTATAGTCAGAGATTTCAACAGCCTCTCCCAAAAACGCTTAGAACACATCCACATATAACCTGGATCTGGAAGACTTAGACTTGAACAACCCTCTCCACCTCTGTGGCATTTATAGACACGATTGACATTTATAGACACTCCACCTAGAACAGCAGAAAACACATTCCTTTCACATGCTCACAAAAGTTTGTGCAAGATATTCAGTATGTGTGCTAGGCCATAAAGCAAGTCTTTAAATGTGAAAGGATTAATACAATGCATATTCTCTGATCTCAGTGTAATTAAATTGGAATCTATTACAGAAAAATAATATGGAGAGGCTCAAATATGTGGAAAACAACACATTTCTACATGACCTAGGGGTCAAAGAAGCAGTCACAGGGAAATCTGAAAATATTTTGAATTGATTGAAAATCAAAACAAAGAATTTCAGAATTTGTGGTATGCTGCTAAAGACATTAAAGGAAAATTTATAGTACTAAATGTCTATTTCAGAAAAGAAGAAAATTTCTCAAATCAGTGACCTCAGTTTCTACCTTAGGGAACTTGAAAAAGAAGTGCAAACAAAACTTAAGTTTATCAGAAGCATAGACATAAGGATAAGCGCAGAAGTCAGTAAAGCAGAAAACAGAAGCACACAGGCAGACCTCAGATACACTGTGGGTTTGGTTCCAGACCAGTGCAGTCAAGTGAGTATTGCAGTAAAAGTGAGTCCTATGAAGTTTTTGGTTTCCCAGTGCATGTAAAAAAGCATGTTTACACTGTATACAGTCTGTTAAGTGTGTGATCATACTATATCTAAAAACACAATGTACAGAGCTTAATTAAAACTTAAGTTTATTGCTAAAAATGCTAACCATCATCTGAACTTTCAGCGGGTCCTGAGCTTTCTGCTGGTGGCAGGTCCTGCCTCAGTGCTGATGATCAGGGTCGGGGCTGCTTAAGGTTGGGGTGTTGTTGCCA
Organism: Phataginus tricuspis; assembly: GCA_029783875.1. Taxonomy (NCBI): domain Eukaryota; kingdom Metazoa; phylum Chordata; class Mammalia; order Pholidota; family Manidae; genus Phataginus; species Phataginus tricuspis. Next base: position 90,645,904 of record JAQQAC010002594.1, on the reverse strand, counting down.
TTTCTTAAAAGAAGTTGATAAATGAGGTTTGTCGCATCAGTTGACTCTTCCTTTCACAGATGTTTTGTGGGATGTGATGCTGTTCAATAGCATTTTGCCCACAGTAGAACTTTCATAATTGGAGTCAGTCCTCTCAAACCCTCCCACTGATTTATTAGCTAAGTTCATGTAATACTCTACATCCTTTGTTGTCATTTCAACAGTCTTCACAGCATTTCACCAGGAGTAGATTCCTTCTCAAGAGACCACTTCCTTTGCTCACCCGTAAGAAGCAGCTCCTCAGGTGTTTAGGTTTTACCGTGAGAGGCAGCAGTGCAGTCCCATCTTCAGGCCCCACTTCTAATCTCAGTTCTCTTGCTGTTCCCACCACACCTGCAGTGGCTTCCTCCACTGACGTATTGAACCCCTCAGGGTCACCATGAGGGTTGGAATCAACTTCTTCCAAACTCCTGTTCACTTTGAGATTCTGACCTCTTCCCATGGATCACAAATGTTCTTAACAGCATCTAGAATGGTGAGTCCTTTCCAGAAGGTTTTCAGTTCACTTTCCCCAGATCATCAGAGGAATCACTGTCCAAGGCAGCTATAGCCTGACGGATACGCATTCCTTAAAATAATAAGACTTGAAAGCTGAAGTGACTCCTTAGCCCACGGGCTGCAGAATGGATTCCGTCAGCAGGCATGGAAACAACCATGTACATCTCCGTCAGAGCTCTTGGGTGACCAGGTGCACTGTTGATGAGCAGTCATAGTTTGAAAGGAATTTTCTCCTGAGTAGTGGGTCTCAACAGTGGGCTTAAAATATTCAGTAAGTCATGCTGTGAACAGACGTGCTGTCCCCCAGTCTTCGTTGTTCTGTTTATAGAGCACAGGCAGAGTAGATTGAGCATGATTCTTAAGGGCCCTAGGATTTTTGGAATGGCTTCAACTTAAAGCCACCAGCTGCATTAGCCCCTAACAAGAGAGTCAGCCTGTCCTTGGGAGCTCTGAAGCCAGGTACTGACTTCCCCTCTCCGGCTCTGAAAGTCCTGGATGGAGTCTTCCTCCAGTTGAAGGCTGTTGGATCCATGTGAACATGTGCTGTTCAGTGTAGCCCCCGCCTTCATTAATGATCTCAGCTGGATTCCTGGATGACCTGCTGCAGCTTCTACACCAGCACTTGCTGCCTCACCTGCACTTTTCTGTCATGGAGACGGTTTTATTCCTCAGGCCTCATGAACCAGCCTCTGCCAGCTTCTGGTTTTCTTCTGCGGCTTCCTCACCTCTCTGAGCCTTCACACTGTTGGAGGGAGTTAGGGTTTTGCTCTGGGTGAGGCTTTGGCTTCAGGGAATGTGTGGCCAGCCTGATCTACGCAGACCACTCACACGTCCTCCAGATCAGCGATAAGGCTGCTTTGCTTTCCTATCATTCCTGTGGTCACCGAGGAGCACTTTTAACATCCTTCAAGGACTTTTCCTTTGTATTCACAACCTGGCTAACTGTTTGGTGCAAGAGGCCCAGCATCCAGCCTGTCTTGGCTTCTGAGATGCCTTCCTCCCTAAGCTTGATCATTTCTAGCTTTTGATTTAACGTGAGAGATGTGTGACTCTTCCTTTTACTTGGACACGTAGAGGCCATTGTAGGGTTATTAACTGGTCCAGTTTCAATATTGTGTCTCAGAATAGGGAGGCCTGAGGAGAGGTAAAGAATGGCCAGTGGGTGGAGCAGTCAGAATATATACAACACTTACCAGTTCAGTTCTCCATCTTATATGGGTGTGGTTCATAGTGCCCTAAAGCAATTACAGTCATAACATTAAAGATCACCAATCACCAGCACAAATAAAATAATAATGGAAAATTTGGAATATTGCAAGAATTGCTAATGTGACACGGAGACAGGAACTGAGCAAATGCTGTTGGAAAAATGGTGCCCAAAGACTTGCTGGATGCTGGGTTGCATAAATCTTCACTTTGTAAAAAACACAGTATCTGGGAAGGGCTGTAATGTGAAGTGTAATAAAATAAGATGTCTGGCAAGGGAGGGGGAAAAAAGGTGGTGAGGTAGGAAGGCAAGGTAGAAACCTCCTCCCACATATAAACCAAGGAAGCAACTACAGCAAATACAACTAACCCTGAAAATATCCTGAAAACTGAAGAACAGACCACCTACACCTGGTGAAGAAGAGAAGACCATGCAGAAAACGGTAGAGCGGCAGAGTCACATTCAGCCAGAATCCCAGCACTTCCCCCATCTCAGCCCACAAGTGGGAGAGGAAGACGAATGGAGCAGGCAGGGGATAAGTGCTCAGGAACTCTGCACACCTGCCCCAGGAGATCTGCTGTGGGAACGTGAGTCCCACATTGCATTTTGATTTGGTGTTTAATGGGGCTGGACACCAGGGAGAGTTGGAGCACTCAGGGAGGCTGAGACTCCAGCTGCTTATGGAGGACAGATGTGCTCCACCAGTACCACTGAGACCCAACACAGAGGAGGCAATTTGAAAGATGTACCAGCATCTGGAAGGGGTCAGAGGGGCGAGAGTTGGACAGAGCTCTCTCCACAGGAGGAAGGGCAGGTATATGACACTTCCCTAGCTCTCCATCAGCCCAACAGGTCGGGCAGTCTTGGGACCAATTGCTCCATTCCTCTGTTTGGCAGCTCAGCCCTGAGGAGCTTGCCTGCACATATGCCTGTCTGCCCAGCCCAGAGTGTCAGACTTTGGTGCCTTGCAGGCGGAAGAAGGCTTTCCCAGCTTTCTTGGCCCTCTCTCAGAAACACTGGGGAGGCGCCTGCAGGAGCCAGCTCCGAGCGCTTCTTCCTCATGTGGGCAGCCCAGCCCAGTGCCACAGCCCTTACCCCGCCCACCCCGTTAGCCCAGCAGGGCTGCCATCACTGCAGGGCAGACAGAGGGTTGCCCCACCCACAGTGATACCAGCAGAAGCACAGCCTCTCACAAAGGGCTGACTGAGGCAAACTACCATCCTAGGTGGACTGAGATAGACCAATGTTGGCAGACAGACAGAAACGTGGCCCTTCTGTAGCCCACCAACAGCAACTGGGGCTCCACTGGAAGGGAGAACTAGGCACTGGAGAGTAAAGAGTCTGGAACTTCTGGGCACCACAGGATGCCTTCTTCATAAAGCCATTACTCTAGACCAGGAAGCATAGTGGATCCTTCTGTTATGAAGGAAGAAACACAGAAACCCTGACAAAATGAGGAGGCAGAGGAATATGTTCTAAACAAAACTACAGGACAAAACACCAGAAAGAGGTCTAAGTGAAATGGAGATCACTAGCCTTCTTGATAAAGATTTCAAAGTAACAGTCATAAATATGCTCATTGATCTGTGGAAAAGTATTGAAGATCTCAGGGAGGATTTCAACAGAGAAATACAAGAGCTGAAAAAGAGCCACTTAGAACTGAATAAAGAGAAAAAAGAATCCCTAGGAATGAAAGAATGCTGAGAGAGCTGTGTGAAAACTACAAATGAAACAATATTCACATGATAGCAGTACCAGAAGGAGAAGAGAGAGTCAAAGGAGTAGAGTCTCATTGAGGAAATAATTGCTGAAAACTCAACCATCCAGGGAAGGAAATAGACACTCAGGTCATGGAAGTCCAGAGATTCCCTAACAAAAAGGAACCCCAGGAAGACAACACCAAGACATATAAGAATTAAAATGACAAAAATTAAGGATAAGGAGAGAGTATTGAAAGCAGTAAGAGAGAAAAAAGATTACTTAAAAAGGAAACCCCATCAGGCTATCATCAGACCTCTGAGCAGAAACTTTACAGGCTAGAAGGGAGTGGCTGGAAATATTTAATGTACTGAAACAGAAGGACATTCAACCAAGAATCCTCTACCCAGCAAGATTATAATTCATATTTGAAGCAGAGATTAAACAATTCCCAGGTAAATGAAGGCTGAAGGAATTTGCCACCAGTAAATGGGCATTTCAGGGTATGTTAAAGGGACTTGTATAGATGAAGATGTTCTGAAGCCTAGTTTTCACCAGTGAAAATAAACCCACAGTAAAGTAGGCAACCAATTACTTACCAAGCAAGTATGAAAATTAAAACAAATAAAAGTAACAAAACCAACTATACAAAAAACCAGACAAGGGATACAGAAAACAATGCAGATTATGACATCTAATACATAACGTGTGAAGGAGGAAGAAGAATTTTAAAAATACTTTTAGATTACTTAACACATTAGAAATACTTAACACATTAGAAATAGAGCAATCAGCAACTTAATATAGATTGTTACATAGTTAGGAAGCTATCCTTGAACCCTTGGTAAGCACAAAACCTAAAGCCTATGATAGATACACACACACACACAAAAAAATGCAATCACAACATTAAAGAAAACCATCAAATAATAATAATAAGAGTATAAGAGAGGAAGAAAGGAACAGAGAGGAGCTAAAAAACAACCAGAAAACAATTAATAAAATGGCAATAAGGACATATCTATCAATAATTAACTTAAGTGGACTGAATGTGCCAATCAAAAGACATAGGGTGGTAGAAGGGATAAAGAAAGAAGACCCATCTATATGCTGCCTACAAGAGACTTATTTCAGACCTAAAGACAAGCATAGACTGAAAGTGAAAGGATGGAAAAAGATATTTCATGTAAATAATGGGGAGAAAAAAGCAGGAATAGCAGTACTTATATCAGACAAAATAGACTACAAAACAAAAAAAGTAACAAGAGATAAAGAAGGACATCATATAATGATAAAGGGATCAAATGAGATATAACCATTATGAATATTTATGCACCTGACAGGAGCACCTAAATATGTAAAATGAATATTAACAGAATTAAAGGGGGAAATAGACTGCAACCCATTCATATGAGGGGACTTTAACATACCATTTACCTCAATGGACAGAAAATAAATAAGGAAGCAGAGGCACTGAACAACACATTAGGTCAACAGATACCATTCCACCTAAAAACAGCAGGATACGCATTTTTCTCAAGTGTACATGGAATGTTCTACAGAAAAGATCACATACTAGGCCACAAAAAGAGCCTCAGAATATTAAAAAAGACTGAAATTATATCAAGTGGCTTCTCAGTTGATATGAAACTAGAATTAAATTACATGAAGAAAACAAAAAAGCCCACAAACACATGGGTACTAAATAATATGCATCTAAATAATCAGTGGATCAATGAACAAACTGAAACAGGAATCAAGCAATACACAGAGACAAATGAAAACAAAAGTATAACAATCCCAAATTTATGGGATGTTGCAAAACCGTTCTAAGAAGGAAGTACATAGTAATACAGACTTACCTCAGGAAACAAGAACAATACCAAAGAAACAGTCTAAACTCACAATGAAAGAAACTAGAAAAAGAACAGATGAAACCCAAAATTAGTAAAAGGAGAGACAAAATAAAGATCAGAGCAGAAAGAAGTAAAATAGCAAAGAATAAAACAATAGAAAAAATCAATGAAACCAAGAGCTAGTTCTTAGAGAAAATGAAATAGATAAACCCCTTGCATGACTTATCAAGAAAAAAGAGAGTATACAAAAAACAAAATCAGAATTGAAAAAGGAAGTCACAGTGGATACTGAGAAATACAAATAAGTATTAGAGATAGTATCTGTGAAAATTACATGCCAATAAATTGGACAATCTAAAAGAAATGACAAATTTCTAGAAAAATACAACCTTCCAAGACTGACCCAGGAAGAAACTGAAAATCTAAACAGAGCAAAACTAATAAAAAATTGAATTGATAATCAAAAAACTTCCAACAAACAAAATTCCAGGATTGGATTCGTCACAGCTGAATTCACCAAACATTTAAAGAAGAGCTAATACCCATCCTTCTTAAAGTATTCCAGAAAGCGAAAGAGGAGGGAATACATCTAAACTCATTCTATGAGGCCAGCATCACTGTAATACCAAAACCAAACAAAGATACTACAAAAAAAAAAAATTATAGACCTCTATCACTGGTGAACATGGATGCAAAAATCCTCAACAAATTATTAGCAAACTGAATTCAAAAGTACATCAAAAGGAACATTGATCATGACCGAGTCGGATTTATTCCAGGGATACAAGGATGGTCCAATATTGGTAAATCAACATCATATATCATACTTAACCAACTTAACCATACTTAAAGCCAACATCATACTTAACAGTAAAAAGCTGAAAGCTTCCTCTAAGATTGGGAACAAGACAAGGATGCCACTCTCACCACTTTTATTCAACATGGTACTGGAGGTCCTAGCCACGGCAATCAGACAACACAAAGAAGTAAAAGGCATCCAGATTGGCAAGGAAGAAGTCAAACTCACTGTTTGCAGATGACATGATATTGTACATAAAAAACCCTAAAGAATCCACTCCAAAACTACTAGATCTAATATCTGAATTCAGCAAAGTTGCAGGATACAAAATTAATACACAAGAATCTGTTGCATTCCTATATACTAACAATAAACTAGCAGAAAGAGAAATCAGGAAAGCAACTCTATTTACAATTGTATCAATAATAATAAAATATCTAGGAATAAACCTAACCAAGGAGGTGAAAGATCAATACTCTGAAAATTACAAGACACTCATGAGTGAAATTAAAGAAGACACCAAGAAATGGAAATACATCCCATGCTCATGGATAGGAAGAATTAATATTATCAAAATAGCCATCATGCCCAAAGCAATTTACAAATTAAATGTAACCCCTATTGGAATTCCAATAGTGTTTTTCAGTGAACTAGAGCAAATAGTTCTAAAATTCATATGGAACGACAAAAGACCCTGAATAGCCAAAAACACTCCTGAGAAAGAAGAAGAAAGCTGAGGGTATTATGCTCCCGGACTTCAAGCTATGCTACAAAGCTACAGTAATCAAAACAGTATGGTACGATCACAAGAACAGACCCATACATCAATGGAGCAGAATAGAGAGCCCAGATATGAACCCATGTATATATGGTCAGATAATATATGATAAAGGAGCTATAAATATACATTGGGAAAGAGAGCCTTTTCAATAACGGGTGTTGGGAAAACTGGACAGCCACATGCAAGAGAATGAACTGGATTACTGCCTAACTCCATATGCAAATGTAAACTCTAAATGGGTCACAGAACTGAATGTAAGTCATGAAACCACAGACTCTTAGAAGAAAACATAGACAAATATCTCTTGAACATAAACATGAACAGTTTTTTTCTGGACACATCTGGGCAAGGGAAACAAAATAAAAAATGAACAAGTAGGACTATATCAAGCCAAAAAGCTTATGTGCAGTAAAGGACACCATCAGCAGAGCAAAGGCATCCTGTAGTATGGGAGAATGTATTTGTTAAGATTTATCTAATACGGGGATAACATCCAAAATATGCAAAGAACTCATATGCCTCAACACCCAAAAAACAAGCCTATTAAAAAATGGGCAGAGCCTCTGAAAGGACATTTTTATCAAAGAAGAAATAAAGGTGGTCAACAGGCACATGAAGAGATGCTCCACATCGCTAAGCATCAGGGAAATGCAAATCAAACTCACAATGAGATCTCACCTCACACCAGTCAGAAAGAACACTGTCCAAAAGACAAGAAATAACAAGTATTGGTGAGGATGTAGAGAAATGGAACCCTCCTACACTGTTTGTGGGACTGTCAGTTGGTGCAGCCACTGTGGAAAGCAGTATGGAGGTTCTTCAAAAAGCTAAAAATAGAAATACCCTACCACTCAGTAATTCTACTTCTAGGAATTCACCAGAAGAAAACAAAGTCCGTGATTCAAAAAGATACATGCACCGCTGTGTTTACTGCCACATTATTTACGATAGTCAAGGTATGGAAGCAACTTAAGTGTCCATCAGTAGGTGAATGTATAGTGAAGTTGTGATACATATACACAATAGAATATTCACCCACGAAAAAGGAAAAATGTTGCCATTTGTGACAACATGAATGGACTTAGTGGGTATTATGCTAAGTGAAATAAGCCAGGTGGAGAAAGACAAGTACTAGATGATTTCACTTGTGGAATCTAGAAACAAAAAACAAAATGAACAAAATAATAGACTCAGAGGCTCTGAAAAGTCACTGGTGGTTACCATGCAGGAGAGGTTCGGGTGGGCAGGGAGAGTGAGGGGGATAAAGGGGCACAAAATTCTCAATCATAATATAAGTTGGTCATGGGGATGGAAATGCAGCATGGAGAATATAGCCAATAGTTCTGTAACATCTTCCTATGTTGATAGATAGTAAATGCACTAGTGGGGATGAGAATTTAATAATATGGGTGTGACTGCTGAACCACTGTTGAATACTTGAAACCTATTTAAGATTGTGTATCAATGATATGTCAATTAAAAATGTCAAAAAACAATGAAGTATGCCTGTATAAAAGATCAATAAAACTAAAAGTGCGTCTCTGAGAATATAAATAAAATTATTACGACTGAGGTGACCAGGTAAGAAAGAGTGAAATCACAAATTACCAATATCTGGAATGAGGGAAGTGATACCCATATAGCTTTTTTTGATACTAAAAGGATTATAAGGGAGTATTATGAACAACTTTATGCCAATAAATTTGACAACTTTGATGAAATGGGAAAGTTTCTTGAAAGACAAACTTCTAAATCTCAAGAAGAAATAGATAACCTGATAGCACTATAGCAGTTTTATTAAAATCTAAAAATCAATATTTGACATAGTTATTGGAGAACTTTTGAGATGGTTGGAAATGTTATATGAACCTATTTTTTTCTTTTAATTGAGATGTAATTGACATACAACATTGTGTAAGTTTGAGGAGTACAGTATGTTGGTTTGAGACATTTTTATATTGCAGTGTGATTACAATAGTCTTAGCTAGATAACACCATTACCAAAGTCACATAATTATCATGTCTTTTGTGTTGAGAGCAGTTCACATCTAGTCTATCACTATTGTTGACTGTAATCACTGTGGAGTGCATTACATCCCCAGAACTTACTTGTCTATTGCAACTGAACCTATTTTTCAACTGTGAATTTTATGAAGTGTAAATACTGTTCAAGTATTTCTGGTGAAAATTTTGTGTCTGAATTGAGATGTGCTATAAAAAGGATTGTTTATATGTCAATTTCTTCATATTGATTACATGTTGAAATAATATTTTGGATATATTAGGTTAAGTTGTTAAAAGTAGTTTTACCTGTTTGTTTTTGATGTATCTGTCAGAGAGCATGAAGTCACACATTTAGCCCATGTTGTACTTCCATAGACAGCACTGATTTGAGCAGTGTGTGACTGCTATACTCAGGGACCTTTCCTGCTTAGTCTTTTATTCACAGCTGTGTTCCACGTGGATGAGGTCTGAAAACTGCTGAGTAGCTTTGCTGTTTGTTTCCTACTTGTATTTGTTGATCAGTGCTGATAGGGTTCTTTGCTTTCTCTTAGGCTCATGGTTCTTCTGATTTTTTGTAGAGATCAAGATATGGCAAGAAAGGGGAAGGGGAAACCTCCATTTCAGAGTATTCTAGACTGAGATCATGAAACAGCAGTCTGATCATGAGGTTTCAGGAATAGAATATTTCAGGGGCTGTATTACTGGCTTCTGATACTTCACAGTGCTGTGCAATCAGTTCATGCATGAGGCCCATCAGTTTGTCTGTGTCTTGGTCAGGTATAGCCCAGTTGGTCATGACAGTCTAAAACAGGATGTCTCAGTTAAACATTTTAAAATCATTTACAAACATTAACACAGACTCCAGTTTTTGTGATGCTGTGATAGAGCAACAGAAAAACAGCCTGACCGTGATCATGCTCTGTCTGCAGAAATATGGTTATACTCTGGAACATATTGAGTGAGAGCAAGATTAAAGAGGACTAAGTGTCATACTGGTTTACTGGTTTCCATCCAAGGCTATAGGAGTATTGTAAGAGGAAAAGTAACCGTAACCTGTCAGCAGAGAGCAGATGGCATATGGGACTTAAGTATCTGAGGCAGTGTTTTTTTTTTTAATTAAATTAAAATACTCAAAAAACAGTGTCACTGCAGAGACAGGAGCTGAGTCCGGGAGGCATGAAAGGGCTTTCTTCTTGTGGCAGAACCTGCGCTGCTCACCTGTGACCACCGCCAGCACCCTAGGCCATCCCGAGGGCCACCCCACAGGCCACCCCACCTACGGAAGCTTAGGGGATTAACCCAGAGGCCACTCCCTGTGTGCGGTTAACTGGCACAGACAGTGGAGACAGTCATGGCGACTCGGAGGCACAAAAGGGCTTTCTTCTTGTGGCAGACATATGCGCTGCTTGCCTGCAACCGCTGCCAGCGCCATAGGTCATCGTGAGGGCCACCCCACCCATGGCAGTTTGGGGGATTGACGGCAGAGGTTGCTCCCTTTGCACGGTTAACCAGCACACAGAGTGGAGACAGGTGCTGATACTAGGAGCCAGGGAAGGGCTTTGTCCTAGTGGCAGATGTGCCCCACTTGGCTGCGACCCCCGCCATCACCCTAGGCCATCCCGACGCTGCCCCACCCATGGCAGCTTAGGGGATTAACCCAGAGGCTGCTCCCTGTGTACAGTTAGCCAGCACAGACAGCAGAGACGGGCATGGTGACTGGCAAGCAGGAAGGAAGCTGGCAAGCTGACACCCATGCCACTTGTCGGCGATGAGTCCCATCACTCCAGTCTTATGAGAAAGTAGAAGAACCTAGTTCAATCCCAGATCCCTCAAACACCAGAAAGATAGCTCGGTGAGACTGAAATCACCAATCTTCCTGAAAAAGAATTCAAAATAAAAGTCATAAGCATGCTGATGGAGCTACAGAAAAATACTCAAGAGCTAAGGGATGAATTCAGGAGGGAGATAACTGAAATGAAACAAACAATGGAGGGATTTAAAAGCAAGCAGATTAGATGAGGTGGAGGAGACCGTTAATGGAATAGAAACAGAGAACAGGAATACAGAGAAACTGAGGCAGAGAGAGAAAAAAGTATCTCTAGGAATGAAAGAATATTAAGAGAACTGTGTGACCAATCCAAACGGAACAATATTCACATTATAAGGGTACCAGAAAAAGAAGAGGGAGAAAAAGGGATAGAAAGTGTCTTTGAAGAAATAATTGCTGAAAACTTCCCCAGTCTGGGAAAGGAATAGTCTCTCAGGCCATGGAAGTCCGCAGATCTCCCAACACAAGGGACCCAAGGAGGACAATACCAACACATATAATAATTAAAATGGCAAAGATCAAAGACAAAGACAGAGTATTAAAAGCAACCAGAGAGAAAAAAGATCACCTACAAAGGAAAACCTATCAGACTATCATCAGATTTCTCAGCAGAAACCTTACAGGCCAGAAGGGAAAGACATGATATGTTCAATGCAATGAAACAGAAGGGCTGTGAACCAAGAATGCTCTACCCAGCAAGATTATCATTGAAATTTGAAGAAGGGATGGAACAATTCCAAGATAAGCAAAAATTGAGGTAATTTACCTCCTACAAACAATCTTTATAGTGTATTTTAAAGGGACTGCTCTAGATGGAAGTGACCTAAGACTAAATAGCTGTCACAAGAGAAAATAAAACCACAGCAAGTCAAGTATATCAACTAAATACTAACCAAATGCAAAATTAAATCAGCCACCCACAAAGTCAATAAAGGGATACACAAAGAGTACAGAATATAACACCTAACATATAAAGAGTGGTGGAGGAAGAAAAAGAAGGGAAGAAATATAGAATCATCAGACTGTGTTTATAATAGCATAATAAGTGAGTTAAGGTAGACTGCTAGATAGTAAAGAGTCTGCCCTTGAACCTTTGGTAACCATGAATCTAAAGGCTGCAATGGCAATAAGTACATATTTATCAATAATCACCCTAAATGTAAATGAACTGAATGCACCAATCAAAAGACACAGAGTTCCATAATGAATAAAAAAGCAAGACCCATGTACATGGTGCCTACAAGAGACTCACTTCAAACCCAAAGACATACACAGACTAAAAGTGAAGGGATGGAAAAAGATATTTCATGCAAACAACAGGAAGAAAAAAGCAGGTGTTACAGTACTTGTATCAGACCAAATAGACTTCAAAACAAAGAAAGTAACAAGGGACAAAGAAGGACATTACATAATGATAAAGGGGTCAGTCCAACAAGAGAATATAACTATTATAAATATCTATGCACCCAACACAGGAGCACCTACATATGTGAAACAAATACTAACAGAATTAAAAGGGGAAACAGAATGCAATGCATTCATTTTAGGAGACTTCAACACACCATAAACTCCAAAGGACAGATTGATCAAACAGAAAAGAAGGTGACAGAAACACTGAACAACACATTAGAACAGATGGTAACAGACATCTACAGAACAGTACACCCAAAAGCAGCAGGATACACATTCTTCTTAAGTGCACATGGAACATTTTCCAGAATAGACCACATACTAGGCCACAAAAAGAGCCTCAGCAAATTCAAAAACATTGAAATTCTACCAACCAATTTCTCAGATCACAAAGGTATAAAACTAGAAATAAATTGTACAAAGAAAACAAAAAGGCAATATATGGAGACAAATGACAACAATAATTCAACACCACAAATTCTGTGGGATGTAGTGAAAGCTGTGCTAAGAGGGAAATATATTGCATACAGGCCTACCTCAGGAAAGAAGAACAATCCCAAATGAACAGTCTAAACTCACAATTAATGATAGAAAAGGAAGAACAAATGAGGCCCAAAATCAGTAGAAGGAGGGACATAATAAAGATTAAAGCATAAATAAATAAAATGGAGAAGAATAAAACAGTAGAAAGAATCAGTGAAAGGAGGAGCTGGTTCTTTGAGAAAATAAACAAAATAGATAAACCCCTAGTGAGACTTATCAAGAAAAAAAGAGAGTCTACACACATAAACAGAATCAGAAATGAGAAAGAAAAATCACTACAGATACCACAGAAATACAAGGAATTATTAGAGAATACTATGAAAAATAATATGCTAGCAAACTGGGTAACCTAGAAGAAATGGACAACTTTCTAGAAAAATACAACCTTCCAAGGCTGACCCAGGAAGAAAGAGAAAATCTCAATAGACCAATTACCGGCAAAGAAATTGAATTGGTAATCAAAAAACTATCTAAGAACAAAACCCCTGGATCAGATGGTTTCACTGCTGAATTTTATCAAACATTTAGTGAAGACCTAATCCCCATCCTCCTTAAAGTTTTACAAAAAGTAGAAGAGGAGGGAATACTCCCAAACTCATTCTTTGAGGCCAACATCACTGTAATACCAAAACCAGGCAAAGACACCACAAAAAAAGAAAATTAGAGACTGCTATCCCTGATGAACATACATGCAAAAAACTCAACAAAATATTAGCAAACTGAATTCAAAAATACAACAAAAGGATCATCCATCATGATCAAGTGGGATTCATCCCAGGATGCAAGGATGGTACATTTGAAAATCCATGCACATCATCCACTACATCAATAAAAAGAAGGACAAAAACCACATGATCATTTCCATAGATGCTGAAAAAGCATTTGACAAAATTCAACATCCATTCATGATAAAAACTCCTAAGGACATGGGGTGGCAAGTACCTCCACATAATAAAGGCCATGTATGACAACCCTACAGCCAACATCATCCTTAACAGCAAAAAGCTAAAAGCCTTTCCTCTACGATTGGGAACACAACAAGGATGCCCACTTTCCCCACTTTTATTCAACATTCTTCTGGAGGTCCTAGCCACAGAAATCAGACTACACAAAGAAATAAAAGGCATCCAGATTGGTAAGGAAGAAATCTAACTGCCACTGTTAGCAGATGACATGATATTGTACATAAAAAACCCTAAAGAATCCATTCCAAAACTACTAGAACTAATATCTGAATTCAGCAAAGTTGCAGGATACAAAATTAATACACAGAAATATGTTGCATTCCTATACACTAATGATGAACTAACAGAAAGAGAAATCAGGAAAACAATTCCATTCACAGTTGCATCAAAAAGAATAAAATAACTAGGAATAAACCTAACCAAGGAAGTGAAACACCGATACCCTGAAAACTACAAGACACTCTTAAGAGAAATTAAAGAGGACACTAATAAATTGAAATTCATCCCATGCTCTTGGCTAGGGAGAATTAATATTTTCAAAATGACCATCCCGCCTAAAACAATCTACAGATTCAATACTATCCCTATAAAAATACCGACAGCATTCTTCAACTAGCTGGAACAAATAGTTCTAAAATTCATATGGAACCACAAAAGATCCTGAATGGCCAAAGCAATCCTTAGAAGGAAGAATAAAGCAGGGGGATCTCGCTTCCCAACTTCAAGTTCTACTACAAAGCCACAGTAATCAAGACAGTTTGGTACTGGCACAAGAACAGACCCATAGACCAGTGGAACAGAGTAGAGAGTCCAGATGTTAACCCAAACGTATGGTCAATTAATATACAATAAAGGAGCCATGGATATACAATGGGGGCAATGACAGCCTCTTCAACAGCTGGTGTTGGCAAAACTGGACAGCCACATGTAAGAGAATGTAAGCCACATGTAAGAAATTGGATTACTGTCTAACTCTATACACAAAAGTAAAGTCAGAATGGATCAAACTTATGAATGTAGGTCATGAAGCCATAAAACTCTTAGAAGAAAACCTAGGCAAAAATCTCTTGAATATAAACATGAACAACTTTTTCCTCATCGCATCTGCTCGGTCACAGGAAGCAAAATAAACAACATGGGACTATATCATGCTAAAAAGCTTCTGTACAGCAAAGGACACCATCAGCAGAACAAAAAGGCATCCTACAGTATGGGAGAATATATATATATATTTTTTTTTTTAAATAATTTATTTTGGTATCATTAGTCTACAATTACATGTGCAATATTATGGTTATTAAATTACCCCCTTCATCAGGTCGCCCCCACCAACCCCATTACAGTCACTGTCTCAGCATAGTGAGATGCTATAGAATCACTACTTGTCTGAGTTGTATAGCCCTCCCCATGCTCCCCCAACATTACACCTGCTAATCGTAATGCCCTTTTTCCCTCTTATCCCTCTCTTCCCACCCATCTTCCCCAGTCCCTTTCCCTTTCGTAACTATTAGTCCGTTCTTGGGTTCTGTGTGTCTGTTGCTGTTTTGTTCCTTCAGTTTTTTTCTTTGTTCTTATACTCCACATATGAGTGAAATCACTGAGCATAATATCCTCCAGCTCCATCCATGTTGCTGCAAATGGTAGGATTTGTTTTCTTCTTATGGCTGAATAATATTCCATTGGGTATATGTACCACTTCATCGTTAGCCATTCATCTACTGATGGACACTTAGGTTGCTTCCATTTCTTGGCTATTGTAAATAGTGCTGCAATAAACATAGGGTGCATATGTCTTTTTGAAACTGGGCTGCTGTATTCTTAGGATAAATTCCGAGGAGTGGAATTCCTGGGTCAAATGGTATTTCTATTTTGAGTTTTTTGAGGAACCTCCATATTGCTTTCCACAATGGTTGAACTAATTTGCATTCCCACCAGCAGTGTAGGAGGGTTCCCTTTTCTCCACATCCTCGCCAACATTTGTTGTTGTTTGTGTTTTGGATGTTGGCCATCCTCACTGGAGTGAGGTGATATGTCATTGTGGTTTTAATCTGCATTTCTCTGATGATAAGTGATGTGGAGCATCTTTTCATGTGCCTGTTGGCCATCTGAATTTCTTCTTTAGAGAAGTGTCTATTCATGTCCTCTGCCCATTTCTTAATTGGATTATTTCCTTTTTGTTTCTTCAGGTGCGTGAGTTCTTTGTATATTTTGGATGTCAGCCCCTTATCAGATACATCGTTTATGAATATATTTTCCCATATTGTAGGATGTCTTTTTGTTCTACTGATGGTGTCCTTTCCTGTACAGAAGCTTTTCAACTTGATATAGTCCCATTTGTTCATTTTTGCTTTTGTTTCCCTTGCCCGGGGGATATGTTCATGAAGAAGTCGCTCATGTTTATGTCCAAGAGATTTTTGCCTATGTTTTTTTCAAAGAATTTTATGGTTTCATGACTTACTTTCAGGTCTTTGATCCACCTTGAGTTTACCTTTGTGTATGGGGTTAGACAGTAGTCCAGTTTCATTCTCTTACATGTAGCTGTCCAGTTTTTCCAACACCAGCTGCTGAAGATGCTGTCATCTCCCCATTGTATATCCAGGGCTCCTTTATAAAATATTAATTGACTGTATATGTTTGGATTAATGTTTGGACTTTCTATTCTGTATCACTGGTCTGTGGGACTATTTTTCTGCCAATTCCAAATTGTCTAGATTACTGTGGCTTTGTAGTAGAGCTTGAAGGCAGGGAGCTTAATTCCCCCTGTTTTATTCCTCCTTCTCAGAATTGCTTTGGCTATTCGGGGTCTTTTGTGGTTCCATATGAATTTTAGAATTATTTGTTCGAGTTCATTGAAGAAAGCTGTTGGTAGTTTGATAGGGATTGCGTTGAATCTGTAGATTGCTTTAGGTAGTATAGCCATTTTGATAATATTTATTCTTCCCAGCCAAGAGAATGGGATGCATTTCCATTTGTTAGTGTCCTCTTTAATTTCTCTTAGGAGTGTCTTGTAGTTTTCAGAGTACAGGTCTTTCACTTCCTTGGTTAGGTTTATTCCTAGGTATTTTATTCTTTTTGATGCAATTGTGAATGGAATTGTTTTTCTGATTTCTCTTTCTGTTAGTTCATCGTTAGTGTATAGGAAAGCAACAGATTTCTGTGTGTTAATTTTGTATCCTGCAACTTTTGCTGAATTCAGATATTAGTTCTAGTAGTTTTGGAGTGGAGTGTTCAGGGTTTTTTATGTACAGTATCATGTCATCTGCAAATAGTGACAATTTGACTTCTTCTTTACCATTCTGGATACCTTGTATGTCTTTGTTTTGTCTGATTGCCGTGGCTAGGACCTCCAGTACTATGTTGAATAACAGTGGAGAGAGTGGGCACCCCTGTCTTGTTCGCGATCTTAGATGAAAAGGTTTCAGCTTCTCGCTATTAAGCATGATGTTAGCTGTGGGTTTGTCGTATGTGGCCTTTATGATGTTGAGGTACTTGCCGTCTATACCCATTTTGTTGAGAATTTTAATCATGAATGGATGCTGAATTTTGTCAAATGCTTTTTCAGCA
>JAQQAC010002594.1:90577447-90623712 GCA_029783875.1 Phataginus tricuspis | reverse complement strand
TAATTGACTGTATATGTTTGGATTAATGTTTGGACTTTCTATTCTGTATCACTGGTCTGTGGGACTATTTTTCTGCCAATTCCAAATTGTCTAGATTACTGTGGCTTTGTAGTAGAGCTTGAAGGCAGGGAGCTTAATTCCCCCTGTTTTATTCCTCCTTCTCAGAATTGCTTTGGCTATTCGGGGTCTTTTGTGGTTCCATATGAATTTTAGAATTATTTGTTCGAGTTCATTGAAGAAAGCTGTTGGTAGTTTGATAGGGATTGCGTTGAATCTGTAGATTGCTTTAGGTAGTATAGCCATTTTGATAATATTTATTCTTCCCAGCCAAGAGAATGGGATGCATTTCCATTTGTTAGTGTCCTCTTTAATTTCTCTTAGGAGTGTCTTGTAGTTTTCAGAGTACAGGTCTTTCACTTCCTTGGTTAGGTTTATTCCTAGGTATTTTATTCTTTTTGATGCAATTGTGAATGGAATTGTTTTTCTGATTTCTCTTTCTGTTAGTTCATCGTTAGTGTATAGGAAAGCAACAGATTTCTGTGTGTTAATTTTGTATCCTGCAACTTTTGCTGAATTCAGATATTAGTTCTAGTAGTTTTGGAGTGGAGTGTTCAGGGTTTTTTATGTACAGTATCATGTCATCTGCAAATAGTGACAATTTGACTTCTTCTTTACCATTCTGGATACCTTGTATGTCTTTGTTTTGTCTGATTGCCGTGGCTAGGACCTCCAGTACTATGTTGAATAACAGTGGAGAGAGTGGGCACCCCTGTCTTGTTCGCGATCTTAGATGAAAAGGTTTCAGCTTCTCGCTATTAAGCATGATGTTAGCTGTGGGTTTGTCGTATGTGGCCTTTATGATGTTGAGGTACTTGCCGTCTATACCCATTTTGTTGAGAATTTTAATCATGAATGGATGCTGAATTTTGTCAAATGCTTTTTCAGCATCTATGGAGATGATCATGTGGTTTTTGTTCTTCTTTTTGTTGATGTGGTGAATGATGTTGATGGATTTTCGAATGTGGTACCATCCTTGTATCCCTGGGATGAATCCCACTTGATCATGGTGTATGATCCTCTTGATGTATTTTTGAATTCGGTTTGTTAATATTTTGTTGAGTATGTTTGCATCTATGTTCATCAGGGATATTGGTCTGTAATTTTCCTTTTTGGAGAGTTCTTTGCCCGGTTTTTGTATTAGAGTGATGCCGGCTTCATTGAATGAGTTTGGAAGTATTCCCTCCTCTTCTATTTTTTGGAAAACTTTAAGGAGAATGGGTGTTGTTTCTTCTCTATATGTCTGGTAGAATTCAGAGGTGAATCCCTCTGGTCCGGGGTTTTGTTCTTGGGTAGTTTTTTGATTACCGCTTCAATTTCGTTGCTGGTGAGTGGTCTGTTTAGTTATTGTTTCTGCTTGGTCAGTCTTGGTAGGTTGTATTTTTCTAAGAAGTTGTCCATTTCTTCTAGGTTTTCCAGGTTTTTAGCATATAGATTCTCATAATATTCTCTTATAATTCTTTGTATTTCTGTGGGGTCCGTCGTTATTTTTCCTTTCTCATTTCTGATTCTGTTTATGTGTGTAGATTCCTTTTTCTCATAATGAGTCTGGCTAAGGGGTTTATCTATTTTGTTTATTTTTTCAAAGAACCAGCTCTTGGTTTCATTGATTTTTTTCTATTGTTTTATTCTTCTCAATTTTATTTATTTCTTCTCTGATCTTTATTATGTCTCTTCTTCTGGTGACTTTGGGCCTCATTTGTTCTTCTTTTTCCAATTTCAGTAATTGTGTCTTTAGACTGTTCATTTGGGAATGTTCTTCCTTCTTTAAATAGGCCTGGATTGCAATATACTTTCCTCTTAGAACTGCCTTTGCTGCGTCCCACAGAAGTTGTGGCTTTGTGGTGTTGTTGTCATTAGTCTCCATATATTCTTTGATTTATGTTTTGATTTGGTCGTTAACCCATTGATTCATTAGGAGAATGTTGTTAAGTCTCCATGTATTTGTGAGCGTTTTTGATTTCTTTCTAAAATTTATTTCTACTTTTATACCTTTGTGATCTGAGAAGTTGGTTGGTAGCATTTCAATATTTTTGAATTTCCTGAGGTTCTTTTTGTGGCCTAGTATGTGGTCTATTCTGGAAAATGTTCCATGTGCATTTGAGAAGAATGTGTATCCTGCTGCTTTTGGGTTCAGAGTTCTGTAGATGTCTGTTAGGTCCATCTGTTCTAGTGTGTTGTTCAGTGCCTCTGTGTCTTTACTTATTCTCTGCCTGGTTTATCTGTCCTTTGGAGTGAGTTGTGTGTTGAAGTCTCCTTAAATGAATGCATTGCTGTCTATTTCGTCCTTTAATTGTGTTATTATTTGTTTCACATATGCTGGTGCTCCTGTGTTGGGTGCATATATATTTATAATGGTTGTATCTTCTTGTTGGACTGATCCGTTTATCATTATGTAATGTCCTTCTTTATCTCTTGGTATTTTCTTTGTTTTGAAGTCTATTTTGTCTGATACAAGTACTGCAACTCCTGCTTTTTTCTCCCTATTGGTTGCATGAAATGTCTTTTTCCATCCCTTCACTTTTAGTCTGTGTATATGTTTGGGTTTGAGGTGAGTCTCTTGTAAGCAGCATATAGATGAGTCTTGCTTTTTTATCCATTCTGTTACTCTGTGTCTTTTGATTGGTGCATTCAGTCCATTTACATTTAGGGTGATTATCAAGAGATATGTACTTATTGCGATTGCTGGCTTTAGATTCTTGGTTACCAGTGGTTCAAGGGTTCCTTCTTTACTATCTAATGATCTTATTTAAATTTCTTAAGTTTTTGTGAACACTGTCTGATGTTTCTTTATTTCTCTGCCTTCTTATTCTTCCTCCTCCATTCTTTATATACTAAGTGTTTTATTCTTTGCCTTTAGTTAGTATTTGGATTGTTTGCTTTATTTGCTAGGATTTTATATTCTCTGGTGACATCTTTTTAGTCTTAGGGGTGCTTCCCTCTAGAGTAGTCCATTTAAGATATCCTGTAGTGTTGGTTTTGAGAGGCAAACTCTCTCAACTTTCATTTGTCTTGAAATTGTTTAATCCGTCTGTCATATTTAAATGGTAATCGTGCTGGATACAGTATTCTTGGTTCGAGGCCCTTCTGTTTCATTACGTTAAATATGTCATGGCATTCTCTTCTGGCCTGCAAGGTTTCTGTTGTGAAGTCTTATGATAGTCTGATGGGTTTTCCTTTGTAGGTGATCTTTTTTCTCTCTCTAGCTGCCTTTAATACTCTGTCTTTATCTTTTGTCTTTGCTATTTTAATTATTATGTGTCTTGGTGTTGTCTTCCTTGTGTCCCTTGTGTTGGGAGATCTGTGGGCTTCCGTGGACTGCGAGACTATTTCCTTTCCCAGCGTGGGAAAGTTTTCAGCAATTATTTCTTCAAAGACACTTTCTATCCCTTTTTCTCTCTCTTCTTCCTCTGGTACTCCTATAATGTGAATATTGCTCCGTTTGGATTGTTCACACAGTTCTCTTAATATTCTTTCATTCCTAGAGATCCTTTTATCTCTCTCTGCCTCAGCTTCTGTGTATTCCTGTTCTCTGATTTCTATTCCATTAACAGTCTCTTGCATCTCATCCAGTCTGCTGTTAAGCCTGTCGATCGCTTGTCTGATTTCTGCATTGTCTTTCCTCACTTCCCTCACTTCCTCCCTCAGGTCTTGCACATTTCTCTGTAGATCCATCAGCATGGTTATGACTTTTATTCTGAATTATTTTTCAGGAAGACTGTGCATTTCCATCCCTTCAGGCTCCCTCTCTTGGGTTGTGTGGTTGATTTTAGTCTGGACCATATTCCTCTGTCTTTTCATAGCTTTGGAAGTGTTCGCTGGTAGTTGCCACGTATGTTAGCTGGACTCTTTAAGACCGCCTCGTGGGGTGCCGAGTCTTCTCAGGTGTAGCTGCATGCTGTGCGTTTTCCTTGTATTCTGGTCTCTCTTTTAGGAATTGTTGTATTTGCTGTATTTTCATAGATAAATATAGTGTTGGGAGGAGATTTCTGCTGCCCTGCTTACACCGCCATCTTCCCGGAAGTTTCCGGGAGAATATATTTGTTAATGACATATCTGACATGGGGTTAACATCCAATATATATATTAAGAACTCACATGCCTCAACACCGAGAAAACAAATAACCTGGTTAAAAAATCGGCAGAGGATATGAAAAGACACTACTCCAAAGAAGAAATAAAGATGGCCTACAGGCACATGAAAAGATACTCCACATCGCTAATCATCAGAGAAATGTAAATTAAAACCATAATGCGATATCACCTGTCACCAGTTAGGATGGTCATCATCCAAAAGACAAACAACAACAAATGCTGGCAAGGATGCAGAGAAAGGGGAACCGTCCTACAATGCTGGTGGGAATGTAAATTGATTCACCTATTCTGGAAAGCAGTATGGCGGTTCCTCAAGAAAGAAAAATAGAAATAGCATTTGACCCAGGCATACCTCTCCTAGGAATTTACCCAAAGAAATGAAGATCCCAGATTTAAAAAGACATATGCACCCCTATGTTTATAGCCACAGTATTTACAGTAGCCAAGGCGTGGAAACAACATAAGTGTCCATCAGTAGATGACTGGATAAAGATGTGGTATATATACACAAGTGGAATACTATTCACCCTTAAGAAAAACAATCCTACCATTTGCAACAACATGGATGGAGCTTGAGGGTATTATGCTCAGTGAAATGAGCCAGGTGGGGAAAGACAAGTGTGAAATGATTTCACTTATCTGTGGAGTTTAAAAAAAAAGCAAAAACTGAGGGAACAAAACAGCAGCAGACTGACAGAACCCAAAAATGGACTAACAGTTACCAAAGAGACTGTGTTGGGTGGGTGGGAAGGGAGGGATAAGGGGGTAAAAGGGGCATTACGATTAACATACATAATGTAGCGGGGGCGGAGGGCACGGGAAAGACAGTATAGCACAGAGAAGACAAGTAGTGACTCTATAGCATCTTACTACGCTGATGGACAGTTACTGTAATGTGGTATGTGGTGGGGACTTGATAATGGGGGGAGTCTAGTAACCACAGTGTTACACATGTGATTTTATATTAATGATATCACTATAAAAATATAGAAGAAACAAAAAAACAGTGTCTCTTTAAGGTTTTTTAATTAAAACAAGAAAATGAAATTTTTCTCATGAGTATAAAACCTTTTTTTTAAAGTTTTGCAATTTAGAGTAGTTCCCATTTACAGAGAAATTACAAAGATAGTGTGGAGAGTTTCCACGTACCCACACCCAGTTACCTCAGTTATTAGCTTCCTGCAGTATGTGGTACATTCACAGTTAGAGAATTGATATTGTTGCACTG
Organism: Phataginus tricuspis; assembly: GCA_029783875.1. Classification (NCBI taxonomy): domain Eukaryota; kingdom Metazoa; phylum Chordata; class Mammalia; order Pholidota; family Manidae; genus Phataginus; species Phataginus tricuspis. The sequence goes on along the minus strand of JAQQAC010002594.1, from coordinate 90,618,332 downwards.
GTAACGTTCATTTGTATGTAAAGTCCTTTTTCTGTTCCAGAATCCCATAGAAGGTTCCAGCTACCTCATCACATTTCATTGCCACGTCTTGGCTCCTCTTGGTTGTGACAGTGTCTCTTCTGTGTTTACCTAGAAATTCTCCGGAATTTCAGAAACTTCTGGGCATTGCTATGGAACTTTTTCTGTTGTGCAGTGATGACGCAGAGTCAGATGTCAGGATGGTGGCTGACGAATGCCTCAACAAAGTCATAAAGGTAAGAGTTTATGGATGGTGTTTTCTGCACTGAGAAGGAACCATACTTCATGTGATATCGTTTTGCGTAGCCAAGTGGCTTAGGGTGTTTGCACTTTTCAGTTTGTGGTGTGTGGCTTGGAGGTGCCCTGGCATCCGCAGGCCCGCTTGCTACTTCTGCTGAATTGGATGGAACTGTGTTTACCCTTGTGTCTGAGCAGTGTGTTTGTCAGGGACAGGCACTGATGGTGACCTCTCAGTGCTCTTGGGCAAAATGTCATGACAGGCACCAGTTAGTATGTGGGTGGCGCTCTGAGAAACCTCAAGGCTGAGAAGTAATGGGGATCTGGGATGATGTCCACCTGCAGGGTCTCTAGGCTCTTCCCTGTCTCCTTTCCCCACCCCTCCTAAGTCCTTGGTCCGGCAGTACTGTTTGGAGGTCCAGATGTGACCTCTGTAGCAGGTTAGCTAGGGTTGGTGTGAATGACTCAGGTAAAGTGAAGGGTGTAAAGCAGAAAGCCAAAACTACCTGGTGGAGCAAGGAGAGAGGAGGGGCCCCTATCTTCTGTTATTGCCTCTGATGCAGTGTCTACCCCCCTAAATCACAGCCTTCGTCGACTGTCCCGCTTTCTGTTTTCTGCTGCCATGAAAGGTAAAGTCCTTCTTCCAGCATTCTTAACTGGAAAGTAATCCTTGCTTTTCTTGTCCTTCCCTTCTAGCTTGTGTCCCCAACCCATCTTGGTCACCTTCTAGACTACCTTGTATGTGGGGGGTCCTTCTTTCAACTCTAGGTGATCCCCTGGTTCTCTCCCTGCACCCACACTTCATGTGTTTGCTTGCAGCCTGCCTGCCACAGGAAGGCCAGTGGCCATTAACTCCGTCTGCATTCTTGGTGGCCCATAAGTGACACTTGGATGTGCCTGGGGCCCCACAACATATTTGTAGGTGGCCTTGTTCCATTACACTTACTTCCTTCCAGGCCTAAATGTCCTTGCTTGCTTTATTATTCCCACTGGCAGGACCAGGGTGGGCTTTTTCTGATATTTCAGTTTTTGACATTGACCCTTAGAATCAGAAAACCCCAAGAGGGCACCACAGGTTGCGTTGGTTTATGGCCAGCGGGAGATTAAGGAGGGCAGAGAGAACAGTGTGTGACCCAAATGTCATTCATTTTACACATAGGCACTGGTCCATCTTTAAGCCCGTTTTCTCCAGAGAACGATTTCCAAGAACTGCTGGATAGAATAGCTTGGTGTATGTCTCAGGGTTGTGGCCATGACCCTAGGTCATGGCTTTAGGTCCTGCCTTCTCCTCCTGGCTGTCTCCCTACTTCTTTCCCCTCTTTTTTGTGTCTAGCCTTCCAGTGCAGAGACTGCAGCTTCTCCTACGCCTGTGAACATAAGTTGGACATAATGGGGTTTGGCTTAGCTCATCTCTCCACTTCCTTTAATGCTCTGGTCTTCAGGATCAGTGGGGTGGGAGTGGGGTTGGGCTGTCCAGGTTTGCTTTCACTGTGGCACAGGAAGAACAGGCTTGGTAGATTGGAAGGCCCTAGGGCGAGGTACCTAGGCTGGGCAGGAATACAGAAATGGCCAGTTATGAGTTAGGTCCCGGGCTCTTGTCTTCTAATGGGTATTGTTATCTGCTTAAAATGGGGACCAGACTGCATGGCCCACAAATATGGGGCTCATCTTGCTTTTCATTTATGTAGGAAAATGCACTGGGACCTGATTGAGCCTGAAAGCATGCTCCTGACTTCAAGTAATTTACTGTCCTACCTGGGGGCACATGTTTGTACAGAAGTAACTTAATATATGGTTAAACTCTAGTTCTGAGAGGTGCTGGCAATTTATGTCAGGAGGCAGTGAAGATTTCTGTCTGGAGAGGTGGAGAAGCCTTCCACGGGGCGATGGCTAGTATGTGAGTGAAGAGATTCGGGGCCTTCTTACCCACCGAAGCCTCCCATCTCTTGGGGGTACCAGGAAACCTCTACAGGCCCCAAAGGGAAGGTGCCCCTGGGGTTCCTGGAGATTGGGAGGCATTGTGGGTCAGTCAGGGGGGTTGCACTGTATTTGGTAGAGAATGAGGAGTCTCTGTTGGTTTTGGGGTGGAAGTGGGGTCAGGAGCAGGTGGGGATCAGATGGTGTATTACCTTCAGCCAGGAGCTGTTAGAGCCAAGTCTGTGCTGTTATAAGGGGTTTGAGATTTAGTTTTCTCTTGTTATAAGTTTGATCGTAGTTTATAAAACACTTGTAAATCAAAATAAAATTTTGGTAAGCCTCGTGGTTTTATTTGCAAAGTAGTCTTTTAATAAATGTTTGTCCATTTTGGTGTGTTCACTTAAGGATTTTTAGTTCAAACTGATGCAGCAGAATTAGGATTAAAAATTTTCTAGACATTTTTATACTTCAGAAACTCCCAAAAGGTGACTCTGCTTTTGATTTTCAAGCTTGCCAAACCAGTACATGAAGCCATATGAGTTTTACTAAGACCAGCTTGGTTTGTCGACATCACATGAAAGGAAGAAGCCTTTCCAGCTGACCTTGGTTATGTCCTTACTCTATTCTTGGTGGACAAGCCATTGGCAATACCATTTTAGAAGTAGGCTGGAGCGGGGCACAGAAACCTTCCTCCCTTTTCCCTCCAGCTTGAGAAGGCCTCTTTCATGTGAGCTTTGTGCAGTTGGTGATGGTTGCCACCAGCCCTGGGATGAAGTTGGCTGTGTGGCCATTAGTTTTGTTTTGGCCGGTAAGCAGGCAGGGAGCAGGGCAAGAAAATATGATGGAGCATGGGGATCCTGGCTGGCCGCAGGTTCTGAGCAGCACTGGGGGCCTGGGGCTGGCAGCACGGGAGACGTGTATCAAGGGAGATGAGACCGGACCTTCAGAAGGGAGGGTGGGTTCTGCATTGAAAGGTGTGTCCCCCCACCAGAGTGAGAGGCTCTGGTCTTAGAAGCCCACCCAATGCCCCAGTGGCACCTCAGACTTCAGGGCAGTGCTATGTGGGATTATCCACCAGAGTGTGCTTTAATGAAGAAAGAAACCTTTTAGAATTTTTCCTTCACTCGTTGAATGTTAAAGGTTTAATATAATAGCTACGGAATACATTTGAACTATCTACCGCTTAATTTTGATATTACCTAGTATTTGATTATAATGAAAGTTAAACTTTTCTTGCCATTTTTTTATTCAAGTGAATGACCTGTATCTAGTTTATTCAGTAGCATCCTGTATAATGCTTTCTTAATGAGTTGGTTCTTAGTTTAGTTGCTGTTGTATTCTATTTTGCCCCAGAACTGGAATTTGCTTTAGAGCTGCTAATGAAATTATCTTCCATGAACAAGTCTCTCATACTTTGTTGTAGGCATTGATGGATTCTAATCTTCCGAGGTTGCAGTTAGAACTCTATAAGGAAATCAAGAAGGTAGGCCTCTATGTTCCATTATTGAAAAAATGGTATTGTTTCACTGTATTGAGTGGTATATGTGAACTTTTGTCTTTTATTTAATAATTAAAAATGTTAGAAGGAAATGTTTGGGGAAGTAGACTTTATTGTTTTACTTTTCAAAAGTTTGCTCTTTGTTATTTATTAGATGAGATGGGAATGAAAAATGGTAATTTTTAAAATATCTTTATAATTATCATTGCTAAAGCAGTTACACATTTAAATGTCTTTTTCTCTAAAAATAGAAATTAAAAATGGAAAAAAGTTGCTTTTGTTTATATGAAGTCCTGTTGGTGACTAGTGTCCATGACTCTGTATTTGGTAGAGAATGAGGAGTCTCTGTTGGTTTTGGGGTGGAAGTGGGGTCAGGAGCAGGTGGGGATCAGATGGTGTATTACCTTCAGCCAGGAGCTGTTAGAGCCAAGTCTGTGCTGTTATAAGGGGTTTGAGATTTAGTTTTCTCAAATTTAGAGTGTAATATGCTGCCCCTTAAATCCACTCAGAATGGGACTCCTCGGAGCCTGCGTGCTGCCCTGTGGAGGTTTGCTGAGCTGGCTCACCTGGTTCGGCCTCAGAAATGCAGGTAAGTTTTAAGCTCTAGATTATTATTTTTTTTTGGTGGGAGCCCATCTCCCATGGATTCTTTATCTCTCAGCTCAAATGTCACTTTGTCAGAGGTCTTCCCTGTTCACCCTAACGTTGCGCTTCCTGCCCTTCAAATGGCTGTCGAGAAAATAGCACTTCCTGCTGTCCAAGATATTCTTGCACTTTTTATCAGTGTGCTTGTTCATTTTCTGTCCCACAACCCCCAAGAGATGTGGGAGATGGACACATCGGACAGCAGGGGTCTCCTTGTCTGTTCTCTGTTCTCTGCTATTGTCCCACGCTGCTTTCATCCACTGCCAGGGCTGCGTGGGGCGGTTCCTGAAAAGATAACTTGTCAGATGGTTGAAAGTTGAGTATCAGCCTCGTTATTGTCCACTGGAGGAGTTAGAGAAAAAATGTCTCTTATGTAGGCTAGAAATGTCAATGTTAAACTGAGAATAAAGTTTGACAAGTTAAATAGGTCTGTCTTAGTGGACTGAAAAACAGAAGGGCCACAGTTCTCATCAGTGTTGTCCTTCTCTCAACTGACAGGTGAGCTGATGTTCGCAGTCTTCAGCTCTGCTCGTAAGGAACTGGTGGAGTGGCTGAAATCCTCCCTGTTAATTTTTGTGAAATGATTTATTCCACTGAGTTTGAGTTAAATAAGAATCTTGTATGATTGTAGAGACACATCACTAAGAAAATTTCTTTTTATATAATCTTTTCTTTACTATCCTTGTTTTGAAAATTTGTTAAATTTGGAAGCAGCACATCCCAAGTTCTCTACATAGCAGCCAGAGTGACCTGAAAAAAATGATTGGTTCATGTCATTCCCTTACTTAAGCTCTTTACTCATTTCCCAGAGCTGTTAAGATAAAATCCAGGCTCCTTACCAAGACCGAGGGAGATCTTGCCCCAACTGGCCCCTGTTACCTCAGACACCCATTGACTCAATGGCCTGATTTCATTTCTTCAGAAAGTCAGGTTTCTCTTGCTCCTGATGGCTTGTTTATTTTTTCCCCTCAGGTCTCAGCAAAAAAGCCATCTCCTTAGAAAGGTTGGCCGAGCCCCATTGCAGTCCAAGGTGCAGACTAGTTTGTTGCCTGCATCTGCCACTATGGGCATGGTCACCAGGAGTGCAGGGAATCCTGGGTCCCTGCTGTCTGCCCTGTGACTCACTTGTCTTGCATCCTATGTGACAGCTTCTTTCGTGGGGGTGCCAAGTCTTATCTCTAAAACCTGTTTAGCTTAAACACCTAAAGAACTTTTTTTTGATAATGCTTCTTTTTCAAGAAAGCTTTGTTCTCATAAATTTTATTTTTTTAAATGGTGTTTTCTTAAAATTTTCTAGTTTAGAGTATGAGTGTTTTAACTTATAATTTACTGCAAATAATTTTTAAAACAAGCTTCTTGAGTGTCCTCTGATTACGGGGAAGTTAAGTGTAAGTGTCCCCAGCGTTTAAACTTCATCTGCATTTAGTTCTTCTGTTCTGTCCACTGGGGTTTGTCCACTTTGTACTATGGACTGTTTGGCATATAAAAACTGCTTTTGCCTGACAGGCACTAAACTAATTGCTCACGTGCCCCATTAAAGAAGATGTGGAAGAGTAACTTGTGCTCTTTTCACCTTCACAGGCCTTACTTGGTGAACCTCCTGCCTTGCCTGACTCGGATAAGCAAGAGACCTGAGGAATCTGTTCAAGAGACCTTGGCTACAGCTATACCCAAAATTATGGCTTCTTTTGGCAACTTTGCAAATGACAGTGAAATTAAGGTATGATTGTTAACCTAAAGTCACAGTCATGAATAAGTCCCATGGGGAGCTCAGGCTGTGGACAGGCAGCTCTTTGGGAGTACTTCTTGAGTTAAGTTGTGGCTTTATAATTTATTTAAAATCTTTTGAGTTATTTTGAGGTACTCTAAGAACTTCTTTCCACTTCTTTCTTGTCATGGGATGAAGAGTTGAATTGGGAGATGGTTTATAGATATAAATCCAAAAGGCATTTTTTCAGAGCAGATTGGTTTTTGGGGTGCTCGATTAGATTGACTCCTTGACCTAGTTGAGGAAGGGTGACTGTGCCAGGACTGCATGTAGGAGAAAGCTGACTGGTGGCGCCTCGTGGGTATGAATGCCCCCCGGCTGTCAGGGACAGCTTGGCTCCTGGTTGTTCTGCATCCAATAGGCAGCCTTCAAAGCTGCCTTAATGTTTTGTTTATACTGTCCAGAAATTGTGACCCTGTCATATGGTTTGAGGATTACAGATTATTGACCTTTTTGTGGGTCAGTTCTGTGTTAGCATTTCTTTTGTTATTTTCCACCACATTTCTAGATAACATGCTTATACTGCTAGGTTTGTATTTACAAAATTTTTTTTTTACTGTGTAAGAGATGAACTTAACATGATTATTATTGTACCTAAGTAAAGCCATAGTAGACATAGCTAGTTATGTTTTGTGTTAGGATTATATTTTTTGGATAACTGTGTTTTTTCTAGAGTTAATAATTGCCTCTTTTTTATTTGGTTATTATTCTTTGGCCATTTACGTCTTCTTTCACCTTCCAGCTGCTTTGCCGATGTCTCAGTGCAGTTTTCCCCATGACAGATAACTTACTGGTCCATTTTCTCTGCTGGAGTCATCTGCCTCGGGACCCCCCGCCATCTGGTCCAGGCAGTCAGGGTGCTCTTTAGGGCTGTCGCAGGCACATGCTAGGACTTCTCTTTGCTGTCATCCTGAGAATTTCCTTTGCTGCTCTCCTGTTAGATATCTAATTCCTGGATGCCATATCCTTTATCATTCTAGGCTTTTTACTCCCTTGTTTTGATGGAACATATCCTTTAGTAGCTTCCTGAGAATAGATGGGAGGTAGAGTGTTTGAGATTTTTGCCTTTGTGAAAATGCCTCTGTTCCTCCCTCATATGTGGCGGGGCATAGAGTTCTGGAGTGGATGTCATCTTCCCTCAGGTATGTGAAAGCTTTGCCTCATTGTCTCACAGTCTACAGTGCGGCTAGCGAGAAGTACTGGCCACTCCCTTAACGTCCGCGTGGGTCCTTCTCTAGAAGCATTCTGTTGTTTCGTGTGGGGTGGTGTGCTGCATGCTGGGTAGGCCTTTAATTTGGTGCTTCTCTCCTTCAATTCCGGGAAGTTTCCTTGTATGTCTTTAACAAGTTCCCCTCTTTATTTTCTCCATTCTCTCTCTCTCTGAAATTTATTAAGCATTGGTCCTCGTGGACTGATGCACATTTGTATTATCTTTTATTTCTGTTTTCCCTTCCTTTTTTTTGTGCTTTAAGGAGGTATCCATCTCCAACCCTTGTATTTTATTTTTGCTCCTGCTGCTGTATTTTCAGTGGCTAAGAACTCTTGTGTTCAAAATGTTCACATCTTCTTGTTTCGAGTGTATTCTCTTATTTTTTGAAGACACTGGTTACAGTTTTCTTAATAGCTTTCTTTCACCTCTCCATTACCTGTCTCCTCTGACCTCCTCTCTTCTATTTGTTTCGGTCTTTCTGTTTTGTGTTAGCAGTTATCCATGTACATTGAACAAGACCCTGAAAGCTTATTGTCAGGAAGTGTGTGGCAGGGTGTGTCCCCTGGTGGGCTTCCTGAGGTGATGGACGGTGAGCCTGCTTTTCCACTGGGTATCTTTAAATGGCAGTATCAGTAAGTCTTTTCCTCATGAACCAGTCAGTATCCCTAGAGAAGAATTCCTCATTCTTCTGCTTGGAGGCCTGGTTGCATTTGTCCTGGGACTCTGGGGTAGAAAGGCTAATGGTCTTACTGGCCAGAATGCCGACCTGTTCTTAATTTCTATTTTCTATCTATACCTCACATCTGTCCTCAGTTAAGCTAGCACTTCTGGAGATTGTCCTCCAGTCTGTGCATGAGATGGGGAAGTGAAGACCATGTCCTGGGCTACCCACATGGGAGGGGAGACCTGAGCTTGAGTGGCTGGCACTTTGCTAAGGAGCAGTTAGACAAGCTGCCATTTTATCCCACAGTCACTCCACTGTCGGATGGCTCTGGTGTCTCCCAGGCCAGAGCCTTTCTTGGAGTTAGGGCTTGAGTGAGCTAGCCTTTTGTTGGTGACCTTTAGATCTTTTCCTCCAATGCCCAGGAAAGCTTGTGTGTGAACTTCTTCCTGTGAATCAGCAGTTAGCTGGTACAATTGGTTTACTTTCTAGCTTCCAGAATTTGTTGACATGTCTAGTCTGCTGTTATCCCTCTACTGTTCTTTCTGTGTTTTCAAGTTGATGCTTTTTGGAACTTGAGCATGTGATTTTAGTGGGTTATCTGGGTAGCAGGGGTTCACATGTCTAGTCTAGCATGTTTGATCAGAATTCTCCTAACCTGTGGTGTATTTTAATTCTCAAGATTACCTCTCAAAAACCAAGACTCCCAAGACTTATTTTACTGATGTGTAATGTACAGGCAGGACAGCCCATAAGTCCTAAGTGTGCCCCATGATGAATTAGCACAAGGGGAACTGGTAGCCACCACCCAGGTTAAGAAATGAAATATTGCCAGCACCACAGGCGTACCCCCTCATGCTCACTCCTTGTCCCTGTTGCTTCCTTCCTCCACAGACGTAATCAATCACGTGGCTTCTAAGCCGCAGGGTCCGTGTGTAGAACCACAGAGTGTGTATTCTTTTGGTCTGGGTTTTTCATTTTTGCTCAGCGTTAAGCTTGTGAGATTGTCTGTGTTGTGTGAGCAGTTCATCCTGCTGTAAGAACGTGCCTGTTCCTCAGCTTATAGCTGGGTTGTGGCGTGTGGTTGCTGTGAACGCTGTTGCTCTGACCATTCTTGTACATGCCTTTTTGGAATGTGTCAGAAAACAGGTTCAGCTATCCATGTGGATTCTTAGAAGTGGAGTTGCTGGTTTTTGGGTGTGTGTATTTCAGCTTCAATAGATGCTGCCCAGTAGTCTTCCTGCATGGCTGCACCAGCTGCCTCCTCCACCAGTGGGCTCTACATCCTGTCCAGCACGGGGGGTGTCGGTCTTTTTGACTTGGCTGCTCTCAGGTGTAGGTTCTAGCATCACACTTGATTTTCATTTCCATTCCATACTCTGGAATGCTCTTGACTCTGAAGTTCAATAATTTTTGTATCCTTTCTCTTTTGAAATACTCTTTTTTTTTATATCTATAATCCAACTTTATTTCAAATGATCAGAGTATTGCACCTTAGATGGGGTCAACATCAAGGGAATTTTGGTGCATTGGTTTTTTTTCCCTCTCTCTCTTTTTCTTTTTTTATTAAGGTATCATTGATACACACACTTATGAAGGTTTCACATGAAAAACATTGTGGTTATTCAACCATATTATCAAGCCCCCCATACCCCATTGAAGTCACAGTCCATCAGCGTAGTAAGATGTCATATAGTCATTACTTGTCTTCTCTGTGCCTCACTGTTTTCCTGTGACTCCCCCACACCATGTGTGGCAATCATAATACCCCTCAATCCCCTTTTCTCTTCCTCCCCACCCTCCCTTTTGGTAACCGCTAGTCCCTTCCTGGACTCTGTGAGTCTGTTGCTGTTTTGTTCCTTCAGTTTTGCTTTGTTGTTATACTCCATAAATGAGGGAAATCATTTGGTACTTGTCTTTCTCTGCCTGGCTTATTTCACTGAGCATAATACCATCTAGCTCCATCCATGTTGTTGCAAATGGTAGGATTTGTTACCTTTTCATAGCTGAATAGTATTCCATTGTGTATATGTATCACATCTTGTTTATCCATTCATCTACTGAGGGACATGTAGGTTGCTTCCATTTCTTAGCTATTGTAAATAGTGCTGCAATAAACATCGGGGTACATATATCTTTTTGAATCTGAGATCTTGATATCTTTGGGTAAATTCCTAGGAGTGGAATTCTTGGGTCAAATGGTATTTCTATTTTTAGTTTTTGAGGAACCTCCATATTGCTTTCCACGATGGTTGAACTAATTTACATTCCCACCAGCAGCATAGGAGGGTTCCCCCGTTTCTGCATCCTCGCCAGCATTTGTTGTTCCTAGTCTTTTCGATGTTGGCCATCCTATCTGGTGTGACGTGATATCTAATTGTGGTTTTAATGTGCATTTCCCTGATAATTGGTGATGTGGAGCATCTTTTCATTTGCCTCTTGGCCATCTGAATTTCTTCTTTGGAAAAACGTCTGTTCATATCCTCTGCCCATTTATTAATTGGGTTATTTGCCTTTTGGGTGTTGAGGTGTGTGATTTCTTTATATATTTTGGATGGAAACCCCTTGTCAGATATGTCATTTACAGATATGTTTTCCCATACAATAGGATGCGTTTTTGTTCTACTGATGGTGTCCTTTGCTGTACAGAAGATTTTAGCTTGATCTAGCCCCATTTGTTCATTTTTGCTTTTCTTTCCTTTGCCCAAGGAGATACATTCAGGAAAATGTTGCTCATGTTTATATTCAAGAGATTTTTGCCTGTTTTCTTCTAAGAGTTTTTTAGTTTCATGACTTACATTCAGGTCTTTGATCCATTTCAAGTTTACTTTTATGTATGGGGTTAGACAGTAATCCAGTTTCATTCTCTCGCATGTAGCTGTCCAGTTTTGCCAACACCAGTTGTTGAAGAGGCTTTCATTTCCTCATTGTATATTCATGGATCCTTTATCGTATATTAATTGACCATATATGCTTGGGTTTATATCTGGGCTCTCTATTCTGTTCCATTGAACTATGGGTCTGTTCTTATGCCAGTACCAAATTATCTTGATTACTGTGGCTTTGTAGTAGAGCTTGGAGTTGGGGAGCGTAATCCCCCCAGCTTTATTTCCCTCCTCAGGATTGCTTTGGCTATTTGGGGTCTTTTGTGGTTCCATATGAATTTTAGAACTATTTGCTCTAGTTCGTTGATGCCATTGGTATTTTGATAGGGATTGCATTGAATCTGTAGATTGCTTTAGGCAGGTTGGCCGTTTTGACAATATTAATTCTTCCTATCCATGAGCACGGAATGTGATTCCATTTATTGGTATCTTCTTTAATTTCTCTCATGAGTGTCTTGTAGTTTTCAGAGTATAGGTCTTTCACTTCCTTGGTTACGTTTATTCCTAGGTATTTTATTCTTTTTGATGCAACTGTGAGTGGAATTGGCTTTCCTGATTTCTCTCTCTCCTTGTTCATTGTTAGTGTATAGGAATGCCACAGATTTCTGTGTATTAATTTTGTATCCCGTAACTTTGCTGAATTCAGATATTAGATCTAGTAGTTTTGGAGTGGATTCTTTAGGGTTTTTTATGTACAATATTATGTCATCTGCAAACAGTGACAGTTTCACTTCTTCTCACTTCTTCCTTACCAATCTGGATGCCTTTTATTTCTTTGTGTTATCTGATTGCCATGGCTAGGACCTCCAGAACTACGCTGAATAAAAGCGGGGAGAGTGGGCATCCTTGTCTTGTTCCTGATCTTAAAGGAAAAGATTTCAGCTTCTCGCTGTTAAGTATGATGTTGGCTGTGGGTTTGTCATATATGGCCTTTATAATGTTAGGGTACTTGCCCTTTATACCCGTTTCCTTGAGAGTTTTTATCATGAATGGATGTTGAATTTTGTCAAATGCTTTTTCAGCATCTATGGAGATGATTGTGTGATTTTTGTCCTTTTTATTGATACAGTGGATGATTTTGATGGATTTTCGAATGTGGTACCATCCTTGCATCCCTGGGATGAATCCTGCTTGATCATGATGTATGATCCTCTTGATGTATTTTTGAATTCGGTTTGCTAATATTCTGTTGAGTATTTTTGCATCTATGTTCATCAGGGATTTGGTCTGTAGTTTTCTTTTTTGTGTTCTCTTTGCCTGGTTTTGGTATTTGAGTGATGCTGGCCTCAGAGAATTCCCTCTTCTACTTTTAGGAAAACTTTAAGGAGGATGGGTATTAGGTCTTCAGTAAATGACTGATAAAATTCAGTGGTGAAACCATCTGTCCCAGGGGTTTTCTTAGGTAGTTTTTTTATTACCAGGTCAATTTCGTTACTGGTAATTGGTCTGTTCAGATTTTCTGTTTCTTCTTGAGTCAGCCTTGGAAGGTTGTATTTTTCTAGAAAGTTGTCCATTTCTTCCAGATTATTCAGTTTGTTACCATATAATTTTTCATAGTATTCTCTAATAATTATTTGTATTTTGGTGGTGTCTGTAGTGATTTTTCCTGTCTCATGTCTGATTCTGTTTATGTGTGTAGGCTCTCTTTTTTTCTTCATAAGTTTGTCTAGGGGTTTATCTATTTTGTTTATTTTTTGAAAGAACCAGCTCCTGCTTTCATTGATTCTTTCTATTGTTTTATTCTTCTCAATTTTATTTATTTCTGCTCTAATCTTTATATGCCCCTACTTCTACTGATTTTGGGCCTCATTTGTTCTTCTTTTTCTAGTTTCATTAATTGTGAGTTTAGACTGTTCATATGGGACTGTTCTCTCCTGAGGTAGGCCTATATTGCAGTATGCTTCCCTCTTAGCACGGCCTTCACTGCATTCCACAGATTTTGCAGTGTTGAGTTATTGTTGTCATTTGTCTCCGTATATTGGTTGATCTCTGTTTTCATTTGGTCATTGATCCATTGATTATTTAGGAGCATGTTGTGAAGCCTCCATATGTTTGTGGGATTTTTCATTTTCTTCGAATAATTTATTTCTAGTTTCATATCTTTGTTGTTTGGGAAGCTGGTTCATACAATTTCAATCTTTTTGAATTTACTGAGGTTCTTTTTGTGGCCTAGTATATGATCTATTCTTGAAAATGTTCCATGTGCACTTGAGAAGAATGTGTATCCTGCTGCTTTTGGGTGTAGAGTTGTGTAGATGTCTGTTAGGTCCATCTGTTCTAATGTGTTGTTAGGTGCCTCTGCATCCTTGTTTTCTGTTTGGTTGATATGTCCTTTGGAGTGAGTGGAGTGTTGAAGTCTCCTAAAATGAATGCATTGCATTCTATTTTCCCCTTTAATTTTGTTAGTATTTGTTTCACATATGTAGGTGATCCTGTATTGGGTGCATATATATTTATAATGGTTATATCCTCTTGTTGGACTGACCCCTTTATCACTATGTAATGTCCTTCTTAGTCTTTTGTGACTTTCTTTGTTTTGAAGTCTGTTTTGTCTGATACAAGTACTCCAACTCCTGCTTTTTTCTCCCTATTGCATGAAATATCTTTTTCCATCCCTACAGTTTCAGTCTGTGTATGTCTTTGGGTTTGAAGTGAGTCTCTTTTAGGCAGCATATAGAATGGGTCTTGTTTTTTAATCCATTCAGTGACTATGTCTTCTGATTGGTGCATTCAGAACATTTACATTTAGGTTGATTATCGATAGGTATTTACTTATTGCCATTGCAGTCTTTAGATTCATGGTTACCAAAGGTTCAAGAATAACTTCCTTACTAACAGTCTTACTTAACTCACTTAGTATGCTATTACAAACACAATCTAAAGGTTCTTTTTTTTTCCTCCTGTTTCTTCCTTCTCCATTCTTTATATATTAGGTATCATATTTGGTACTCTTTGTCTATCCCTTGAATGACTTTATGGGTATTTGATTTGATTTTGCATCTGCTTAATAATTAGTCTGCTTTCTTTACTGTGGTTTTATTTTCTCTGATGACAGCTATTTAGCCTTAGGAATATGTCCATCTATAACAGTCCCTCCAAAATTCACTGTAGAAATGGTTTGTGGGAGGTAAATTCTCTCAGCTTTTGCTTATCTGGAAATCATTTAATCCCTCCTTCAAATTTAAATGATAACCTTGTGGGATAAAGTAATCTTGGTTCAAGGCCCTTCTGCTTCATTGCATTAAATATATCATGCCACTCCCTTCTGGCCTGTAAGGTTTCTGTTGAGAAATCTGATGATAGCCTGATGGGTTTTCCTTTGTATGTGATCTTTTTTCTCTCACTAGCTGCTTTTAAAAGTCTGTCTTTATCCTTGATCTTTGCCATTTTAATTACCATGTGTCATGATGTTGTCTTCCTTGGGTCCCTTGTGTTGGGAGATCTGTGCACCTCTGTGGCCTGAGAGACTGTCTCCTTCCCTAGATTGGGGAAATTTTCAGCAGTTACCTCCTCAAAGACTCTTTCTCTTTTTCTCTGTGTACTTCTTCTGGTACCCCTATAATGTGAATATTGTTTTGTTTGGATTGGTTGCACAGTTCTCTCAATATTCTTTCATTCCTAGAAATCCTTTTTTCTCACTATGCCTCAGCTTCTTCATATTCTTATTCTCTAATTTCTGTTTCATTTATGGTCTCCTCTACTTCTTCTATCTGCTTTGAAATCCCTCCATTGTATGTTTTATTTCAGATACTGTGTTCTTCAATGTTTGTGTCTCACTGAATTCCTCCCTGAGTTCTTGAATATTTGTTTTGTATCTCCATGAGCATGTTTATGATTTTAATTTTGAAAAATCTCTTTCAGGAAGATTGATGAGTTCAGTTTCACTTGGAGAAGGCTCTGTGCTTTGCACTTGTAGTTGCTGTAGGCAGGGGCACCCAGTGTGTGATCCAGTGCTGGCCAGGGGAAAGACACAGAGGCTGCACATTGCGGTGAGGAGCCTGGTAGCTGCTTAGCCAGCCATAGGGATGGAGCGCCTGAAGCTCCTGAACTTTCCCAACCTGTTGGGCTGAGTGCATCTGGACAGTTTTGTCCACCTGTCCTTTCTACTGAGCATGAAGCTCTGTGTAATCCTTGCCCCTTTAGCAGCCCTCTTGCTGTTAGGAAGTCTCTCAGACTGCCCACCTTTCTATTGTCCCAGAGTGGCCAGTTTTGGATACGTGTTTTTGACAAGTGGATGGAATCTTAGTCTAAGTATCCCACCTGTTTTAGCTTTCCAACCCCACTAAATCTCCAGAGCACCATGTAAGGTAGGTTTGTGCTGTTGCAGGAACTGTGGGAAATAGGAACAAGGAGTCAGGATGCTGAGACAGTTGGTAAGAAGAAGTTTATCAGTGCTAGCATAACACTGGCTCAGAGGATCCCTATCCAGAGCCTGAGTCCTGAATGCAGTGGAGCCATGCCTTTTATACAGTCACTAGAAGCATAAAAGAGTCAGCCCCCATAATGTTGCAGTGGGAGCTATAGGTTCAGCCAGATTGCTAATTATGTTTTAATTTATCTCAATACAGGTACCCTGATAATTCTATTGTAAGCTAATGGGCCTACATGACTATGATCAACAAGCTGTTCCATATCACTGGGTCCTGGGGTTGGGGGGTGGTACATTGTTACATTCTTTAAACTCAAGCAGCCTAGTATTCCTGTGCATTCTTAAAGTCTTAAAGAAACATTGTCCCTTTTCTTGGCTTGGCCTCCTACCACAGTGCTCCCAGAGCAGATCTCCAGGGCTGGGTGTTCAGTAGTCCTAGGCCTCCATCCCCTCCCTGCTCCATTTGTCTTTCTCCCTCCATTGAGCTGGGGTGGGGGAAGGGCTTGGGTGCCACAGGATCACAGCTTTGGTACTTTACCCTTTTCCTTGAGATCTGCTGTTTTTCCCAGGTGTAAGCAGTCTGCTGTAAGCCTTCTTTTGCTCTTTCAGGATTAGATGTATTTTCTAATCATATGTGTTTTGGGGAGGATGTTTCTGTCTTACCTCTCACGCTACCATATTTAATCCTCCTGAAGTACTCTTAAAAATGTCATACACATGGTTAGAAAGTGGGGCTGTTGGCCCTAAAATCTAGTGCGCATCGTACCAATTACAAGAAACGCTTAAGCGTGCTGTCAGTGTCTCCTGCCAGCTGCCTTTTACAGGGTGTTCTTGGGATTGCGGGATTTGGACCTGGAAGGCCCCCTTGTGCTCTCAGATTCACTTAAAAAATTTTTTTTTTATTTTGGTATCATTAATAAACAATTACATGAGCAACATTGTGGTTACTAGATTCCCCCCATTATCAAGTCCCCACCACAGTCACTGTCCATCAGCATAGTAAGATGCTATAGAATCACTACTTGTCTTCTCTGTGCTATAATATACTTCCTTCCCCATGCCCCCCCCAACATCGTGTGTGCTAATCATAATGCCCCTTATTTCCCTTCTCCCTCCCTTCCCACTGCCCCCCCAGTCCCTTTCCCTTTGGCAACTGTTAGTCCATTCTTGGGTTCTGTGAGTCTGCTGCTGTTTTGTTTCTTCAGTTTTTCCTTTGTTCTTATAGTCCACAGATGAGTGAAATTGTTTGATACTTGTCTTTCTCTGCCTGGCTTATTTTACTGAGCATAATACCCTCGAGCCCCATCCATGTTGCTGCAAATGGTAGGATTTGGTTTCTTCTTATGGCTGAATAATATTCCATTGTGTATATGTACCACATCTTCTTTATCCATTCATCTACTGATGGACACTTAGGTTGCTTCCATTTCTTGGCTATTGTAAATAGTGCTGCAATAAACATAGGGGTGCATATGTCTTTTTGAGACTGGGCTGCTGCATTCTTAGGGCAAATTCCTGGGAGTGGAATTCCTGGGTCAAATGGTATTTCTATTTTGAGTTTTTTGAGGAACCTCCATACCAC
This sequence comes from Phataginus tricuspis, assembly GCA_029783875.1. Classification (NCBI taxonomy): domain Eukaryota; kingdom Metazoa; phylum Chordata; class Mammalia; order Pholidota; family Manidae; genus Phataginus; species Phataginus tricuspis. The sequence goes on along the minus strand of JAQQAC010002594.1, from coordinate 90,601,542 downwards.
TTTCCACAATGGTTGAGCTAGTTTACATTCCCACCAGCAGTGTAGGAGGGTTCCCCTTTCTCTGTCAGATTCACTTTTATTATTTTTCCAGATGGGTTGACTCCTCCGTAATAATGCTTAGCTTCCACTGTGCCTATAAGTTTGGGCTAAAATAGAATCATTCTTTATTTTCAATCTCTGTGATATATGTGTGTTATTACTCAGAGGAGTTCTTTAAGATGCCAGTGTCTTTTCTTGGAGCGAAACAATTTGCCCGAGATAAGTTTACAGAGTTCTCTAGGTGGTATCTCTGAGGTGGAAGTGGGGGCCGCAGAACACTGGGGGATTCCTTTGGCTTGGGCTCTGGTCCTCTGCCTCTGTGGTCACAGAGATCTAATCTGTAAATTCACTGAATCGGTGAGCATCTGAGAGCCAGTCTGTGCTAACTTACCCTGCTGAGGAGAAGCTTACTTACCTGTCACATGCCAGTCTGTCCATTTGCTGCTCATTGGCCTGGATCCGTGCCTCTCGTGGTGGGTCCTAAACATGCCCCTGCCTTGGACAGCAGTGCCCAGTGCACGTCAAGCAGGAACAGGGACCAAATCACTGCTTACAGCATAGTTTGGAATAGTGGAAACTGGTTTTCTTAGTAACATAGTCACCTAAGTCATGCAGCTGGATGGCCAACCCGCTCACCCTTTGGGTGTTGTGAAGACTTGGCTGCCATCATCGGCATGATAGCACCTTCTCTTTGGGTTGTCCCGGAAGTCTGGAAATAGTCTCATTCCCTGGTTTCTCAAGACGGCGCTGCAGGCAGTGTGCTGTCACAGCTCTTTTAGCGTGCACATTTCCCATCACCGAGTGGGTCTCCTGGCGGCAGCAGGGACCCATTCACCACCTGTCTCTCAGCCAGAGGGCTGCTAGCATTGGCTGGTACTCGTTTCTCCTTGACTTCATTATTGTTGGTATTTTTTCCTGCTTTACTTTACTTAGTGTCATTCACTGAGCCTGTCCCCAACACTGTGGGTACATCTTTTCCAGAATCAGAGGTGTTCACTCGGGTATAGAGGGCACAAATGCTGAGCAAGTTCCCACTTACAGTTTATAAGAAAGGAAGTAGATAGACATATTTGCTAGGTGCTCTGGCATATCCTGAATTTTGGGAACTTCCATTTGGCTCTGGGAAAGTCTCAAGTTGTTTACAATTTATCCTCTGTAGGAATTTCGAGTAAGTTTTATGAAATTCATGATAAGCTTTGTAGGCGTTTCACCTTCTGGATTTTCTCCTGCACAGGTTCTCTTAAAGGCTTTCATAGCAAATCTGAAGTCAAGCTCCCCTACCATCCGACGGACAGCAGCTGGCTCAGCAGTGAGCATTTGCCAGCATTCGAGAAGGATGCAGTATTTCTACAGCTGGCTGCTAAATGTGCTCTTAGGTAAGATGCAGGCCAGTGATTTTTCCCATGGTGTGGTAGAGTCTATAGCATTTACTTGAGACAGATAGACCTTTGATGTTCTTTACTTCAGCCTCCAGACCAAGCTGTGGCACTCCTGACTAGTAATGTGAACTGTGCTGAGGCTGCTGTGAGTCAGTGTGGGGTGTTTGAGATTAGGAAAAGGCCCCTCCTCTGTGCAAAGTGCAGGCACAGTCGTGCCGAAGGACTGCTCATTGGGCAATGTTGTAAGCTGTGTGCAGCCCCACCAATGTCCTGGGTCCTGCTCTTGGGCTGCAGAACCCCTCAGCCGTATGCGGTGGCCCTGTGTGCAGTGAGCTCCCAAGGCGTGAAACCGAGCCTCAACCCTAGCAGGTTTTCTGTACAGGTGTAGATGGGCTGCTTTTCCCATATCGGGGAGTTAACATGTGCAGGTTCTGAGGGAGTGTAATAGGAAAGGCTGCCTGGCTTTCACACGCAGTGAAACTCCCAGTAGGGGCTTTCCTAAGCTACGGGTTCACGGGCTTCCCTTGAGAGCCACTTGTGGGTCTTGGCCACACGAGGAAACACACCGTGGTTCCCACACTTGTGTTTGTGCTGTCTTCATTGCTCACCACCAGCCTCATTGTCAGATTCTCTGGGTCTCTTCTTGTTGACAAATTAAGCCATGATTCTTTCAGTGGATCAGGTGTTCAGAAGTCTGTTGCTGCCCTCATAGGTTTGTTAGCTCCTGCTGAGGATGAGCACCCTGCCCTCCTGACCCTTGGAGTGCTGCTCACACTGAGGTACTTGGTGCCTTTGCTGCAGCAGCAGGCCAAGGACACGGGCCTGAAAGGCAGCTTTGGGGTGACGCGGAAAGAAACAGAGGTCTCTCCCTCGACGGAGCAGCTTGTTCAGGTAGGAGCCACATCTTCCTCTAGTGCCTGTACATAAATGACTGACAGTGAATCAGACCATCTGGAAGAGAGGTGGCAGAGCCAAGGCTGAAGAGTCCAGAGCCAGACCATTGGTTCAGATTCTGGGTCACGACCCCTAGCTCTGTGACCTCTGTATGGCAGTGACATTAGAGTAAAATGGAGGTAAGCTCTCATAAGGTTTTGAGAGTATTGCATAAACCCCTTGGGCCCCTGCCTGACAGAGAGGACACTGTTACCCTGTTTCTAAAACCAGTTCTCAGGAGATGTGTTTGTTCAGTAGACATTTACTGAGCCGTGCCATGTGCTGGGCACTGGGGCAGGTGCAGGGGACACAGCAGTGAGCATTTGGATGTGACCTCTGTCCCCTGGAACCTGTGGTCTGAACATTAGGCTCCACTCAAGGGAGGTGGGGACAGAAGGCCTCATGGGAGTCAGAACAAATGCTGAAGCTTGTCTTCTCAATAGAGAGAAAGCCCGTGACAATTCTGGCATGCTGGGGTCAGCAGGTGACTGAGTTCTCTGCAGCATGCTCTTCCAGGCTATTTTGTTAACCTTGTACCAGTGCAGCCGCGTTTGAGCAGCTGTATTTTGTGCCCTTCACTTGAGATGTTATGTCTGGGTTTATACTGTGGTCACTGTGTCGTGTGCTTTGAACCCCTTGCCCTTTCTGCAAGTCAGATGGACAGATGGCACATGTAGGGGTTGAGGCACACAACCCAGGCTCCTGAGAGGGGTGCCTCATCTCAGCTGTCTGCTTTCAGTGTATTGGTGACATTGTAGTTTATGGGTATTTGGGTCAGTTGGATTTTGTAGGGTACAGAATTGTAAGTGGCTAAAAGGGTTCTTGCAAAGCAATCATGAGCTGAAGACAGCACTGATGATTGAGGCATTGAGGCAGGTGGTACTTGTAAGGTGCACAGACTCTTCCCTGCATGTGAGAGGCCTGAGAGTGGTGTCCGCGCCTGAGCAGGGCTCCTGGGAAGTGTCGGGCCCTGCCCTGCTCCGACCACCGTCCCTCAGCTGTCTCATAGAACCAGGTGGTGCAGGCTAAGGAGCTAGGACAGTTCAGTGCTGCCCTCATAAGGAATCACAGCTGAATGCCTAAGTGAGCGAGAAGGGAGTAAATAGTGGTGATAATACACTTACAGGACAGTTTGTTTCACCCTTACCTGGTTTTTGGTTTTGCTTTGATTATGGAGATTGCCAGGCATACACAGAAGTGGACAGAATAGCCGAGGGGTCCTTTCAGTGGCCCTCATCCCAGGGCTACTCACGTGTTCACTTATAGTCCACACCCTTCCCCTGTGTTGATGCTGTTGTGAAGCTGTCCCTCATACCCTGTTATTTTATCTGTATTTCAGTATGTATTCTATAGAGGAGGACACTTTGTTCTTAAAACTCAGTGGTAGTGCCATGTCAAATCTAAAAGAATGAACATGCACTTAACCTCACACAGCCATTTGCCCACTGCCAAGTTCTCCTGAGCTGATGGTTTCTCTTAAGGGTTCCTTTGTTGAAGAAACAGATTGTCTGTCCTGTGGAACTCCTGGCAATCTGATTTATGGCTTGTCTGTACTGTGTAAATCAGCACATTTCTTTGTTCTCTGTATCTCCTTTCCATAGATAATTGGAACTAGAGCCCTGTCAGATTTTGTGCACATTTGATAATGCACATAATACCTGAGGTCAGCTTATGTAGTATTTTAAAACAAATAAATACATAAGTATTGGGACTACATACCCAGAATTTTTTTCTGGTGTTTTAAAAAGCTGCCTAGTCAGAAAAGTTTGGAGACCATTGGTCTGGTGGGAGAAGCAAGCAGTCACTAGATAGTATGGTGAGGTGGGGAGTGCAGTGTGCTGTAGGAGCACACAGCAGGGCCCCTGCATGGCCAGGGTCAGGGCGGCATGCGGGAGAGGCTGCATTACGGGCTATGTTTAAGGGTGAGTAGGATCTGACCGTGAACTGGGAGTGGGGAGAAGAGAGTTTTCTAGGCAGAAACTGCAACCATTGCCAAGACCCGAGGAGAGTGAGAAAGAGGGCACACAGCGTGAATGAGGGTACAGGTGGGCATGGGCGTGGCCCTTTGCAGGTCTCAGGGCTCTCTCTGGGATGAGCAGGTGTGCTGGGTAAGGTGAGGCCCAAGGGGTGTTGAGAACTGTGCTCAGCTGGGGTAGCAGTAATCCTGGGAGGGCGGGGAAGGGGCATAGGGATCAGTCACTGACTTTCTTAATAGTTACTTCTCTCCAAAGCTATTACATGATATGGCACCTTGTTGAATTACGAGCTATGTTTTAGAGACAATCTTAATCTGTTTTCTTTTGACTGCTAACCATTCAGAATTAAGATATTTTGATTAAGAAGCTCATTTCAGCTAATGTAGTTTGGCTAACTGTATTTACAAAGAATTTAAAATAATCCTGGGCATGGCTAAACTATTAAACAAGTGTGGACAAAGTACGTATACTTTCAGATATTCAAGAATTCAGTTTTCTGTTCCTGTACACTTTCTGAAGAAGTTATTTGATGTTGTATTTCAGCAAAATGAGAAGTAGATTCAAAAACAAGGATGCCCTTAAAGCCAGGAAACAAGGCACCTCACTGTGGGAAGGTGGTGGAAGCACTTCCCAGCGGGTGGATGTGCAGCGTGCTGTGCAGTGGGAACAGGAGGCCAGAGGTGCTCCAGGGAGCCCCTGCGACAAGTGTGATTAAGAAGCTGGGGAGAAAAGGAAGTTATGATCTGATAATGAAGCAAATTGAAAGTTGAATAATTTTAGGCAAGTAATAGATTATTGTAAAAGAGAATGCATTTAACTATTCTTGGGACATTCTCTTTCAAATGGCACAGGACTAGTAATAATGAAATATTTCTTTCTTTTTGTGCCCGGTCACATTAGTAGGCTTTGCAGTGAATAATGTTTATGGAAACATGGTAAGATACATACTTTTTAAAATTCAGTTTTTAGACTCATCTTCTAGGCACTGCAGATGTTTTTAAATAGTGATGCATAGTAGATGTCAGTGTCATATCTTAGTTATAGGAAACTGGTGGTGCTGTGAATGGGATTTGGGAGGGGCTGATGGCCGAAGGGCAGATGGGAGTACGGGAGGTTGGTTTTCTCACTTCACATAGTAAGTTTGTTCAAAATAATGACCTCAGAATCAAGGTGAGAGCTCATGAGCTAGAGCAGGGCCGGCAATCTCTCTCTGCACTGGCCAACCACTGAACTCTACTGGTGTAGCAGGAGGGTGGCCACAGATGGACACAGACATGGCATATTCTAGTGCAACTTTCTGTACAGGACAGGTGGCGGCCTTATTGGGCCTGTGGATTGTAGTTTTCAGACCTATGACCTGGACTTTCAGAGGTTGCCATCAGAACTGATTAAGCAGTTATTAAAAGCAGTTACCTCTGAGACTTCCTTCTTACTGTATGCCTTCCTCTGCTGTTTGTTAAATATGCATCTTACTTTCATGGGATTAAAGGCAGGGCTGCCTGATGTACCAAATAAAAATACAGGATTCCATTTAAATTTGAATTTCAGAGAAATAGTGAATAATTTTGTGGTGTAAGTCTACCTGAAATCTCATGGGACATAGTTATACTACAAAACCATCTGTTGTTTATATGAATTCCAGTTTTACTAGGTGCCCTGTATTTTATCTGGCAACTCTAATTAAAGGGAAAAAGAATAAATTCAGTGTGTTCACCTAATGTGATACAGTCTTAAAAGTGCTAAGAAACTTGACACAATGCCTTTAAAATTTGGGGAATCTCTTGCTCCGTGGCTCGCATGACACTGTTTCTTACTTATTGAATGTGTGTCCCGCTAACTGCATTCACTGAATGCTGAGCTTTCCTCTTTCTTATTAGTTACCAGTTTGGAGAGACAGAGATCTTAAGCAGCATGTTGCTGCTTTTGTGGAAGTGCTCTGCCTATTTTTAAGGAATCAATGTAACAGTGAAAAAAATCATTGCAATTTAGGAAACAACATTGGAGCTGACGATCACACTGGTAGAAGCAATGGAGAAAATTTTAGGGGGGAAATTAAAGGCACAGATTTGCCGACCTAAGACTATCGAAAACAAAACCAGTGACACTTAAGGCACATTTTAAACCAATGAGGATAACACTTGGGTGTCTCTGTTTCTAGGTTTACGAGCTGACCTTGCACTATGCTCTGCACCCAGACCACAATGTTGTGACTGGAGCATTAGAACTCTTGCAGCAGCTCTTCAGGACGCCTCCACCGGGGCTCCTGCAAGCCCTGACTACGGCAGGAGGTATCTGGCAGCTTGCTGCGACCCAAGACGAGCCTAGTTGCCGAGGGCGAAGCGGGAGTATTGTGGAGCTCATAGGTAAGTTATTAGGAAGGTTGACTCAGAAAGAGCCCTGTAGTAACACTGGTTACCCTCTGTTGAATTATGGGCCCAGTGCTGTGCTGAGCAATTTACATCTCAATTCCCTGTGAAAACTGCAGGTAAGGTCCTTGTCTACAAACAGAACTAATGTGTAGAAAAGTAAGGTGACAAAATGAGGCCAGCATTTAGAGCTTGGCCTCCTGACTTGGCAATGCCTCCCCTTGGCATTGCATGGATTGTGAATGAAAACATCAGGGAAAACGTTTCTAGTGCCCTTGCTTCACTTTGCCCAGATGTGGGATTTTTCAAGTGTTTTTGTAGGGATTTTAGAGTTCTCTCTTCCTCTGGGTCCTGTTTTGCTGTCCTGACTGACTCTGGAAACTCCTTCTATTCCTCCTCTTGCAGGCAGTCCTCTGCCCTCTCTCTGCTCTGCTGCTGTGGGTTTAGGGAGATGGGGTCCTCATCCCCCCAGGGGTGATACCCTGTAGCCTGGCCATCTCCTCCAGCCTCAGTGGGCCCTGTCTGACCCGGAGTAGCCCCTTAGGAGCTAGAATCCATGGGGAGCCCTGAATTGCAGCCTCTCAGACAGGGTTTGGCACAGAGGAGGCTTCTGCCGCTTTTCCTGACTCTGGACCTCCCTGAGGCCCTGTGGTGTGGGGTTGTTGAAGTGCAGCCGGTGTGGCTGGGCCTTTCTCCCAGCATTGACGACCTGGAGAGCCTTTTGACTGGAGGTCTGAACACAGTTCTTTGCCTGAGCCCCGAGCAGAAGGCGTTAGTGTGCCTGCTCATTGCCCTTTGAGTGGGGAACCCTTTTCTTCGTGGAATACTTGCCTTGCAAATAATTGCTAGAAGTACTCATTTCTAATGGGTGTTTCTAATGAAAATTTCTATTTGATTATTAGTTGATCAAACAATCTGAGATTTCTAATGTTTTTAATTTGGCTTTTTAAATGCCCCTTTTTTGAGCCCTTTGCTATTTTAGTAGTTTCTTTAGCAATGAGATGTTTGAGCGTTTGTGTGATCCCATGCTGTTGAAATTAAACTGTTGTAGTAAGGTGCGTAAACACTGCCTGTGTGGACACGCTCATGTGGTATCTGGTTGGCAAGATGAATCAAGCTTTTTAGATTCCTCTGGATTTTAGCAGTTTGTTACCTTATTTTCACCTGTCATTTTCTGTGATTTGCAGCTGGAGGGGGTTCTTCATGCAGCCCTGTCCTTTCAAGAAAACATAAAGGTGATTATTTCAGAAATCAGTCTTCTGTTGGATCTTACTGCTCTTTCAATAGTTCTGTAAAGCAGTCGACCTCCTGTATCTTCCTTAACAGTAATTTTATGTATAAATGTGGCTGGAATCTGATAACTAGGCCTGATTAGTTCCATTGGGTGGCTTTTAAAAATTGCTTGTATATCAGAATTACTTTGTCATAAATTTCTAATGCTTTAAATTAGAGGTCAGCAAACTTTTTCTGTAAAGGACTGATGATACATATTTTAGCCTTGTGGGCCTTACTGTCTCTTTTGTGACTGTTCACCTCTGTCTGGTGGCAGGAAGGCACTCCCCAGACTAGTATCTCTGCATTCTTAGTGCTTAGCTCCCTAGAGGCATAAAAGTATGTACACATAATGATAAACTGTATGAGAGGTGAATTAAGTAAGCTTATGATTTTCTACTTAGAACGTGCATTTATTGGATTTGCAAAGTTCTTCATCTTAGCAAGCTTAAAGGGACTCCTGCTACCTTGTTTCCTAGGGAAGGTGCTCTTTGGAGAAGCAGCAGCCTTGGAGGATGACTCTGAGTCAAGGTCTGAGGGCAGCAGCCCGGCATTTGCAGGTAGCTCTTGTGGGGGCCTGTCCACCGCCTGCTCTGCCCCCCTGCACTTAGTGGAGCATGCTTGGGGGGAGGGCAGCAGGGAAGCCAGTTTGCTCGAATGGTGGGTAATTCTGGATTCGTTCATAATGTTTATTTTGAAATGTGTGTATTTTCCTGCATCAGATATTTGCTGTTTCCTGGGTTTAGGCTGCATTAAAATGTGGTTTGTGCTCCCTGAGTAGGGATGGTAGGTCATGGACTCTCATGAATTGCAGGATCATGAGGGGGGGAAATGGGATTAAAAATTGTCCTTGGGTAATTTGACTTGAAAGAAATGTGCTTCCAGGTAGTTATCTAATTGGATTCTTTATTCACCTTACAAAAGATGACACCAATAATTGGACTAATTAGAGTGGTTTCGGTTGTATAATCCTATCCAAAAGAATATTTTTAGATAACTGAAAATAAGACTAAAATATTTGGGAAGGAAAATCTTAATAATTCCACTGGTGATTATGCATTCATTTATTTTACAGAAGAGAAATTGATATTTTATTACAAAAATAAAAAAGTAAAAACAACAGAATAATGAAGCTCTCCACAAGTATAAGGCTCAAGTACTCACTGAATCAGCAGTCCTGCAGTGGCCTCTGCAAACGGCCTGGTGTAGCTGTTTCTGTTGTGGGTTTTTTGCAGTGGTGGTGTATTTTTAATGGGCATTTAGAAAGAAACTAAACTAGGAAATTGGGTGGCTGGCTTGGAGGTCTTGAACAGGCTCCAGGAAGATGTCAAAGAGACGCTGAATTTGCTGTCAGTTCTGAGCGCGGCTCGCTGGCCACGTTGCCGTGACCGCTGCGGGCTTCACGTGCTGCTTCAAGCTAAGGCTGCAGCAGGTGCTGACGAATTGGTGGTGATGCCGTTGTGCATACTTCGGTTTTTTCAGGGAAATACCATTCGAGAATATTCATAGCATTAGAAAAATATCTGCTAATGGGCCTTTTGTTATTAAGATGATAGAGTTTTGTTATTAAGATGATAGAGTAATATAGGAAAAGGTAAGTAAGTAACACAGTAAACCAGTTTTAATTTTTGAAGGATTCACTATTGTCTTGGACTGTGTTTTAGGATTTGTTTATGTTAAAAAATTGGGGGTATTTTGCGAACATGATTCCTTATTGAATTGTTTCTTGGCCCTTTGTGGACTGAATGTTTCTTTGTCTTTAGCCTCAGTAAAGGGCGAGGTCAGTGGCGAGCTGGCGGCCTCTTCCGGGGTCTCCACTTCTGGCTCTGCCAGCTCAGCTACGGACTCTGTGGGTCACGACATCATCACGGAGCAGCCACGGTCACAGCACACATTGCAGCCAGACTCGGTGGATCTGACCGGCTGTAACTTGGCAAGCACTGCCACCGAGGGGGATGAGGAGGACATCTTGAGCCACAGCTCCAGCCAGATCAGTGCTGTCCCGTCTGACCCCGCCATGGACCTGAATGACGGGACCCAGGCTTCCTCACCCATCAGTGACAGCTCCCAGACCACTACCGAAGGGCCAGACTCGGCCGTGACCCCTTCAGACAGCTCTGAAATTGTAAGTGGGTGGGGGGTGCCCCGGTTTCCTCAGGGGGCCTCCTCTGGAGGGCCAGACCTGCACCCTCCTACTTATTCCCCTTTTCCTATCTGACCCCCTGATAGCAGTGCAGGGGTCACCAGCTTAGGTTGTTAATGGAGAGCTGACCCCATCTGGGACCTTCCCTGAAGGAAGTGGTATTGTTCATGGAGGACAGAAGTTGGAGTAGGTGATGCTGTGAATGCTGCTGAAATTGAGTGCATTTAAAGTACTTTAAGACCTTGTTGGGCACAGGTTAAATCATCATTGAAAAAAATCCTTAAGGAGCCTATTATTAACAGATCTGTGGTCTTTGGCAACTGTGATTAATAACATTACTGCATGCATTAACACTTTCTGACTTTTCCAGAACTTTTACAACAAATTCCCAGAGCTTGGATTTAAGTACCTCTGATCCCCAAGCCAGTGAACAAGACTAAAAGATAGTCTAGTCAAAAAGTTTGGCACAAGTATATACTGAGTTTACACCCAATTTTATTATAATAGTTTGCACTGTTAAATGTTTTGCTACTGTTTATCATATTTTATTATTAAGAACAATTTTTTACTTGAATGAGTACAGAAACATCAAATTGCAAATCACGAGATAAAACACTTGTGTGTCCCTGCTGAGCAGGCGTCAGGGTGTCACGTGGGTGTGCTCTGTAGTGGCCGTGGAGATGTAGTCACCTGGTTAGAGAAGTGGGCTCGTGGTTACATTTTTTTAGCTGGAAGACCCTGAAGAGGATGAGACATAATTGGAACAGTGGGTTAAGTAAGGGAAGAGTGAATAGGCTCTAACCAGGGATTGGGGAGAGGAGGAGGTTGGGGAGCACGCTGGGCTCGTAGCTGTTGGGGGTGTGAAGGGGGTTTCTGCAGCTTGCCTGCTGACTGCCTCCCATGGGCTATAGGTTGATTCCTGGGTAGATTGGTTAGAAATAGGAATGAATAACCCCAGGAATTGTGCCAGTTCCCATCATGAGTGGCTGGGCAGGTGCTTACTATATGGCCCTGCTGGTGGTGGGACCTCTGTGGGCCTCTGGCCTGGAGGAGCCAGGTTATTTTCCCTTGGTATTTCCCATGCTGGTATAGCTCTTTTCAGCTTATGAGGTGCTTTGATGTCCTTTGGTCATTAATTATCTGCTGAACAAATGTACTGAGCGCCTGTTGTGTGGGGCTGTTCCACAAGCTGAGGGTGAAGCGGAGGGCACACAAGTGACCTGCCACACAGAGTTAGTGCTCCAGAGCTCTTCCCATGGAGGGCAGAGGGTGAATACCTTTGGCTCTGTAAGCCGGACAGCCTGTGTCACATACTCGCTGTTGCTGTGTGCAGGCAGCCACGGGCTGTAGAGTGAGTGAGCACAACTGTGTTCCAGTGGGACTTTATTTACAAAAACATGTGGTGGGCCAGGTATGGCTGTAGGTCATAGTCTGCCTGTCTCTCTGCTGGAGTGTGTGCCTGTGTGGGGGGCAGATAAGAGGCCAGTAGTCCATCAGCAAAGTACGCATAGACAGACGGTAGGTATGGAGAAGAACAAGCTCAGTGACGGGAGAGGGGATTTCCTCTGGGGCAGCCCCGTGGGCGGTTGAGGGACTTGGTACAGAGGGCCTGCCAGGAGGAGAGCTCAGGCTCTGTCCTTTCCCGGCTGTGTTCCTTCTTGCTGGTTTTATTAGCCATAAAATGAGGATGATACAGCATTTGTGTGGAAAGATTTATGAAGGTTAAGGGAGCTGATACATGCTTCTGATCTGCCTGACATGTAGTAATGTGTTCAACAATGTCATTTTTATCGTGGTGGAACTTCACATTTTAACCTGTTTTTTTAAAGTAAGGTTAGGTTTTTTTTTGTAGCTAATGTGGAGGTGGGAGAGTGGAGGGAGTCCTTTCTTTCTTGGTTGGTAATCATCATGTAGCTTGATGTTTTTTATTTAACTGGAAGGATTCGGAATGAGTTTTTAAAGTGATGTAGAATTTATTTCAGTAATAACTAATAGTGTATTGAGGGTCCATTACTCAGTTTTTCAGGTAAGTGACATGGATTTCAAGTGGTTGTGAAATATTTTGCAATATGGAATTATAACCTAAGTTTACAACTAAATATATGAAATATGTCTAAAACTTAGTTGATCAGTGCCAGCAGTTAGGATATAAGCTCTTATATTGTTAGGTTCATGTCTGAAAGATTTTCCTCATTTTTGACTTACTGTAAAATTTGCTTGTGGTGACAAAGATTTTTGTTTGGATTTTTTTTTTTTAAATCTCAAAAATTTCTAGACTGGAATTTCTTTGGAAGTTTTAGAGTTTTGGAAGCTGTTTACAGTGGAGTAGTAATGTGTGATCAGTAAACTCTTGCTAAGTTACACACATGTGGATTCATATACTGTGTTGGTATGTAAGAAGTGGTCCACGTGGTTTATGGCCTTGGCCTTTCTGGTTGGGGGCTTGTCCCTGGGTGGGTGGTCATGCTTCAGAGCTCTCATAGCCCTTCTTGAACCATTTAGGTGTTAGACAGCACCGACAGCCAGTATTCCGGGATGCAGACTGGACAGCCACAGGACGAGGATGAGGAAGCAACAGGTCTTCCTCCTGATGAAACCTCGGATGCTTTCAGGAACTCTTCAGTCGGTATGTTGGCATCAGGCCATGTGCTATAGAGTGGTCTTGTTTTCAACCCTGGCGCTGTAGTTTTGTCTTAGCTTCTAAGAAGGAATCTTTTGATACCTTTGTTCTCAGAGTTGTAAATAGCAAATGAGGAAGGTCAGTTGAGGAATGGTCATCCTTTTTCTTGCTTTAAATCCTGTACTTTCATGTTGACTGTGAGTAAATATGTATATTTGTATTTTAATTGGAAACTTGTCACTTAATCTCCATTTCTCTGCTTTTGAAGCCCTTCAACAAGCACATTTATTGAAAAGCATGGGCCACAACAGGCAGCCCTCTGACACTAGTATAGATAAATTTGTCTCAAGAGATGAAGCTGCTGAACTAGGAGATCCAGAAAACAAGGTGAGACATTTAGACATGGGGTTGCTCAGCATTCTGAGCTCACATGAGTGTTTAAAACCGCTCTGGCTGCTTTTTGTCCACCACACTTCTGGCTTCCTCATCTCTGAGTTTTTGCTCAGCTGTGTTCCCTGTAAATATTGACCTCTCCCCAGGGCTGCTTCTCTGCCTCTCCAGGTACTATCCAGACCCTTGACAGCTGCCTGAAGTTCTTCCCCCCTTGAGAGTCCTTCCCAAACACTGTCTTATGCTGGTTGCTGCCTCACCTGCTTCCTTGGATGGTCCATCTGAAGCTTGTGCATGGCCTCTCAGCATTTGATATTTTTGTTCTGCTGAATTGATTTGTGTATTGTGGTAAAATACACATAACATTTACTACTGTAACCATTTTTAAGTATACAATTCAGTGGCATTAAGTGCATTCACATTGTTGTGCAACGTTGCCACCCTCCAACTCCAGGAGTTTTTCATCCTGCCAAACTGAAACTCTGTACCCACTAAACATTATCTCCTTTCCCCTCCCCCTCCCCATGCCCCTGCCATTCTGCTTTCTGTCTCTGTGATTCTGACTCCTCTCGGGAGCTCATGCACATGGAATCGTGTAGTAATTTGTCTGTCTGTGGCTGGCTTACTTCACTCAGCACAGTGTCCTCCAGATTCATCCATGTTGTCACCTGACTCAGGATGTACTTTTTAAGACTGAATAATATTCCATTGTGTGTGTAACATGTTTTGTTTTTCCATGCATGGGTTGATGGACACTTGGGTTACTTCTACCTTTTGGCTATTGTGAATAATGCTGCTGTGAACTGGGTGTACAAATATCTCTTCAAGACCCTGATTTCAGTTCTTGTGGGCATATACCCAGATGTGGAATTGCTGGATCATATGGTAATTCTATGTTGATTTTTTGAGGAACTGCTATACTGTCTGCACAGCGGCTGCGCCCTTTTACATTCCCACCAGCAGTGCCCAAGGGTTCCATTTCTCACCATCTTTGCCAGCACTTGTTATTTTCTGCTTTTTTTTGTCTCGTAGCCCTCCCCCTAGGTGTGAGGTGGTGTATTACTGTGGTTTTGACTTGCCTTTCCTTTGCGTCATGATTAGTGATGCAGAGCATCTTATCATGTGCTTATTGGCCATTTGTATATATTCTTTGGAGAAAAGTCTATTCAAGTTCTTTGCCCATTTTTAAATCGTTTTTTTTGGGGTTTTAAGTAGTTGAGTTGTCCATTGAACTGCTGTTAAAATATCTCTATATTGCTTACGTTTTTACATGAGCATGTCCAGTCTTCCCAGTTAAATTTAAATTCCTTGAGGCCAAGAAACTGTTTTCCGCTTACATCCACTGTAGGTGCTCAGTTACTCCTGTAATCTTGGCGGTTCCTTCCAGGTCCCCTCAGGCCAGGTGTGCTCCCTCTCAGCTTGGGCTTTCCCCTGCCTGGAGATGATGGCTTTTGCCATACTTCCCTAGGCAGCTTCTCCCAAACGCCAGGCCTCAGCCGACTTCCACCCCTGTGCCCTTCCTGTGCTGGAGCTCATCCGTGTGTCCCAACCGCCTGTGACTGGTCTGACACCCCTGCCCGGTGGTCTGTGAGGTCAGGCGCTGTTTGGGCAAAGGCAGGCATGTGCATCCCCAGCACCTGATGTTGGTGCTGCTCTGGGATTGTATGTTTAGTGAACTAATGAATGAATGTACCGCTTCTTGGATTATAAGGCCAGTAGCTGTCAGCTTCTCTGTTCCAGCCTTGCCGGATCAAAGGTGACATAGGGCAGTCTGCCGATGACGATTCTGCTCCTCTTGTCCATTGTGTCCGCCTTTTATCTGCTTCATTTTTGCTCACAGGAGAAAAAAATGGTAAGTATGGAAGGGTGGGCACAGAGTTGAAAGAAAGAGTTTTAGGCCTCCGGGGCCAAATCCATGGCCAACTCCGTGGCCAGTTCTGTGCCTTGCTATTGCAGCAGAGGGAATAGACTGTGGGGGTGAGCTTTCGTTTTCCCTGACTGATGGGAGAGGGAGGGAATGCTGGGGGCAGCTGGGTTAGTGGGTCTGCTTCTGTTTACTTGGAAACCGTTTGCTGCTTTGAAGCTGAAGTGACCCACGTGGTTTCTTTGCAGCGCTGGTTCCAGACAGGGATGTGAGAGTCAGTGTGAAGGCTCTGGCGCTCAGCTGTGTCGGAGCCGCTGTGGCCTTGCATCCTGAATCTTTCTTCAGCAAGCTTTATAAAGTACCTCTTGACACCACGGAATACCCTGGTATGTTAAAAGTTCACATCTTAGTCCTCATGTTCAACCATTATTGTGAAAGCTATTTCAGGCCATCCTGGCTATTTGTTTTAGAGCAATAAGGTTTTTGATTTAATATGTGGCATTTGAACTGTGTTACATCTCTTCATGAAGAACATAAATAATAATGTTTTTAGTTTCTTAGATTCCTTGTAGATGCAATGTTTAGTTTAAACACACTAGAAAACAAATCTGGGAGCAGAAGGACTAGTTTAGCTATATACTGGATTTATACCAAAAGCACAAATCGTGTGTCATCAGAATTGCTTTGGGCCATACTCAGCCAGCCAGATGTTTGCACTGAGTCAAGTGGGCACTGAGCTGGCTGAGGAGGTGGGGTTCCAGCCCCCTGAGCCCTCACTCTGGTGTACACTCTGTCTGGAGCAGTGGTGGGAAGCTTCACATATCTAGAATCGACTTCCCACCTTCTGTTTCTCTCTCTTTGGGAGAGGGGACAAATTTGTGCTTTTGAATTCAAATTGGGTAAGTGTGAAAAACTTTCAGTTTTTCAAATCTTCTTTTGAAGTGGAATCTTGGAATTTTAATGATAAGCTGACAACCAGGAATTACAGTCCAGAAAACCTGCTGTGTTGTGGTGATATCAGGGATACGATGAATCCAGAATCTTTAAGCCCCAAAACATTTTCCCCCTCGTGGTTGTTACATTCCAGTCTATTCCAGACCTGGACTGCCCCTTCGCCCTTTTTTTTATTTCCTAAGAATTAAGCTTTTATTTTGAGCTAGAAGGTTAATGGTAGGGACTTGTACACACTGGGCAGTTTATCTCCACAGAGGAGCAGTACGTGTCAGACATCTTGAACTACATTGATCATGGAGACCCGCAGGTCAGAGGAGCCACAGCCATCCTCTGTGGGACGCTCATCTACTCCATCCTCAGCAGATCTCGCTTCCAAGTGGGGGACTGGATGTGCACCGTGAGAGCTCTGACGGGTAACTGCCACGCTTTCAGTCATGTCTTTTCTAGATGTAATGCCAGAGCCCAAGTTCACATGAAGGCCTGTTGCTTCCTCTCCTGGTCAGGAAACACATTTTCACTGGCAGACTGCATTCCTTTGCTGCAGAAAACTTTGAAGGATGAATCTTCGGTTACTTGCAAGTTGGCTTGTACAGCCGTGAGGGTGAGCATGACCTTTTGTGCAAGTCATTTCTTTGGTTGGTGGAGGTCTCACCATCGTTACAGTTAAAATTAGAGCTTAATATTAAATTGTCCCAAATCTCTAAAACTGTAAATAATAATAAACATCTATGTCCACCAGTCAGCTTAGGAAGAAGATATTGCCAGTAAAGTTTTAATAGATTGGTAAGTTTAAATTCTCAGAATATTTGTTAGAAATATACCTTTTCCTGAAAGGTCTATTTAGGAATGTACCTTCCTAATAGTAAGTGTAAAACCTATTGAATTGGGAAACAACTCCTTTAGGCCTGTCATTGCTGATCGTTAAAGTGAGGCCTGGGTTAGTCACCTCTGCTGGCACCGAGGACCAATCTTGGCCCCTTGAATGGTTGCATGTTGAACCTTTATGTACCAGCTGGTCAATAAATTACAACAGTAAAAATTAACCATTAAAAATCAGAACAAAATCCCTGTAAGTGTCAGTCTGTAGGATACCTTCCCTTTTTAAAATTTCATGGCCAGGCCAAAATTGTTCTTAGTTCCAGATGTTTGCCAAGTGTCAGTCAGTCTGTCTTTCCTGGAGCAGAAGGAAGTGTGTTGGAGTGCAGGTCAGCCTGTGCACTGAGGTGCCCACATGTGCTTGGGTATGGGGAGGATGTAGCCGCAGAAGCCCATTCTAGCACCTTAGGCAGCAAAATGCACATGGCATCAGAGAGCATGGATCTTGTTTGCTTGCCCTGTCTTTGCTCTGAGAGGAGCCTTAGAAGGGGCAGTGGTTCTGTATTGCACAAGCTCCCTTTTACCACTGGTAAACAGTGGTGATGTTGGCATCTGGGAATAGAGGCATGACAAAGGCAGAAACAGGAGGAAGAAGGAAATGAAGTTGTGTGAAAGGGGTGCATTTCCTTTTAAACTTGACTTTACTGAGATAAAGCACATGTAACTATTTCTGAGAAATGTGGAATACATGCAACATCCCTGTTGTCATGAAAAGAAAGACAAGTGAGGTTTGTAGGAACGTGATGTCATAAGCTGTCAAGCTGCAGTTGCAGTGTGGGGCTGCCCCGACAGTCCAGTCCCATAGCAGCCTTGTTTTTCAGCACTGTGTCATGAGTCTCTGCAGCAGTAGCTACAGTGAGCTGGGACTGCAGCTGATCACTGAGGTGCTGCCCCTGAGGAGCAGTTCTTATTGGCTGGTGAGGACAGAGCTCTTGGAAACCCTTGCAGAGATTGACTTTAGGTAAGTGCATCAGGTCTGCTAAGGCCAGTGAACCAAACCGCTTAGCGGTTTGAACTAAGAATTGGAAGGCCTGGCTCAGTTTGGCTCAGTTGGTACAAGTAGTTATGGTTACCGGGTAATCTGCATGTCAGGGATCGGAGCGGCTTAGGGACTTGAGATGTGTTCTCCTCTTCAGCTTTGTATTCTTAGAATTGTAAATACAGGCAGAGGAGTGGATTTCCCTGTTTTATCAGGCATTTAAATGTTCTAGATGGTGGGAATAACAGAACTCAGACTTTGAAAATAATGTAGTTTATATCAGTTCTGCTTGTTTAAAGGAATGTACTCACCATTTTATACCAAACTCAGGTCAGGTAGCTAACTGGCCTTTTGCTGCAATTTAAAACTCCACATCTTGCAGTTTTTCATTTCCTAAGGGTAAGTCTTGGTTCAAGATGTTTTCTTTCAGTGCTTTCTTTTAGAAGAGAGTTTCCCTTACTGCCCAGGTTTGTATCTTATGCCACCATTATAAGAGGGTTTGTTAGATGCTAGGCTCCAGGCCAGGTGCCTGCTGTCATATTTTCCTTCCTCCTCCCAACATCTCTGAATTAGGTATTGTTCTCACCTCCCCCTCACAGACACGGACACTGAGGTGGGGTAGCTGTGTAACTTACCTGAGGCCCCTTCCTGACAGCCCTCCCACCTTCTGTTGTAGATGTTTGAGCTACTTTTGTGGGGCACTTGGAGTCTTTCAAAATGATAAATGTTTACATTTATTTAGAAGAAAAACAGTCTACTGAGTACTGTCTTAGTCTGAAATTATGAGAAGAATGTAAATTCTGCTTCCTTAGAAACGTTAGTCTTTCTGTCGTTTTAAGTAGGCGCTGCCTCTCAGAGCCTTACATGCTGGTTGGAGTAACCCACTCTGGAGCCCACCCTCAATCTTTTCATCATTACATCTATGAGAGTCTTGCTCTTGAGTAAGTTTCTTGAGTAACTAAATTATTTCATTGTTAAGTGTTTTCTTCGTTAGGTTGGTGAGCTTCTTGGAGGCAAGAGGAGAGAACCTGCCCAGAAGGACCCATCATCATACAGGGGTAAGCGGCTATCTTTGTGAGGCCCTCCTGAGCTCCTGGAGGCCGCACTTCCTAGTGGGGCGGGGTCTGAGTGCATTCTGTTGCAGATGTATTTAACAGCTGACACCATGGACGTGTGCTTGTAGTGTGAATTTAGGACTAGTGATCCTGAGTTCTTTCTCCCTGGCCTTCCCAAATATCTTACTTCAAAATGTAGGTAAGCACAGAGACTGTATCTCTTTTTATTCTTCTCTCTAAAGCTTTTAAACCTTCAAGAACGAGTGCTTAATAATGTGGTCATCTCTTTGCTTGGGGACGAAGACCCCAGGGTACGACATGTTGCTGCAGCTTCATTAATGAGGTATTTACCATATATTTGATATATTCACTTTTTCGGTTAAGGCACCAAATGGTATGAGAATGGAAAGAGAGGGAAAAACTCAGAGGGCATAAGGCAGGATTCCTAAATCTTTTGGGCCCACTTTCAGCCACTCTTAAACTATCAAAAATGATAATTATTCACTACCATGAGAATCTAAAATTATAAGTAAACAGCAAGGATATACTGACTTCCCATTGCAAAAATCATACACTTTAGCTGTCGAAATTTTGGAGTGTGGAGAGTAGCCTGTAGAAGGAAATGGAAGTCACTTTGAGTTCTACCCCTGGTGATAACCACTGTTGGTGTTCTGCTGTATATCCTGTGTACAAGTTTTTTTTCAAAATTGAGGAAAATGTACATGCAATTTGTAATCTGATCATTTCCACTCAGTGTATTGCTAGCATCTTTCTGGTATCAGGTACTCTCTAAAAAAAACATTAAAACCACCCATGTGTTGTTCAGGGCAGCACCTGTATGCAGATATATTCATATTTCCATACTGACAAGGTTTTGGATCTTACTATTTTCTGCAAATGACAGTGCTTCATTATAGCTTAGAAAAAAAATTGTACTTTTGACCAAGTCTCTATGGAGGAAAGAAATTTTAGTTAAAGATATTGGGGTTTGCAAACCCATGTGATAAAATGGTTGATTGTTTCTAAAAGTTCTGTGCCCCAGCCATAGGTATTGGTCTGCTCATGCAGGATATGCACCAAGTATGTTGGCTGCAGAAATGAGCCCTTCTGTTCCTTTAGGAAACGCTCCCCGCATTCTGCCTGTGAGATTTGTGAGGGGTCTCAGCTGGAGCTTTGCTGTCTGGAAATTATGGGCTGGTTCTGCAGATAGAATTGCAAAAATGAGTAGAGGACAGCTCCTGGCATTCAGATATGCTCTGTGCTCAGTACTTTCTGTGGACAGTGGCTTACTGCACTTGTTGACATGCATCAAGATGATTAGAAAGAGAACTTTCAAGATTGTTTTTTTAATTAGAACATTAATTATGCATAGAGAAAGGTTCTTAATTCTGTGATAGAAGTGTAGCACAGAACCTAGTCATTTGACAGTGGGTGTGTGAGAGAGTGGGGCTGCCATTCGATGCCCCCCCTCCACTCCACTGCCCTTGGAGAATACTTCCCCTGAAAAGGGAAATAGTGTTCGAGGGTAGCAGTATTTTATGCTTGACCGCCTTGATTGGAAAGGTGGTGAGTAAGAGGTGAGTTTCATACACTTTCTTCAGCAAATAACATTACTTTGATATTAGGCTTGTCCCAAAGCTGTTTTATAAATGTGACCAAGGACAAGCAGATCCAGTAGTGGCCATGGCAAGAGATCAAAGCAGCGTTTACCTGAAACTCCTCATGCACGAGACGCAGCCTCCATCTCACTTTTCTGTCAGCACGATAACCAGGTATGCTAACTGATGTTGTCAAGGAAAGTGGGCCTTTTCCTGATGCCTCTCTTTAGGGCTTTAATCTACACCACCATACTGTCCAGAGAGAGAACTCCAGTGAGAGTACTTGAGTAGGTGGTCTGTCTTTGATAGGACACTTCTCTTTTTTAGGACTTATCACCCCACCTCTTGTCTAAGCTCTCTGGCATCAGTGACATCAGAAGTCTTTAAATTTGTTCATTGCGCATACTAACAAAGGTACTTTCATATATGACTTGTATGCTGTCTTATCTAAAAAATTGTAAAATTTTCCCTTTCTTTTTCTTGTGCTGTTGAAGAGTGTGGTTCTGTCATGCCCATTAATCTTCAGGCAAGCAGGCTGTCCAAGAGTGTCCGTGTCATTCAGGGCCACCCGCTCAGGGCTATACACAGCCCACCCTCGTCTGATCCTCACACTGTGAAAGCGATCAGAGCACAAATGTGGTAGTGAGGTTACAATTTTCCTTAGAGTTTTAGTTTGCAAAGAACACTGCAGAAGTGATAAGACTACTGTGCTTTTTAAAGTCTCTGTTTTTAAATGTCTTAAAATTAGCTTTATATGTTAATGCGCCTTTCTGGTAAGTGGCAGTTATTTTTAAGAAACATGGACTAAATGACACCTGCGCTTAAATTTTCGCTTGCTGCCTTTGTTCTGAATTTGGAACTCAGCTGGTCAAATTTAGAAATCATTATTCCAAATACCTATTATCTCTTCTGATGGAAAGACTGCTTAAAAAAAAAACATGGAAGTAATTTTCTTTTCAGAGAATTTCCTTCCTTTGACTTCAGAACTGGCATTTTCTCTTCTTTGATTCCTTTAGGATAAGCACAAACAGTGTAAGAGTATTTCAGTATCAGGAATTTAACATACTTAGGGTAAATTGCTGTTTCTAAATGTCATTTCAGAAAATGAATATTTAGATGCCAACAGAGGTGAGCATAGTATTTTCTTTTTTTTTTTCTGAAATAAGTATTTTATTTATTTTATTTTATTTTATTTTACAATTTATTTTGGTATCTTTAACCTACAATTACATGTGCAATATTATGGTGATTAAGCTACACCCTTCATCAGGTCCCCCCACCAAACCCATTACAGTCACTGTCCATCAGCGTAGTGAGATGAGAATCACTACTTGTCTTCTCTGAGTTGTACAGCCCTCCCCGTGCCCCCACTACCTTACATCTGCTAATCGTAAAGCCCCTTTTACCCTCTTATCCCTCCCTTCCCACCCTTTTTCCCCAGTCCCTTTCCCTTTGATAACTATTAGTCCGTTCTTGGGTTCTGTGAGTCTGCTGCTGTTTTGTTCCTTCAGTTTATTTCTTTGTTCTTATACTCCACATATGAGTGAAATCATTTGATACTTGTCTTTTTCGGCTTGGCTTATTTCACTGAGCATAATACCCTCTACCTCCATCCATGTTGTTGCAAATGGTAGGATTTGTTTTCTTCTTATGGCTGAATAATATTCCATTGTGTATATGTGCCACATCTTCTTTATGCATTCATCTACTGATGGACACTTAGGTTGCTTCCATTTCTTGGCTATTGTAAATAGTGCTGCAATAAACATAGGGGTGCATCTGTCTTTTTGAAACTGGGCTGCTGCATTCTTAGGGTAAATTCCTAGGAGTGGGATTCCTGGGTCAAATGGTATTTCTATTTTGAGTTTTTTGAGGAACCTCCATACTGATTTCCACAATGGTTGAACTAATTTGCATTCCCACCAGCAGTGTAGGAGGGTTCCCTTTTCTCCACATCCTCACCAGCATTTGTTGTTGTTTGTGTTTTGGATGTTGGCCATCCTCACTGGTGTGAGGTGATATCTCATTGTGGTTTTAATCTGCATTTCTCTGATGATTAGCGATGTGGAGCATCTTTTCATGTGCCTGTTGGCCATCTGAATTTCTTCTTTAGAGAAGTGTCTATTCATGTCCTCTGCCCATTTCTTAACTGGATTATTTGCTTTTTGTTTGTTAAGGTGCGTGAGTTCTTTATATATTTTGGGTGTCATCCCCTTATCAGATACATCATTTATGAATATATTTTCCCATATTGTAGGGTGTCTTTTTGTTCTACTGATGGTGTCCTTTGCTTTACAGAAGCTTTTCAACTTGATATAGTGCCATTTGTTCATTTTTGCTTTTGTTTCCCTTGCCCCGGGGGATATGTTCATGAAGAAGTCGCTCATGTTTATGTCCAAGAGATTTTTGCCTATGTTTTTTTCTAAGAGTTTTATGGTTTCATGACTTACATTCAGGTCTTTGATCCACCTTGAGTTTACCTTTGTGTATGGGGTTAGACAGTAGTCCAGTTTCATTCTCTTACATGTAGCTGTCCAGTTTTTCCAACACCAGCTGCTGAGGAGGGTGTCATCTCCCCACTGTATATCCAAGGCTCCTTTATCAAATATTAATTGACTGTATATGTTTGGGTTAATGTGTGAATTTTCTATTCTGTTCCACTGGTCTGTGGGTCTGTTTTTGTGCCAATTCCAAATTGTCTTGATTACTGTGACTTTGTAGTAGAGCTTGAAGTCAGGGAGCGTAATTCCCCATGTTTGATTCCTCCTTCTCAGAATTGCTTTGGCTATTCGGGGTCTTTTGTGGTTCCATATGAATTTTAGAATTATTTGTTCCAGTTCATTGAAGAAAGCTGTTGGTAGTTTGATAGGGATTGCGTCGAATCTGTAGATTGCTTTAGGTAGTATAGCCATTTTGACAATATTTATTCTTCCTAGCCAAGAGCATGGGATGCATTTCCATTTGTTAGTGTCTTCCTTAATTTCTCCTAGGAGTGTCTTGTAGTTTTCAGAGTACAGGTCTTTCACTTCCTTCGTTAGGTTTATTCTTAGGTATTTTATTCTTTTTGATGCAATTGTGAATGGAATTGTTTTTCTGATTTCTCTTTCTGTTAGTTCATCGTTAGTGTATAGGAAAGCAACAGATTTCTGTGTGTTAATTTTCTATCCTGCAACTTTGCTGAATTCAGATATTAGTTCTAGTAGTTTTGGAGTGGAGTCTTTAGGGTTTTTTATGTACAGTATCATGTCTTCTGCAAATAGTGACAATTTGACTTCTTCTTTAGCAATATGGATGCCTTGTATGTCTTTGTTTTGTCTGATTGCCGTGGCTAGGACCTCCAGTACTATGTTGAATAACAGTGGAGAGAGTGGGCATCCCTGTCTGGTTCCCAATCTTAGATGAAAAGCTTTCAGCTTCTCGCTATTAAGTATGATGTTATCTGTGGGTTTGTCATATATAGCCTTTATGATGTTGAGGTACTTGCCGTCTATACCCATTTTGTTGAGAGTTTTTATCATGAATGGATGCTGAATTTTGTCAAATGCTTTTTCAGCATCAATGGAGATGATCATGTGGTTTTTGTTCTTCTTTTTATTGATGTGATGGATGATGTTGATGGATTTTCGAATGTTGTACCATCCTTGCATCCCT
>JAQQAC010002594.1:90421452-90572447 GCA_029783875.1 Phataginus tricuspis | reverse complement strand
CCGTGCCCCCCCACCCTATGTCTGCCAATCGTAATGCCCCTTTTACCCTCTTATCCCTCCCTTCCCATCCATCTCCCCAGTCCCTTTCCCTTTGGTAACTGTTAGTCCATTCGTGGGTTCTGTGAGTCTGCTGCTGTTTTGTTCCTTCATTTTTTTATTATTTTTTTATTTTTTCTTTGTTCTTATACTCCACATATGAGTGAGATCATTTGGTACTTGTCTTTTTCGGCCTGGCTTATTTCACTGAGCATAATACCCTCTAGCTCCATCCATGTTGTTGCAAATGGTAGGATTTGTTTCTTTCTTATTGCTGCGTAATATTCCATTGTGTATATGTACCACATCTTCTTAATCCATTCATCTACTGATGGGCACTTAGGTTGCTTCCATTTCTTGGCTATTGTAAATAGTGCTGCAATAAACATAGGGGTGCATGTGTCTTTCTCAAACTGGGCTGCTGCATTCTTGGGGTAAATTCCTAGGAGTGGGATTCCTGGGTCAAATGGTATTTCTATTTTGAGTTTTTTGAGGAACCTCCATACTGCTTTCCACAATGGTTGAACTAATTTGCATTCCCACCAGCAATGTAGGAGGGTTCCCCTCTTTGGAGAATTTTTGACGATATATATTGAGAGATATAATCTAGATTATAATATTAAATAAAAGCACAACACAAAATTGTATGCTTGTGTATAGTCAGATCTCAATTATGAAAAATAATATTTGCCTATGTACATTTCTCACATAGTCAGGAAAAGGACTGACAGAAAATTGCCAAAATGAATTTTAGGATTATGAATGATTTTTGGTTTCTTCCTTATATTTTTCACATTTTCACAAATTGTCTAAAATGAACAAAGGTAGCTTCCATAATTAGAAATAAAAAATATTATACAAAAGTAGTGTTAATTTGCTGATTACCAGGTTAAACCTTGTCATTTATGTGATGCAAGAAATTCATGTTGTAGAAAACTCAGATAATTATGATTAGGCTGTCTTGATAAGCATCTAAGTGCCTTCCAAATCTAAATATTGTTTTGGGCTGCCTGTAATTTGGTCTTCCCTTGATTTGTTTAATACCATAAACCTTCTTTATTTGTATTTGTTTTGGCTTACATGTGCCAGACACGGTTTGGGCTTGGGATATAAAGACCAGAGGATCCTGCCCTTGGGGCTCGTGCGGTCTGGTCAGTGACCGTGGGTGTAGGAGCAGACAGGGTGGGGTACGTTTGGGCAGCGGGGGCACGCAAGGTGGCTACTGTTCCAGGCTGAAGAAGCTGCACCACAGCTGGACTCTCTTCACTGGGATGTAACCAATCCCTCCTTGAGCCTGTATTTCACTTGTCCAGCTGTTATCTTTTAAGGTATGACTTTTAAGGTATAAGTCTGTCCAGCGAAGGACAGATAGCCTTTGTTAGACACAGATCTCAACTTTATTTTCATTATTTGTACTTTTTATAAAGGGTAAAAAGATGTTCAGTTTAATAAACCCTCTTTTGTTCTTGGGTGTAATGTTATTACTCCTTTCTCCCTCAGTTCGGGTGCTGTGAAGCTTTGTGTCTTCTTTCAACTGCCTTCCCAGTGTGCATATGGAGTTCAGGCTGGCATTGTGGGTATGTATCTTTCTCGGCATATGGAATCTACAGCTCCATAATGCACACGTTCTTATTAGGGTTCCTTTTTCCTTCTTGTCCTTCATCAAGTTGGCCTTTTGGGAAAGTATCCAATGGAACACTTGTTTTCGCCCTGTTGTGTGGGAGGTACGCAACAAGGGCTGTGGGGAGATACTCCATTCACTGTGATTCTAATGGGCACCAAATGCTTACTCGTAAGCACTTTGGAGGATTTGAGGGGGTGATTTGCAGGTTCATTTAAGAGATTTTGCATGTGCTGGCAAAAGAGTTTGCCAATTGGTTTGCTTCTCTCCAAATATTAAAAATCCAGAAACATTTTCATTTGTAATCAGATGTGACCTATCATACAAAATTAGGATTAACTACAAGCATGTAATTTAGGAACTATTGTACTTACATTAGCTGTATTCATTTAAAAGTGATTTTCTTCCAGTAGATGGCTCTAATAGCATCTGTGAAATAGTGTTCACGAGTCTTCTCTAGCATGAGGGAGTAAGCTTTTCTTATGGGTACTGACCACTGACAAAAATGTTGGTGACTTGCCGTCCCGCCTGGAAGTAAACATGCAGCCTTGGTGTGTGAGCATTTGCTTGAAGCGGCTTGCTCGCTCGGTCTAGAGTGATTGCTTTCCTCTCAACAAATAGCTGCTGGGCACCTGCAGCTTCTGGGCTTAGAGCCAGCGTGGACTTGATGTATGGGCAACTTCAGCGTGGGAGTAAACTGCTGAGGCAAACTGAAGAAAGTTAAAAAGATAATCAAAATAAATAATACTTTTAACTAGATCTGCTACCTGATTTCATTTCTGAGTGATATTTATGGAGCTGCGGCTTACAGGAACAGTGTTAGTTACTCGTAAATCGCTGTGTGAGTTAATATAATGGTATATTATGTGGTATAAAATACACAGTGACATGACTTCCTCTTGGGTTCTTAAGAGAAAGTGAGACTGTTAGCTTTAAATTTTCTCTGTAATTGGACCTGCAAATGTCTGCTTCCAGAGTGCCCCCACTGAGTGCTGCAGACGAGTCCAGGAAGAGCTGCACTGTGGGGGTGGCCACGATGGTCCTCACCCTGCTCTCATCGGCTTGGTTCCCTTTGGACCTCTCAGCCCATCAGGATGCTTTGATTCTAGCTGGAAACTTGCTTGCAGGTATTGGCATTGAGCTAAACAGGAGCTCCAGGTCTTTAGCTTTTTATTTCATTTTGAGGGGAGGGGCGGGGGTAGTGAGTACATGAGAGAGATACTGTGAGGTGTCGGTGCCAGTGAGAGCTTGTCCTTTTAGTCAGAATTGCCAGCGCTACCACCATGCAGAAATGTGTACTGAGGCAACTGTTCTATGCCAGGTATTCTAAAAGAGCCGTTTCCCAATCTGTCCCCTCAGTTAACTCTAGGTAATTTCATTTTAGTGGATACCACATGCCACGTACTGTCCCAGGCACCAGAACTAAAGGAAAATTTGATGTGTGGGCTGTTCTCAGGTTGAATGTAGACTAGGGTAGGTCACACATAAACCCAAATGCAGTGGCAGCATGGGGTGGTGATACTCAGTCTCCTTTGGGGATCAGGATGGGCAACGAGATTTGCAGGCTGGCAGGAAAGGGCACACCAGACAGTGTAGCATGTGTGAAGCCTTGGCGTCATGGAAGGTTGTGGGACGTTTGAGAACTGTAAGTAGTTTTGGATGTCAAGTGGTGATGAGGACTAGGATGGAGACGGGCTTGTGAGGAAGGGAGGCACCCATGAGATTGGTGGGTGTGGAGGTGGTCCTGGTCTCCGTCAAGGGGGCTGGTTCTGTTTGCTGCGGGAGGTCAGGATGCTCTCTTCACTAGTGATGAGACTTGTGCTTTGAAAGATCACTCAGCTGGCCTGACTGTGGGCAGCAGGAGAAGGTAGGAAGACTCAATTAGGAGGTTCATACTATAGTTAGGTAAGAGTCCAAACAAGTTCAAGGCCTTAGAATTGGGGGAAGAGACAGATTTGAAAGTGACGAAGGCAAAATCAGCAGGCCTCACCACCAATGGAACTCGGGTTGCAAAGATCGAGAGGGGGCCTAGGATGAGTGCCACACCCCAGGTGGGTGTGTGGTGATGTCACTGATGGACATTGGGAGCATGATTTGGGAGAGAATATCCATTGTCTGTTGAATTTGAAGTGTCAGTTGACCATTAGGTAGAGATGTCTGGTAGAGTTGCAGCGTACATGGGTCCCTAAGCGATTGCTTTTCCCCACTCTCCCTGTACCACAGCCAGTGCCCCCAAGTCTCTGAGAAGTTCATGGACCTCTGAAGAAGAGGCCAACCCTGCTGCCACCAAACAGGAAGAGGCCTGGCCAGCCCTGGGTGACCGGACCCTTGTGCCCATGGTGGAGCAGCTCTTCTCCCACCTGCTGAAGGTGATCAATATCTGTGCTCACGTCTTAGATGACGTGGCTCCTGGACCAGCCATGAAGGTAACTTCTGCTTGACAGCTGTTGAGATGACTCAGTGGTCTGAATGACTCCATGGGCTTCCACACTTCTAGAATGGTCTCAATTACTTTTTCCTCTAAGAGGGAAAAAGCTAGTTTCATTCTTAGGCTCTCAGTGTTAGCCAAGGAAGCTCAGAATCCAAGTTGCTGGCTTAAATCACTCATTTGCTCACTCCTGGAATGTTGGCTTTTCCACAAAATAAAGGTCACTAACGTCAACTTCAAAACAAATGGTATGCTATTGGTGCAATGAACTGAAGACAGATCAGTTTTCTTTTAATTATACCTGATTATTCTCCCCTGTGTCTGCCATATCAAGTCTCAAATCTTGGGGAAACTCCTCTAACTTCTAGTTCTCCTTTCGCTGCCAGTTGGTCTCCCCTCCTGCAAACCCCTTTGAAAGGTTCTATCTGCGTGCTTGACAGCTTAGTCTCCCCAGCGCTCCAACACTGGCCATTTTCATGGGGCCTCCTTGGTCTTGGACTCTGTCCACTGCTCTGCTCATTGACCCTTTAATACCTTCTGGTCTGATTCCCGCCAAGATCAGTCTCTCAATCCTGCAAGCACCTCTCGGCACCTCTCATTGCCCCTCTGCCTGGCTTAGTACCGCCACTCCTGTCTTCTTGGCTTCTGGATTGTCTTGTTTTTCTCTGACCCCTTCCTGCTCCCTGGGCACATTCCTGGTTTATCCTCTCTGCCTGCCACAAATGCTTCCAGGCCTCTATTCTACTCTCTGGGGTCAGGTTGTCCAGAAAACCCTGTAAAGATGGAAAAGTTGCACATCTGCAGCCAGGACAGCACCACCAGCCACGTGTGGCTGCTGAGAACTTACCTGAAGCCAGTGCAGTGGGGGACTGGGTTTCCAGTTGTGTGTGCTTGTCATTAAAAGTGAATTGAAGAGCCATGCATAGACAGTGCGTAGCGGGGACAGGGCATCTCTGGGTATCACTGCTACTCTTGTCTAAACATGAGACACCCAGCCTCATCTTGGGGGCACCAACCCAGTGTGGTGGCTGCCACTGGATGGTTCAGAGACATTGCAGACATAGCCTAAAGCAGAACTTGCTGGCCTCCTTCCTAGTCTGGGTGGAGTGGGAGACCTCCCCAGGTCTCCCAATTTGTATTCCATCAGGCTGGAAACATGGTATCACCACAGCTCTGTATCATTGCTCACGGGTCCTTTGTTTGCCCTACTAAACTTCTGCACAAGAAGCCATGCGCATATGTGCACGTGTACACACACATGGATACACGTATGTGCAGTGCCTAGACACACTTCCTTAGGCACGCACATGCTCTTCTCTCTGCTCACCGCCACTGCTCTGGCCTGAACTGATGGGCATCTCACTTGGACAGCTGCAGGAGCCTCTGTTTTTGGCACGGTATTATTGGATGTTACGCACTCTGAGCATACATCACAAACAAATGACTCACCCATTCAAAGTGTATGATACACTTTGCTTTAGTATGCCTGCAGAGCTGTCTCACCACCACCACGCTCCATTTCAGGACCCACAAGGAACGCTGTGCCCTTTAACTGTGTCCCTGGCTGCAAGTGACTGTGAATCCCTTCCTGTCTCTCTATGTGCCTTTTCTGGACATTTCACATGAATGTCACTGCACAGAGTCTTTGAGGCACTTGTCATGAATGTAGCCTGTTTTCCAGGTGCAGCAGCTGCTTACTGGTCTCTGCGGACCTGACTTGCTGCCTTCCAGCCCATTCTCCTGAGAGTGGCCATTTGTGTGATTGCATTCATTGTGCAGACAAGGGTCTGAGGTGTAAGGTGGCTTCTGTGGATCATGGGCTGAGTAAGAGCAGAGCTGGGGCCTGGCACCCATGTTCTGTCATCACCTCTGCTCTGCGCCCATGCTGCCGCCTTCAGTCATGTTCTTTATGCTGCCCTGTGTACTGCAAAGTGAATGGGCTTTGTGGCTAGTCTGGTTTTGTTATCTCCTACGCCTGCTGCTTACTAGCTGTGATCTTCAGTAGGTCACTTCCTTCTCTGAGCCTGTTTCCTCATTGGAAGGATCGAGTTTAAAGCATTGCATTAGTCCCTGGCTCCTAGATAACACCCTGGTTGCTTGCTACTGGGGGTGATGTGCCTGGGGGCTCCAGTGGCCTCAGGCCCCGCCTGGCTCCCTGAGGGCCTCTTCCATCCCTAATCATTCCCAGCACACCTGTCAGGAAGTTGTGGGCCAGCACCTACCCTGGATGGTGGTTGTACTGGTTAAAGCGGACTTATGTACAGTAGCTGAGCTCTGTAGACGTGAATTCAGAGAAAAATGGGCTGGTTCTTCTCAAAAATTGGTAAAGCCATATGCTGTAGCTCTCAGTTTCTGTGTTGGTTCTGCCTCTTCACCAAATTTTGTTTTCTGTTTTAGGCAGCCTTGCCGTCTCTGACAAACCCCCCTTCTCTAAGTCCAATCCGACGAAAGGGGAAGGAAAAAGAACCGGGAGAGCAGGCGTCCGCACCACTGAGTCCCAAGAAAGGCAGTGAAGCCAGTCCAGGTGTGAGGCAGTGACCTGGGGGCGGTGTGGGGGCGCCGTCTGTGTCACAGAAATTTAGGACTTAAGCTTACGTTCATGTCACTTGGTACTTTTTTCAAAATAAAATATATAGCAGTGAAGCCAGAGAGTTTGTTTCCTCAGGAATGGTTTCAGATATTAAATATTAATTAGTAATTATTGGTCTCACACACATTGGTCTTCACCTTGTCTAACTATGACTTACTAACATGAGTCACAGCAGCCTGCGGGCATCTGGCCTACAGCAAGGAGCCTGGCCGGCTGCCCAGTGCCCTGTGCTTCCTCCTTGTCTCACTGAAGAGGAGGTGTGGGGGGATCCCGATTTTCAGTAAGGAGTGTGGTGTAAATGGCTACGGATAGAGCAGTGGGTGAAAGCGTTGGTTCTGGTGTGTGGAGATCTCTGAAACAGGAAATGAAAAACCTGCATTAATGAGGCATTAAATGGAAGGTAAAGTGAGGACAAAATCCTGCGAGTGAAAAATCACAGACACCTGGAGGGGCTTCCCCAGCCCGGAAAGTCTCAGAACAGAAGGTGCCAGAGTTAATGCCACTACGCCAGTTTGTGCATATTGCTGCTCTTGGTGGCGCAGGGAGGCCATACCAAGCAGGAGGTGACCAGCTGCCGATGCCCATCTGCACATGCACAGCGTTGCCCAGTGCCTGGGGCCATTCGTCACCCCCACCTTGGAAAGCATTCGTGTGAAGGCTTTTTAAAAGATGCTGTTGTCTAAGGATTGACTGTAGTACCACAGGAAGATTAACCAGTTTGAAAACTTCAGAACTTCCCCCAGTGCACAGTCACCAGGGAGCGAATCATCATTTCTGATGGATTAAATAAGTAAGGACTCCAAGAATCCTTAAAACTTGAGTGGAATAGTTTACAGGCATGTTAATTTTTGCCATCATTTTAATTATGTATGTACATTTTACAGTCTCAGAGCATGTTCCCATGTCAGCTTGTTTGATTGCTTAAAGGGCCCAGGACTTAAGTTTTCTTGGGGTCAGCCCACTCGTGCCTCCCTGGGGAGCCATGGGCTCCAAGGGGTTATGTGACTGACTGAAGGTCATTGAGTTTGTTGTTCCTCTGATTCACAAACAGGCAACCACCCAAAACAAATAATAATATCACACTGCTTTTCTTCTTTTTTTTCTTATTTTATTTTATTCTTTTTGGGGAGGTCCTCAGGTTCTACTAGTGTTTTATTAGTCAATTTCTCATCGTATCTGATTAACCAAATAGTCAGAGGATAAATTTGAATTTTATTCTACTAGAATACTTTAAAAAGTCATTATTGCCAGTAATCTGTTTTACACTTGGCAAGTGTTTACATTTCATCTAAAAGTTTATTTGTGTGTGTGTGTTTAAAGCCTCTCGACAGTCTGAAACCTCAGGGCCTGTTACAGCAAGTAAATCCTCGTCGCTGGGGAGTTTCTGTCATCTCCCCTCGTACCTCAAATTGCACGATGTCCTGAAAGCTACTCACGCTAACTACAAGGTACTGCTGCTTTTGTGAAAATACACACATACGCAAATTTCTAATAGATTGTTGGTGTTTTTCTTAAGATTTATAGTTTGTAATACATACACAGACACACATAAAAATAAGTAAGTTAGGCCTTTGGGATATGAGTTACAATTAGTTTTTTCAAGTTTGTCTCTGAGGTTTGTTTGGTACCTTCATTATGCTCAACTTTAGGATTTTTATGAGAGAAATGGTCTCTTTCTCCTTTACTGGTGCTATGTCTGGGCTCCCAAGACCACTCCCATGTTCAGAGATTCACTGGGAGGACTCTTGAGACTCAGCACACAGCCTTCCTCACAGCTAGGGTTTTACAACAGTGTGGTGGGGACCCAGAGCCAGACTGGAAGGGAAAGTGTTACAGTTGTGTCTGGAGGGCTCCACGCAGGCTTCCTAAGCCCATTTTGAAAGATAAAAATCTTCAGTCACATTTTGCAGAAAATTCAGAGTCCCTGTTTTTAGCTTGATGTTTCTTATGTCAACCCCACAGTAGAGGCAGGTGCATTTAAACCCTACCAGAGGAAGATTTCTTGCCCGCCTGGCTTCAGTTCTGCGACCCCTGCCGAGGCTCCCAGCATTTGCTCCCTCTCTCGCCTCGTCCTTTCCCAGTGAGGTGGACAGTGTTTTGGTCCTCTCACTGTTTCCTTCTGTCTCCTCTCTGCCTCTCTGGTTGCCCAGGTGTTGCCTCTTTCAACATGGGTAGTTAGATTTTATTTCACTAGCAAATCCTGTTTTTTTGCAGTGTTTTTGTAATTGCCTGCAACTTTTATTTTCACAATTTCTACCCTTTGCCCTTGTTCTTACAGATTCTAGCTTTGGACCTGATCTGTGTTCTCGGTCTATTAAAAGGGGAACTGCCACATAATCTAATTAAGTTGGGACCTTAGAATCGGAATTGAGTACTTAAGACTAATTTAGCACTTCGTTGTAAGCAGACTGAAAGGCCGTGTCTGAATTCTGTAATGATTTTCCTCAGGGACCTTAATGCATGTGGAACACCGTGTATTTTATATGCTGCTTATCAGACGCTGGTTAGGATGGACATTTGACATTTTTTTTCCTCAGTGTGATAAAAGGTTGGGAATTCTTTGTTTTCAGTAGTGTCAGTATAAGATGGATTTGAAGGATAACAGTTTTTATATAGCTGTCTGGAAGATTAATTTACTTTCTATGGCATAGTCCTATTACTAAAAACAAACAGAAACGCCCTAAATGGTAAGCATGTAGGGCTGTAGAGCGAAGCTCACCTCACTGTGGCAGGCGCTGCAGTTTGGTTTAGATAACGGGAGCACCATGGGCCAGTAATCCTGTGTTCTTTCCCTCTACTTACCTGAGGTCACCTTGGATCTTCAGAACAGCACTGAAAAGTTTGGGGGGTTTCTGCGCTCCGCCCTGGACGTTCTCTCCCAGATTCTCGAGTTGGCAGCGCTGCAGGACATCAGCAAGGTCTGTGTCCCATTTCTTCTCACTGAGCTGTGGCTTGCACACCCGTGTACGCGGCCCCGGGTGAGCCCCCAGTGAGGGAACCCCGTCATCCAGGCACATTCAGAAAGTGTAGACTTTGGGGAGAAGCTTCCATGACCAGCCCTCATCCCCTGCCACTTACATTAGAGCACCTGGACATCCAGCTTATGTTTTAGTTTCAGGTTGAAGGGGAGTTCTCTTTCTGTCCTATTTGCAGTTTTTTACTGTATATTAGCTTAGACCTAATTTAGTCTAGAAAATTGGTATGTTTAAAACTGTGTTAATGGAGTCCTTTATTTTATTTGACCTTTGCAAGTAGGGCGGAAACAGACTAGCGAGGGTGTGTGGCTGCTCCTGTGGGGCCTTACATTAGCGGCGACAGTGCTGCGGTTGAAACTTGTGTTCGTTTCATAAGAAAATATTCAACTACAGGGGAAAGTTAAAAGAATTATCTGGTAAATACCCATCTCATATGTCCATGACCCAGATCCTACAGTTACCTCTGGGATGTCTTGTTTTCTAATGAGTTTCAAAGTGAGTTACAGAGAGCATCCTGTTTAAACATGGGTCTCTTTTAAGTGAAATGCAGTATGTCTAATGAAGTTGCCTTTTCATTTCTCTAAATCTTTTGATATATGTAAAAGCCTACCTATTTTAATCATTATACACATTATTTTATGTTTCTTTGTGATTCCTTGGGTTTTTTAGTGCCTACACTTACTGTTTTTAATGGCTAGATAGTGTTCTTTTCTGTGGATATTGTCCCCTCAGAGTGAAACTGTCAGAGGTTAATTTAGCAACATTGCCTTCTCAGTGAGACCTACCTCATTATTCTATCAAAGATTGCATCTCTCCACACACTATATTCTCTTCCCTGGTCATTTCTCTCTCTCACCCTAGCATCATTCAGACACACCATTTATTCATTTACCTTCCTGTCTTCGCTGTGCCTGCACTAGTGCATGGGAGATGTAGGCATTACATGAACATTTGTTGAGTGAATAGTAGATGTTCTTGTTGGAAGCTGGTTTGTGGAGGCACTTTCCGTATCTCAGCCTGCAGCCATGCTGTGAGGGAGCTGGTGTTGGCCCATTTTACACCATGAATTGAAATTAACCTGAAAGTTGTGACGTTCTCAGGATCAGATAAGTTAGTGGCAGAGCTGGGGTTTAAATCCCGCAGCTTTCTGCATCTATTACTTTTTCCCCTCAATCACTACTCTTACTGAGAGGTCTTTAGTGGTCTGTATGTATACTTTTTAGTGACATAGAAAATATAACATGTTTTAAATTTGGATGTTAGATATACCAAAGTAAAAACCATCTCAACGGGATATTTAAAATAAAATTTCCTTTTTCTTGGAATGAAGATGACTTTATAATTTGTTTGTTTTGATACTTTGCTCTCAAATGCTTCATTTATCCTAACACATGAAAGTAAATAATTTACAGTTGAATGCAGATTGGCATTAGGTATGAATATATCCCTTCATATTGCCGAAATCAGAGATGTGGTTGTATTTCCTTTTTTTAAGGCGTGTGTAAGTAACTTCCTTGCTGGAAATCCTTGCATTTGGAGAAGAGTAACTGGAGATTCCGGCACCTTATCCACTTACCCATGTCTTTACTGATGAAGATAGATTTGCTCACCTCTACTTTCCTGTTTGTCTGAGTTTATCTGTTTTGCTAGTTGATGACACAGGTCTTCTTTAGCTCCAGTTTTGGCTTTCCTGTAGATCCCTTTGCCATACTTTGGAAGCCTCTCCTGCTTAACTGCTGAATCTTCATTCCTGGTGTTTTCGATGAGGGTACGTGGTGGAAGCTCTGTGGGGCCTTCTTTGCACTTGCCACCTGCTGTTTGTGAGGAGCCTCCTCAGCCGATCACAGTGCCTGGCAAGGTTTAGGATGCCTTCCTGCCACACAGTACCGCCGGGCCAGGTGGAAGGGCGCCCAGATGCCCGGTGGCCACATCAGATTTTAGATCCACAAAGTGCTATTTGTGTTTTGTGGTGGTGGAGGCAGTTCTGTGTTTTGGACAGATTGTGATCTGAAAGGCTCTACTTGTAATTCTTCCCGTTAGCATGTATTTGATATCTGCTATGGGCTACTAAACCCAAAAAATGATGCATAGTAAATTCACCCCTGCAGAGGACAACCTTGGACACTGAGAGTCTAATTTGAGTATATTAGAATTTTAAAAATACCTAGTCCCTGCGTATTTGAAGCCAACAGAAATCTGCTGCCTTTTAGTATGGGAGATTATAGCAAACAAACACAATGAGAGGCATTTTCAGTCTGACTGGTGTGAAGTTCGGCCAGGCTGATGCAAGCAGTGACTGGTGACCCGGTGGGCAGTGAGGAGGGTTACCGTGGAAGCTGAGTGCCTGGACTGGTGACATTCTGAGAACTCATGTCCTCATCCCTCTTGATCCTCCAAGAGGACATTGGATGCCTTAGGTCATTTTTTAGGATGGTAAAAATAGCTTGTGAAACTGGTCCTGCAAAGGCAGACATTTTGGTCATTTTTGCAGATTGCTATAAGATACTTCTAGGACTTACTGTAGTAAATCACACCAGTACATTATGAGTTTCATTCAGCTACACATAACTGCAAAGCTTTCAGTCCCCTGTACTTGCTGAGTACCTGCCCGAGGGGAAGCCAGGGGGCAGGTGCCTGCCCGGTGCACACCTAGTCCCTGCCAAAAGGCAGCCGCGCAGGTGTCGGGGATGTCACTGACTTCCTGCACACAAAGATGGAAGCCTTCTTGAGTTCCCTGTCAAGTTCACTGGTGCACACAGTCTGAACAGAAGCCCTCTGTGTTCTGCATCGGGCTTACAACAGTATCAAGTCATCAGGGGGTCACATGCCTCAGCATCTTCCTGCTTCTCCCCACAGTGTGTGGAAGAGATCCTAGGGTACCTGAAGGCCTGCTTCAGTAGAGAACCCACGATGGCCACTGTGTGTGTTCAGCAGGTAAGAAAGTCCTTTCCTGTCCTTTTAAGCCCTTTACTGCAGACACGGTGACATCATGCCACTTATCATTTAGAAGGTGGTGCTGGTGGTAGGTCTGCAGCCCCTCCCCGCCCCCCCCCGCTTTGCTTCTCTGTTTGGGCCCCAGTAGTCCTCTGCCCTGCCTCTGTCCAGGAGGAGGAGACCTGTTGCTGTCAGGGACAGGAGGTGGCCAAGTGCTGCTGGGCTTTCACCACTCCCTGTTGTCTCGGTGTCCCTCTGGGGTGTGTGTAGAAGGCCCCATACCACTGAGGATCAGAGAGAAGCCACCAGGGCCCTTACTGCTGGCAGGAGCAGCCCTTCACAGCAGCAGGCTCATGGGTATTAATCAGTTCTCAGCAAGACTCACCATCTGTTTTTGCTAACATATCCAGCTAGTTTGAGGTGAATTGATACTGTGTAGGAGGTGCTGAAAGCAGGAGGTGTCTACGCTGCCCTGAGTCAGATGTTGATGGTTTCAATTCTTTCACTCTAGTTGTTGAAGACGCTCTTTGGGACAAATTTGGCCTCCCAGTTCGACGGCTTATCTTCTAATCCTGGCAAGTCTCAAGGCCGAGCACAGCGCCTTGGCTCGTCCAGCGTGAGGCCAGGCTTGTACCACTACTGCTTCATGGCTCCGTACACCCACTTCACGCAGGCCTTAGCCGATGCCAGCCTGAGGAACATGGTGCAGGCGGAGCAGGACCACGACACCTCAGGGTAACCTTCTGCCTGTCCTGGCCATGGCAGTGCCTCAGGGCTGCATCTTTGGTAGAAACACAAAAAATCTGCAAAAATTAAAAGTAAATTAGCCAGCATCTTCAACAGTCTAGTCTGTTCAAAGAATTCTAGGAAGTATGGTTGCTACAAAGACCCTGAAGGTCTGGCCCTGCCTTCAAAGAAGTGGGTGGTCCAGAGAGTGAGGTGGGATCTGGGGGGTTGCACAGTCTCAGAGGGGTGGGGCCAAAGGACCCCCTGTGAGGCTCCTGTCCCCTTGCCGGTGGCAGCAACAGCACTGTGCAATGTCCTCAGATGCTAAGAGCACTTTACTGTTCCCTGGTGCTCGTGAGGTTATCTGTCAGAGTAGGGGGGAATGTGTTGGTGTCTCTTTTTGGGTCTATAACTGAGTGAAAGAACATGGCCAATAATGCTGGTATATGAAGGTGTTTGAAGGGCATAGGAGAGTTGAGTAGTATTACTTGTGCTTTGTAACTTTGGCTGAAAGTTTCTTTTCACTTAAGTTTATGGTATGTTTTTCATAATTAGAAGATAGTAGCCATTTCTTAATTACCATGACTATAGCAGGTATCTGAGTTGCTACTCTGTGCGGGAACAATAGAATTCCTTGTTTTTCCTTTTATAGATGTATTGTTAAAATACTAGAGTCAGGAACCAAGAAAAATGCCCTTGTTCTGGGCTTTCCTTGGTGACATTCTTACTACGCATCCAAGTCTCAGGAATAAGTCTTTCTAAATACTTTGTCTAATAGTATGAGGAAAAAATTTTTTTTAAAAGTGTGTGGATGTGATTGTATTATTGCCATTTTTTTTTTTACAATTTATTTTGGTATCTTTAACCTACAATTACATGTGCACTATTATGGTGATTAAACTACCCCCTTCATCAGGTCCCCCCCCACTAACCCTATTACAGTCACTGTCCATCAGCGTAGTGAGCCATTTATTTTTATGTGTAATTGATGTAAATATTTAAAGAATTTTTTTTCAAGAAAATCAGTGGTATCTGCTAAGTCATTGAATCTTTCCAAAGATTGTCATCTTCTAGCCCCAGTGCAGGTAGGGCTGAGGAGTGTTTCCTGAAGAGAGAAAAGCTCGGCCTCGAGTAGCCTGCTGCAGGGGACAGGATTTGAGGGCTGTTAGTCAGCTGCAACTCTTTGTTTGTGTCTTCACTGAAAGAGTGTGAAAGCGCTACACTGAGTGGCTCTTAGAGTTCTGAGTGACTCTGAAGTGTTTTGATGGGTGAAGAGGAACTGGTCTGACGGGACTAACGGAGTGCACAGGTGAGCGCTACGTGTTTTCTGCTTGCCTTTCTTCCTGTCGGGCAGGTGGTTTGATGTACTCCAGAAGGTGTCCACGCAGCTGAAGACAAACCTCACGAGTGTCCCTAAGAACCGTGCAGATAAAGTAAGTGGGAGATGGCCAGGGAGCATGTGGCTCAGTGCCAGAAGGGAACACTGCCTGCCGCTGCCTGGAGCTTTCGGTTGAAGACTCACTCACAGATTCTTTCTTTTTTTTGTAGAACGCTATTCACAACCACATCCGTTTATTTGAGCCCCTCGTTATAAAAGCTTTAAAGCAGTACACAACAACCACCTCCGTGCAGCTGCAGAAGCAGGTGTTAGATTTGCTGGCACAGCTGGTCCAGTTACGGGTTAATTACTGTCTCCTGGATTCAGACCAGGTTTGTCACCTTTATCCTCTATCATCCCTGTTTAGAATCTAACAAAAATTAGCCAAACAAGACATCAGACTCTACCTTACAGAAACATGCAGTCTGTCTTTCCCCCAGTTGCTGCCCCCCATCTGTCTCAGGCATGGGCTGGTGCAGAATCCTGCAGTGCATGGGCCTCTGTGTCTGCGCCTTGAACCTGCTGGTCTGCCTTAGGCTCTCTCAGGGTTGCCTACACACGTTGGCAAAAGTTTTTCCTGTCCACTCTCCCTACCCCACCAAGATGAGTTTGAATTTAAATTGTAAGATGTAATTGAGGTTTATTGTTTTGCAGGACATTTTTGTGAAATCTGGGCACATATTTTAAGCAGATTATGAATTGTAGTGCTCAATTTCAAGCAAAGTCAGCTCACCTCTTTAAAAAGAGTGGGATGTGACAGGGACAGTAGCTGACAGCTGTCTGGATCCCCACTGGGTGGCTGGCTGGCCTGGCAGGGCGCCCACCTCACCAGGTGGCACCCTCAATTGCCTGCCTCCCTCAGGTGGGAGCTGTGGTGATGTGATGCTGACAGTGTAGCCCTTAGTGATGCAGGTTCTCTCAAAGCCAGAGCCATGCCAGCCAGATTCACTAGGTGAAGTTGTCTTTGGGTCATCAACTGTGACTGTTGTTGCTGGACACTGATCTTGGGCTGCTTTCCTGTGTGAGGTAGGAAATTTTTGGAGATGGAAACACCAGAGTTCTCCTGTCCTTCTAGATATAAATGTATCTATAGATGCTGTCCACATTGTCACTTACCTTAGAGGGTCTGTTTCCCAGAGAAATGAAACATGTACGAGACACTGATTTCCCCTCAGATGGTATGGGGGCCACCTGCCCACTGATGAAAGAGGCTTGAGTGAGGGTCGGCCTTTGCAGTGGCCGGACATTCTCAGTGTCCCTTAACTTTGCTCAGGTCATCAGGAGAACATCGTCCCTTCTTTAGGGCATCCCTGGGCTTGGCTGGGGGCATTACTCCCTCTCCTGACTCAGGGCCAGGTGGGGAGAGGCCCTCACCTGAGGCCTTGGGTGGTGGCAGCAGAGAGGGCCCTGTGCAAAGGGCGTGCGGTGGGGGCATGAGGAGCGAGGAAGGCTCCTAGGGGCGCTGGATTCCACCTGTTGTAGTGAGAACGCATCAGAGACTGCTGACAGCTTTTCCTCAGTGCTGCTCTGTTCTGACCCATCAACAGGGAGACCCTGACTTTCTCACATGGCAGTAGTGGACTGGCCTCTCTGAGGGCTGTTTATCGTAGACAAAGAAGATACACTCTAGAATTGTCAGGCTGATTTGACACAACAGATTTCTTCTTCAGTCTTCCCCCATAGAGCCTTTTCTTAAAAATGGAGTTATTTTGTTACTTTCTCTTATCTTTCTAAAATCTTGACCTGGTACTTGAACATTGAGAGGGCAGCCTCAGAGGCGCCACACCATGCTTGTCTCTGCAGACACACTGCATTCACCCGGAGCTTGTGCGGCTCTCAGCCCAGCTCTCTGCCTCACTGCACCCAGCTGACTCCAGCGCCTCTCGCTTGGCAGCGGGCTTTTCATGCTCTAACTGACATCCCACCCATTCTGACTTGCTGTCGTCACTCGGTGCCCTGTCTCCCTGGTTCTTAGGGTTCGACACGATAGTTTCTGTGAACACAGACAGAAAACTAGGACAGGCAGACCATTCGGCTCAACTCAGACAACGGCCTCATGAGCCCCGGCTGGGTGTCTGTGCCACGCCCTGGACCAGGAGCTCACAGCGCTGCAGGTGTGGAGAGCTTATGGGTGCTCAGGAAAAGAGATGGAGCAAAACTGGCTGGAACCCAGTCCTCACTTGCCGCCCTGCTTGCCAGGCCCTCTTGCCTTTCAGCTTCCCCAGGGTCAGGCACCTGTGAGTGTCGGGTGGAGGGAGGGAGAAGACGGGTTAACCTGGGGATCTTACTGCTGAGCCAGATTCAGGAAACCTGTGCTGCTTGGGGCACTGTGAACTGGGACAGATGAGTTCCCAGATGTGTCTGGGTATTGCTCTTGTCTCCTGGAGGTTGTTATTTGTTCTTCGAAGAAGTTGCACCTCACTGTCCGGGAAATGCGTGTAAAGGGATTTCTGGAAGTGTCCTGAAGTTGTCTAGTTTGAGAGCAGAATACTGTCATGTTTGAGTTATTGTATACAAACTGGCTTATCTACTGTCAGGAAACTTGTTAAAAATTTACACAAATCAGTAGGAAGACAAGTAACCTAGTTTGCATTTTAATTGTTAATGTGAAAATTTTATTTTCATACCTGTAGGTGTTTATTGGATTTGTGCTGAAGCAGTTTGAATACATTGAAGTAGGCCAGTTCAGGTAATAGCATTTTGTTATTTTAGATTTCTTGTTCTTGTTACGTACTTATGTGTAATTTTAGAATATTAAGATAAACATTTACTTCAAAGGATTGTTAGGCATTTTTGTAAAAGTAGAATTCTGAATAACATGCTGTACATTTTTGTTTCTCCTGAAAATTAGTTAAGTATCAGTTTAAAAGGAGCTTTACATCTGGGAATTAATGTATGTGTTCTAATTTCACATTTCAAAGCAATTAATTATAATAATAGATTATTGGATGAAATCTCATCTGATGGAACCCCAGTTTTGTTAAGCTTCTTAGAGAAAATGTTTTTTAGGAGTTTACTCTCAGAAGTTTAGCTGTGGTTGTCTTTAATAAAGGTAATTTGTGTATTTTACTTAAATTAATTGCACCTTTTCCTTGCTAGGCAGTAAGGTTTTAATACTCCCTCTTCTGCCAGTTTAGGTGTGTAATTTTGGAAATAAAAATCCTTTCTTTCTGAAATACTTCAGAAGGAGTTGCACCTCAGTGTCCAGTAAATGTGTGTATTTCCAGGGAAATACAGTGCAGAAGGGAGTATTCCCAGAGTCCACTGTGTCTAGAGACCCAGTTCATGCTAATTATGCACCACCTTGACTGTGATTTGAAGCAAGTTACTGTTTGTCCTGTGAGTCTTGGTTTCTTCACCTAAAGAATGAAGGGCAGAAGGAGTGCTGAAGTGCCTGGACCTCTGGGTCCCAGCACTACGGGCACCCCCACGAGCTCTCGCTCTGTCTGCTGGTGGGCATGGGACCTGTGCCCAGAGGGTGCCTGGTTTTGGAGTGGGACTAAACCAGAT
Source organism: Phataginus tricuspis (assembly GCA_029783875.1). Lineage (NCBI taxonomy): Eukaryota > Metazoa > Chordata > Mammalia > Pholidota > Manidae > Phataginus > Phataginus tricuspis. Next base: position 90,554,249 of record JAQQAC010002594.1, on the reverse strand, counting down.
CGCTAAGGCTCCCGAGCTCTGTGTGCACTCTCTTCCCCTGCCTTTCCCCCTTTCCCACTCTCTCAGCTTTGAATCATGAGTGATTTCGTGTAGTTTATAACGATTATGTATCTTAATTTTAAAAGCAAGTGTCTAAGTGGATGTTTTTGCTTCCAGGGAATCAGAGGCAATTATACCAAACATCTTTTTCTTCCTGGTATTGCTGTCTTACGAACGCTATCATTCAAAACAGATCATTGGGATTCCTAAAATCATTCAGCTGTGTGACGGCATCATGGCCAGTGGGAGGAAGGCTGTGACACATGGTAACAGGCAAACCTTTTTCTGTGGTCCTTGTGGTCATAGTGTGCCCGACCATGCTGGTGTTCACTGCAGCAGCTTCCAGCTGTCTATACAACTGCTCTGTGCTTCGTAGGCTCTGTGTGTGCATGTGCATGTACACACTGGTTAGAGACATTAAAGGAAAGGGGGGACATGTTCTTCACTCTCAGGAGTTACATACCCTGCCTGGGTGAAATATGAAAATCAGTGAGATGTGAGGTTCAGATAGAGCTTGATGCAAATAATCCTATCTATCCATATGGAACACAAAAATTGAAAATCCCAACCTGTGCCAGCCTTGTTAGATGGTGTTAGCAGGTGCCCTTTGGCCTGATGCCAGACCTTCTGTTTGCCTGGCTATTTTATGGCAGCTAAATAAGGGCCATAGACAAGGGCCAGCTCTCAAGCAGCCCTTCCTGCCTATGGAGTGAGGGGTGCGGTTTTAAGAACAGGGTGTGAATCTTTCTTTGAGCTTATGAAACTGGCCTTCCAGCACTTTCCTGTTGCCTTCTCTCTGGCCTCACTGCCAGGAATCAGTAGGCTTTTGAGCTTTGGCAGGGGTACCTCCGTAGACCCTTGCAAACCCTGGATGTGAGAGTGGCACTGTCAGACACTGTCTCTGTCCCATGTGTTTGAAGTAGAGCAGACTGAGCAGACTATAGAGCTGTATGAGAGGTAGGGGTATGGTGCCGCCTGTTTCCACATGATCTGAGAGTCACCTTTGCTGTGACCTTGCAAGGGCTAAAATCCATGCCTCAGGATAAGTGCACATTCCTACATGTATGGACTTTGGAGTCCCTGGGTACAGTTGCAAGTGCAAATGTCAAATAGAGGAATGACTGAGGTTTCCTGGGTTAGAGGATCTTTGGATAGAAAATGGATGGGCAGCCAAACCCCACTGCTTCCTACTGGAATGCTTGGTCATCTGTGCAGAGTCAGCCAGTGTGCTCTCTGTGTGTCACTAGGGGGAGTGTGGTGTGTGTACATGTTGCTGGTTTGAGTGCCTCCACCTGCATGTCACTAGGGTGAGTGTGCCCACATGTGTGCCTCTAGGGTGAGTGCCTGTGTGTGTGCTGTCACTAGAGTAAGGCGGTGTGCCTCTCTGTGACCTCGGTAGCATGATTGGGCCGCCCCCTTCCCAGTGGTAGGTGTCTTAGTCATCTATCTGGCGGTGTCAGAATAAAGATTTTACTTTGCTCTTTTGGAAGAAGACTTGGGGGCAACCTTTATCTAATGAGAGAGTGAATTCATTGCTTAGAGCAGCATAGAAACCTAATACTGGGACTAAACATCTGTTGAAGAAGCATTTGCTGCCTTTTTAGGTAAACCTTTACATAGGTTATGCATGAGAATAGAGTGTTGCTGTTTTAGTTGGAAGGTTTTATTATTTTGAATTTCTTGAATTTATGTCTATGTCAGAAGTGGTTAAGTCACAGAAACTGTAGCTTTTTTTTTTTTAAGGATTCACAAAATTATCAGAGTCAGAGGAAGACCCATGGCCTTCCATGATGTTTACTGATAATTTCACAGCACTCATTTGAGAGCTTAATTTTGTATACCTATCAGAAACAAGTATGGATTAAGGTTTTCTGTATTTCTTAAAAATATTTGGGAGGTGTTAAGCACTGTCTTCCTAGTGTTAAGTGTTATGTGCCACCACCACAGCGTGCCTTTTGCCCCCACAGCCATACCAGCTCTGCAGCCCATTGTCCATGACCTCTTTGTATTAAGAGGAGCCAACAAAGCTGATGCAGGAAAAGAGCTTGAAACCCAAAAAGAGGTGGTAGTGTCGATGTTGCTGAGACTCATCCAGTACCATCAGGTAAGAGCAGGTGTGGGAAGGTCACTGACATGCCACTGTCCCTGCAGGGACAGAAGGAGATGCTACGTGGCCCCTCTCTGTGTGGACCAGTGGGTGTCGCTTTGTGTCAGCCCAGGGCTCTCTGGTGAGGGCCCTGCCAGGAGTCAGGCGACTTGGGAGGGATCTCTTCAAAGCAGTACAGCCATGAGGGGAGGCCACCTGACACCTGGCTAACAGTCACAAGATCATTCAAGGCAGTAAATACGGTTGAGGCCCTCCTTTCCAAAACAAGGACCAAAAATCAATTCATTGGCAGTGTTGATCAAAATGATAGAATTCTAAAAATGATTTTAAAAATCTCAAGTCTGAATAATTTAAGGACTTTATTTCTGTGTTGGTTTACCATGATGTTGACATAGGGCCAAGGTCTTGTTCTTTGAGCTGATTCTGGTTTTGTTTTCCATCAGGTGGGGTGAGAATGTCAGAATCTGAGTGCAGACATCTGGCTGGTTATGACTCCTCTGTTAGCTAGCCCTCACTGCTGTATAATTCTTTATGGCTCACAGAAGTACTTTCTGTGTGCATTTTCATTTTGATCTATGTAATATTTAATTAAATGTTGTTATTTAATTAAATCCCATTATTACAATAAAAAGTGCAACAGCCCTAAAGAGGTTTGAGAAGCCAGCATGTTGGGCTGGTGGGAGACCTGGAGTGTGGCTTGTGTGCTGCATGCTGTCCAGGAGTTTTCCACCTGGTTTACGGGAAAATGGAGGCGTTGACTTGTGCTAAGGAGTCAGAATAAGGGCAGATTTCCCTCATGCAGTAGAGCACTGCCACATCCTGCCAGGAAAGGCAGTCAGGGCAGGCTTTATAGGGTGTGGGCTTAGATGGTGTTTCTCTTAATAGCCATTATATTTGATGTCCAGCTCAGCAAGCTTTTCTGTAAACAAGCAGATAATATCTTAAGCTTTGCAGACCATGTGGCATCTGCTGCAACAACTCATGTCTGCTGTTGTGATGAAAGCAGCCCTAGTCAGTATGTTGATGAAAGGGTATAGCTGTGTGCCAATAAAACTTTATTTACAAAAACAGGCTTTTAGATACCTCTGTTTAAAGATGATCACTAATAAACTGAAGCTCAACCATGTGTAGCTCTTCTGAAAGTGAGTACTACCCTGTAGATGACCTTTGTAAGGAAAACAGAATTGAAAGTAGCACACAGAAGTCACAGGGCATCTGCAGAATAGTTTAGTCAAGGCCATGTTTGTGTTTTGCTAAAGGTTAGTATACATCTGGGTTTCTTCTCATGCCTTTTCTCTGATTGTGGGACCTTGTACGTTCCATAGCCATGATGATAGATACCATGCAGAGTGTGCACTGCTGGGTGCCCCAAGGCGTTTGCACCCATGACTCCTGCCTTTTCTTCTGGCTTCCCCATGGAATGTGTGTCTAGGCCCGGGTGCTCCCACTTCATCGGGTCCTCATTGGGGCCACGTTTGTTTGGACCCTAGGTTCTTCCAGCTGAGCTGGGATCAGTGCAAGGTGGTGGGGGTGGCAGTGAAGAGGTGGGGCAGCTGGGGACCCTGTAACATGCCCTGTGCTCCCTTCAGGTGCTGGAGATGTTCATTCTGGTCCTGCAACAGTGCCACAAGGAGAACGAGGACAAGTGGAAACGGCTGTCTCGGCAGGTAGCCGACATCATCCTCCCAATGCTAGCCAAACAGCAGGTGAGTCACCGTCTGCCTCATGGTGGCAGGGTCAGGGGGCACAGACCCTGTGAGAGGCAGGCGTTTGTGATCAACTGTTCATTGAACCATAGTAGACTCATGTTATGATAGACATCAGTGCCAGTCGTGAGCAAGGGACTTTTCATTTGTTCTCAGTGACCCTTTCAGGTCGCTATTGTCTCCTGCTTTGCAAGCTTGGCACCTGAGACTCAGAGGTGTCATCTAGGCTACCCAGCGACACAGAGCGGGAAGGTGTCAGGCCTGGGGTTGAGCCCATCTGATCCAGAGCTTATGTTCTTTCCTGTTTTACTACACAGACTCCCTTGTTCTGGTCAGTCAGGTGTTTTTATCTTCAGATGTTCGTCTTCCCCTGTCACTTATGAATTAGCAGTGAGTGAACAGTTACACCCTGTGTAATCAGTTTCTGTAATCAGATGATGTGATTGGCTGCGTCCGCAAGTGCAGAGGAAGGACACGGTCTGGCTGTGCCATGTGGGATGGAGCTCTGCAGTCCCATGGCTGCTGAACCATGTCTGCCCTAGGTCAGAGGGCAGGATTCTGCACACATTGCAGCAACACCTTAGTAACTGGGCTGCAGCTCCAAGGGCTGCAGGGGTGTGCTGCAGACACCCCCACCCCTCCTTGGGGCCTCACCAGCTGCTGGCCAAGCTCTGGCCTAAAGAGCGTCGGATGCAGTCAGCAGATACCTGTTTGTTCATCTTGTTCATCCTGGCTCAGGAGGCAAGCGTTCTGGGTAACATAGGGCTCACAACTCTTGTGGCACTAGGAGGAGCGTGTGAGCACACGCATCAGTAGTTAGTGTCTTCAGAACTTCAGCGCCTTCTGGGTTTGTAATGGAGTGTCATCCTGAGGCCACTTAGACAGAGGGGGGTCTTGGCTTCAGGTGAGATAGACCAATGGCAGTTTTAATAAACTGGTAAATTTGGTGTTTTACTGTAGCCATGGATTTGATACCTGTGGAACGATATTTTTAGATAGCCATTTCCAAAAGCGTTATTCATTCTCTTACATACACAATCTGAGGAGAGTGAAGGTTGAAAGCTGGAACGCATAGTCAATGCCCAGTTTAGTTTTTGCTATGTGACGTGGCATGAAAGGACATCTGTAGAACACTTGGCACAGTGCCTGCCAGGTGGCCAGGCACATGTGCATGTTACACTCAGAAATAGTGCAAGGCACCTCTACCGATGCTGGCAGTGGGCACATGTCTTGCCAGTGGGTTTCAGCCCTGGACAAGTTCACTATGGTTTCAATGAGACCGAAAAATAACGATGGACCGTTCTTGGGTGAATGGGTTTATACCCAACTTTATTCCCACAGTGGCAGGTCAATCACTAGAATCCAGTTCACTCAGAGCGAGTCTGCATGCAGCAAGCCAGTCTCTGCCTTTGGACCTCTCTACCCCCGCAGCCATCTCAGTCTGTGTCCTTGGTGCTGCCACCACTCCAGCCTCTGCTCTCCTGCATCTGTGCAGCCATGCCACCGTGTCACCCAGAGCACTGGGTGGAGCTCTTTATATAGAGTCAATAACAACATATTGCCCGCACATGTATAGTGAGCTAGCCTAGCTGACCAGGGCCAGGTGAGAATCCTGGCCATAGGAACCTTCACTTTATTCACAGCACAACAGTGAGAAGAGCCAGTAAAAACACTGCCTCTTGGAGTGGAAATTCTCTTAGGATGGGGGTGGAGGAGGCAGATAGAAAGGCAGTAAGGCCAAACGTCAGACAACTGGCACTGAGCAGGGCAGGGGAGGAGTGGCTGATGTGTGTTGGGGGTGGGGCTGTGCTGTGAGTCAGCCTGAAGGGAGTGGAGGGTGAGCTGAGATGATCCAGAGATGGGCTTACTGAGAAGAGGGACAGCAGTGCCCCTGAGGTGGCAATTGGAGTTAAGATGGAAGAGCAGGTGGGGGGTGGCATGCAGACTTTGGGAAGCCTTCAGAGGGTTGGCACAAGGGGGTGGCTCCAGGTGACTGAGAGTTGGGGACGGGCAGGGTGTGGGAGTGACATGGCAGGAGCAGCACTTTGCTGGCACAGTTTGAACCCATGAGCTTGGCTGACCTCTGTGGGTGTGGGGTCGGGGCATGTAGGTGATTTTGGGATGGTGACAGGGCTTGGTGTCTGGGGCATTAGGGAGGCCAGAGGAGTTCAGGTGGCCCAACCAGTAGGCACCCCAGGAGGCTAAGGCATGCCTTTGGATGGAAGAGTCCAGAGTTGTGGAGATTGAGCTGGGCTGGAGGTGAGCAACTGAGCATGGATGAGGCCACCAGGGGACCCAGGGTAGCTGGGAATGAGGAGGCCCAGCTCTGAGCGGGAAGCCTGAGAGGTGAGGGGAGCCTGTGGAGGAAACGAGGAGGAAACAGCTGGGCAGGAAAAGGAAGAGCCCACAGGTGTGGGATTCTTAAAGCCAAGAAGAAAGGTGTTTCATGGAGGAGGTTGGGATCGCTTTGTGCCCTCATGGACCAAGTGAATAAGCCCATGCTTGGCAGCTTGGAGGCCACTGGGAGCAGTTTTGGTGGAGAGGAGGGTGCAGAAGCCCGGCTAGAGTGTGTTGGTGAGAGGAATCAGGATGAGATTTACTCTGAGAAGGAACAGATGGGCTGGAAGAGGAAAGAGAGGCCAGGGGGCTGGCAGAGGGTTACGTTGAGAAGATGGCCTGTGTGGACAGAGGGGAAAGCAGAGGGGAACTGACAGTGCAGGACAGACCCAGAGCCAGGGCTAGGATGACTCCAGAGCTGGCGGTCAGTCCTGGCCAGGGGCACAGTGGTTCCTCCAGAGTGCCCAGAAAGAGGCTGAGCTGGTAGGCACAGGTGCAGGTCCAGGAGGAAGGCATTATGGGGGCTCAGAAGTCCCCCCCATTGTTCCCTTACTGCTAAGGCACGACTCAGCACTGCCTGGTGGTCACATATGTACTTGGACACATCACCTCTCTTTGCAGGTGTTTACCATATGTATGCACACTCCTTAGTGGTGACTAGAACTGGAAACTGCCCCTCATCAGCAGGGGAGTGGTTGAATACATTGGAGTAGAGACCTAGGTTGGAATATTTTATATCCATTAAAAATGTTAGATTTTAAAACCTGTTGCCTTGGGAGCTCTCCTTTTATTTATTAATTTATTAAGGGAAAAAGGAAACATTTATAATGTGGTATTTCCAAAACAATAAAAAAACTTCTCCACATACATGTGGATATATGGTCATAGGAATGTGGAGAAAGTTAAGAGAAATACAGTTTGTTAACATTCGTGTTAACTAATTGGTGGGGTAGGGATGGAGAGCAGGTAAAGCAAAAAAAGAAAAAGAATAGTGTGTATGATACCACTTTTAGGTAAATTATGTGTTTATAATGAGATGTATGTGAGTGTTAATCTTAAAAATAGTTGGTTATTTTTCCAGCAAAAACAGGTTTATTCAGGAACAGCAGAGAATTGCTGTCCAGGGACTAGCTCCAGCAAAACCACAGAGGAGAGGAGGCTTTTTTATAGGGAAAGGGCTGGGTCAAGGGGGAGGGATGGGGGTAATCTTCTAAGGACAAAGCCCATTGGAGGAAACTGGGAGTCCCCATGTTGTGGCTGCTCATTGGCCGAGTAGTGGCAGTCTCCCATTGGCTGTTGCTGGGGGAGGCAGAAACCTTCCTTCCTCCAGCCTGGTTGGAAAGTAGCTAAAACAGCATGACCTGCAAGGTGTCCTATTTTCCTCCTGGGGCGGTCTGTGATTGAGGAGGAGAGGTGGGTGTAGGTGCTTCCCCTGCTGGCTTGTTGATCCCACTTTATGAGGTTTCCCTTAATTTTCACATTTTCCCCTTTTGATCAAGATCTTTCCTTGAAAGCATTGCTGATCAAGAGTCCAGTTTTCTGTGTTTAGTAGCTTTCATACTCTGGAGCCAGGAAGAACCTTTCCTGGTTGTCATGTCCTGTGTCTAAAGGGAAGTGCAGATAGTTGGGAAACAAGGCCACATTTGAGTAACAAGGAAGGTTAGGAGGAAGAATTCTCAGGTACTTCCTACCTATAGTACATATTTATGAAGATAGTAAGCATTGGAGATCACCTTATTACTGGATACATCACTTTTACAAAAGTTTGATAGGCAACAAAATACAAAACTTAAAATGATCATATGAAAAAGAAGTAACGTGAGAATTCCAAAGTGCATGATGGCCCTAAACCAGGACCTAAGGGTGAAAGTAGCCAATCAAAAATACTTATTTTTCTGATTTAGGGTTAGAAAAAAAATCCTTATGGAGGCAAACCCATTTTTAGTTTTATCTCCATTGGAGGTAAGGAATCCACTTTTCCCCCATAATATTCCAAAGTTGTGAGCTACCTCCAAGGCACACGATATTGATATTGGTATAAATGTTTGCAGTTTTACCCTTGGCTTAAGGTACAAGCTCAAGTAAGGACACAGATCTCATCCTGTTGGGCCAAGATAGCTGATGGTAGAGGTGCTGCTTCTGTGACTTCAACAGGAGCTGTGAGAGCACACCCAGCACAATGTTTTCATGTCCATCCTTTAAGTAAGAATTACATCAGTAAACCATGAAAAGTCTGCACTGGTTCTGGGAGTTTCCTGTAATTGTCACGTTGGGTCCAAAGGTGATCTGTCAGCATGAGTGGTCAGGAGGAGTCTGTCTATGACGGAGGGTGGAAGAGCAGCAGGGTGAGGTTGCTGCAGTGAGAGGAACTACATGGGGTGCAGCTATAAAAGAATCCCACAGGAGGTGGGATGGCTGGCTGGCAGTGGCAGAGTGTGATGAGAATTTAGGAAGACTTTACTGCATGAGGCACAGATGGTTAAAAGGACCCCACACTTAACTCGTCAGTTGCCTTAACCAAGAGGACAGTGGCAGAAAAGGCTCTGATGAGAAGGGATATTCCCGCAGCCTCAGAGACCTCTGTTGGCTGTTACACCCCATGGATCAGTGATGGTCCCCGTGCTTTTGGGTGAGTACACTGAGGGCACTCCCTTTGCTCTCACAAACTGGAAGGAAAATGGCCATTAAGAAGGGCAGGGAGCTTTATTAGGCTTTTTTTCTTTTTTTATAATTTATTTTGGTATCATTAATCTACAATTACATGTGCAATATTATGGTTATTAAACTACCCCCTTCATCAGGTCCCCCCCACCAACCCCATTACAGTCACTGTCCATTAGTGTAGTGAGATGCTATAGAATCACTGCTTGTCTTCTCTGAGTTGTACAGCCATCCCCGTGCACGCCCAACATTACGTCTGCTAATTGTAATGCCTCTTTTTCCCTCTTATCCCTCCCTTCCCACCCATCTTCCACAGTCCCTTTCCCTTTGGTAACTATTAGTCCATTCTTGGGTTCTGTGAGTCTGCTGCTGTTTTGTTCCTTCAGTTTTTTTCCTTGTTCTTATACTCCACATATGAGTGAAATCATTTGGTACTTGTCTTTTTTGGCTTGGCTTATTTCACTGAGCATAATAGCCTCTAGCTCTGTCCATTGTTGCAAATGGTAGGATTTGTTTTCTTCTTATGGCTGAATAATATTCCATTCTGTATATGTACCGCATCTTCTTAATCCATTCATCTACTGATGGACACTTAGGTTGCTTCCATTTCTTGGCTATTGTAAATAGTGATGCAATAAACATAGGGGTGCGTCTGTCTTTTTGAAACTGGGCTGCTGCATTCTTAGGGTAAATTCCGAGGAGTGGAATTCCTGGGTCAAATGGTATTTCTAATTTGAATTTTTTGAGGAACCTCCACACTGCTTTCCATAATGGTTGAACTAATTTGCATTCCCACCAGCAGTGTAGGAGGGTTCCCTTTTCTCCACATCCTCGCCAACATTTGTTGTTGTTTGTGTTTTGGATGTTGGCCATCCTCACTGGTGTGAGGTGATATCTCATTGTGGTTTTAATCTGCATTTCTCTGATGATTAGCGATGTGGAGCATCTTTTCATGTGCCTGTTGGCCATCTGAATTTCTTCTTTAGAGAAGTGTCTATTCATGTCCTCTGCCCATTTCTTAATTGGATTATTTGCTTTTTGTTTGTTGAGGTGCATGAGTTCTTTGTATATTTTGGATGTCAACCCCTTATCAGATACATCGTTTATGAATATATTTTCCCATATTGTAGGATGTCTTTTTGTTCTACTTATGGTGTCTTTTGCTGTACAGAAGCTTTCCAACTTGATATAGTCCCATTTGTTCATTTTTGCGTTTGTTTCCCTTGCCCGGGGGGATATGTTCATGAAGAAGTTGCTCATGTTTATGTCCAAGAGATTTTTGCCTATGTTTTTTTCTAAGAGTTTTATGGTTTCATGACTTACATTCAGGTCTTTGATCCACCTTGAGTTTACCTTTGTGTATGGGGTTAGACAGTAGTTCAGTTTCATTCTCTTACATGTAGCTGTCCAGTTTTTCCAACACCAGCTGCTGAAGAGGGTGTCATCTCCCCACTGTATATCCAAGGCTTGTTTATCAAATATTAATTGACTGTATATGTTTGGGTTAATGTTTGGATTTTCTATTCTGTTCCACTGATCTGTGGGTCTGTTTTTGTGCCAGTACAAAATTGTCTTGATTACTGTGGCTTTGTAGTAGAGCTTGAAGTCAGGGAGTGTAATTCCCCCTGTTTGATTCCTCCTTCTCAGGATTGCTTTGGCTATTTGGGGTCTTTTGTGGTTCCATATGAATTTTAGAATTATTTGTTCCAGTTCATTGAAGAAAGCTGTTGGTAGTTTGATAGGGATTGCGTTGAATCTGTAGATTGCTTTAGGTAGTATAGCCATTTTGACAATATTTATTCTTCCTAGCCAAGAGCATGGGATGCATTTCCATTTCTTAGTGTCTTCCTTAATTTCTCTTAGGAGTGTCTTGTAGTTTTCAGAGTACAGGTCTTTCACTTCCTTGGTTAGGTTTATTCCTAGGTATTTTATTCTTTTTGATGCAATTGTGAATGGAATTGTTTTTCTGATTTCTCTTTCTGTTACTTCATCATTAGTGTATAGGAAAGCAACAGATTTCTGTGTGTTAATTTTGTATCCTGCAACTTTGCTGCATTCAGATATTAGTTCTAGTAGTTTTGGAGTGGAGTCTTTAGGGTATTTTATGTACAGTATCATGTCATCTGCAAATAGTGATAATTTGACTTCTTCTTTACCAATCTGGATGCCTTGTATGTCTTTGTTTTGTCTGATTGCCATGGCTAGGACCTCCAGTACTATGTTGAATACCAGTGGAGAGAGTGGGCACCCCTGTCTTGTTCCCGATCTTAGATGAAAAACTTTCAGCTTCTCGCTATTAAGTATGATGTTAGCTGTGGGTTTGTCATATATAGCCTTTATGATGTTGAGGTACTTGCCGTCTATACCCATTTTGTTGAGAGTTTTAATCATGAATGGATGCTGAATTTTATCAAATGCCTTTTCAGCATCTATGGAGATGATCATGTGGTTTTTGTTCTTCTTTTTATTGATGTGATAGATGATGTTGATGGATTTTTGAATGTTGTACCATCCTTGCATCCCTGGGATGAATCCCACTTGATCATGGTGTATGATCCTCTTGATGTATTTTTGAATTCGGTTTGCTAATATCTTGTTGAGTATTTTTGCATCTACGTTTATCAGGGATATTGGTCTGTAATTTTCTTTTTTGGTGAGGTCTTTGCCCGGTTTTGGTATTAGAGTGATGCTGGCTTCATAGAAAGAGTTTGGAAGTATTCCCTCCTCTTCTATTTTTTGGAAAACTTTAAGGAGAATGGGAGTTATTTCTTCTCTATATGTCTGGTAGAATTCAGAGGTGAATCCATCAGGTCCAGGGCTTTTGTTCTTGGGTAGTTTTTTGATTACCGATTCAATTTCGTTGCTGGTGATTGGTCTGTTTAGTTTTTCTGTTTCCTGCTTGGTGAGTCTTGGAAGGCTGTATTTTTCTAAGAAGTTGTCCATTTCTTCTAGGTTTTCCAGCTTGTTAGCATATAGATGCTCGTAATATTCTCTTATAATTCTTTGTATTTCTGTGGGGTTTGTCATTATTTTTCCTTTCTCATTTCTGATTCTGTTTATGTGTGTAGATTCTCCTTTTCTCTTAATGAGTCTGGCTAGGGGTTTATCTATTTTGTTAATTTTTTCAAAGAACCAGGTCTTGGTTTTATTGATTTTTTTCTATTATTTTATTCTTCTCAATTTTATTTATTTTTTTTCTCTGATCTTTATTATGTCCCTCCTTCTGGTGACTTTGGGCCTCATTTGTTCTTCTTTTTCCAATTTCAGTAATTGTGTCTTTAGACTGTTCATTTGGGATTGTTTTTCGTTCTTTAAATAGGCCTGAATTGCAATATACTTTCCTGTTAGAACCGCCTTTGCAGCGTCCCACAGAAGTTGTGGCTTTGTGTTGTTGTTGTCATTGGTCTCCATATATTCTTTGATTTCTGTTTTGATTTGGTCATTAACCCATTGATTAATTAGGAGAATGTTGTTAAGTCTCCATGTATTTGGGAGCCTTCTTGATTTCTTTCTAAAATTTATTTCTAGTTTTATACCTTTGTGATCTGAGAAATTGGTTGGTAAGATTTCAATATTTTTGAATTTCCTGAGGTTCTTTTTGTGGCCTAGTATGTGGTCTATTCTGGAAAATGTTCCATGTGCACTTGAGAAGAATGTGTATCCTGTTGCTTTTGGGTCCAGAGTTCTGTAGATGTCTGGTAGGTCCATCTGTTCTAATGTGTTGTTCAGTGCCTCTGTCTCCTTACTTATTTTCTGCCTGGTTGATCTGTCCTTTGGAGTGAGTGTTGTGTTGAAGTCTCCTAGAATGAATGCATTGCATTCTTTTTCCTCTTTTAATTCTCTTTGTATTTGTTTCACATATGTAGGTGCTCCTGTGTTGGGTGCATAGATATTTATAGTGATTATATCCTCTTGTTGGACTGACCCCTTTATCATTATGTAATGTCCTTCTTTATCTCTTGCTACTTTCTTCGTTTTGAATTCTATTTTGTCTGATACAAGTACTGCAACACCTGCTTTTTTCTCTTTGTTGTTTGCATGAAATATCTTTTTCCATCCCTTCACTTTTAGTCTGTGTATATGTTTGGGTTTGAGGTGAGTCTCTTGTAAGCAGCGTATAGATGGGTCTTGCTTTTTTATCCATTCTGTTACTCTGTGTCTTTTTGATTGGTGCATTCAGTCCATTTACATTTAGGGTGATTATCGATAGGTATGTACTTATTGCCATTGCTGGCTTTAGATTCGTGGTTACCAAAGGTTCAAGGGTTGCTTCTTTACTATGTGACAATCTAACTTAACTTCTTAAGTTATTGTAAACATTGTCTGATGTTTCTTTATTTCTCTCCCTTCCTATTCTTCCTCCTCCATTCTTTATATATTAGGTGTTTTATTCTTTGCCTTTAGTTAGTATTTGGATGGTCTGCTTTCTTTGCTATGATTTTATTTTTTCTGGTGACATCTTTTTAGCCTTAGGGGTGCTTCCCTCTGGAGCAGTCCATTTAAGATATCCTGTAGTGGTCGTTTATGAGAGGCAAATTCTCTCAACTTTCATTTGTCGGGAAATTGTTTAATCCCTCCATCGTATTTAAATGATAATCGTGCTGGATACAATATTCTTGGTTCTAGGCCCTTCTGTTTCATTACGTTAAATATATCATGCCATTCTCTTCTGGCCTGCAAGGTTTCTTTTGAGAAGTCTGATGATAGTCTGATGGGTTTTCCTTTGTAGGTGGTTTTTTTCTCTCTCTAGCTGCCTTTAATACTCTGTCTTTATCTTTGCCATCTTAATTATTATGTGTCTTGGTGTTGTCTTCCTTGGGTCCCTTGTGTTGGGAGATCTGTGGCCTCCTGTGAACTGCGGGACTATTTCCTTCCCCAGCGTGGGAAAGTTTTCAGCAATTATTTCTTCAAAGACACTTTCTATCCCTTTTTCTCTCTCTTCTTCCTTTGGTACTCCTATAATGTGAATATTGTTTCCTTTGGATTGGTCACACAGTTCTCTTAATATTCTTTCATTCCTAGAGATCCTTTTATCTCTCTCTGCCTCAGCTTCTCTGTATTTCTGTTCTCTGATTTCTATTCCATTAACAGTCTTTTGCATCTCATCCAGTCTGCTGTTAAGCCCGTCGATCGCTTGTCTGATTTCTGCATAGTCTTTCCTCACTTCCCTCACTTCCTCCCTCAGCTCTTGCACATTTCTCTGTAGATCCATCAGCATGGTTATGACTTTTATTCTGAATTCTTCTTCAGGAAGATTGTGCATTTCCATCTCTTCATGCTCCCTCTCTGGGGTTGTCTAGTTGATCTTAGTCTAGACCATATTTCTGTCTTTGCATGGCTATAGAAGTGGTTGCTGGTAGTTGCCACATATGTCAGCTGGGCTCTTTAAGAGTGTAAAAAGAAAAAAAAAGAGAAAAAAATAAAGAGAAGAAAAAAGAAAAAACAAAACAAACAAAACCAAAAATACGCACACTGGGAGTAGATTCTGTGGGGATGCTTTAGATGGCGCTGTTGCTCCACTATTCCGCAGCTGTGGCCGCACGCCCCACAGGGCCCTTTATAACTCTGGCTGGGGTGGGAACGAATTGGAGGCTGTTGATCTCTGTGGGAAGTCTAAGTGTGGCCACCCTTTCCCAGTCGCCAGCTAAGGGGTCCCAAACTCCACAGGACTCCCAGCCTGCTGGGCTGAGTTTGTCGGGGTGATCTGGCTCCTCCGCTGGGCTCCTGTCTCTTTAAGACTGTTGAAGAAAGCATGTGCTTTTCTTTTCTTTTCTTTTTTTCCCTTCCCGGGAGCCGGCTGCAAGCACCCTGGCGCATTCCCCGCTCAGATCCTGCACCCTCTGTCTCTCCAATCTCCGCTCCACCGCGCAATGTGTGTCAGCGCTCCCTGCGCAGTTCACCGGGCTGGTTGTTTTGCAGTGTGTACTTCCACTCCCTCTTGGCTCTGAATCCTCTCCTCCCGCCGGTGCGCTGGGGTGGGGGAGTGCTCAGGTCCCACCGAGTAGCGGCTCCGTTTCTTACCTGCCTCGCGGGGTGCCGTGTCCTCTCAGGTGTAGCTGCACACTGTGCGCTTTCCTGTGTATTCTGGTCTCTCTTTTAGGAGTAGTTGTATTTGCTGTATTTTCATAAATATATATAGTTTTGGGAGGAGATTTCTGCCGTCCTGCCACGCCGCCATCTTCCTGGAAGTCCTCTATTAGGCTTTTCTTTAAAGACACAAAAGACATGTCATCCTGGCTGTGATCTTTCTAGACAATAGGGTCAATTTGTTATTCTTTAGTAAAGCACAGAGACTGAGCCGTAAGAGAAGTTTGGAACCCAAGTTCAACAGTAGCCCGTTAGTCCAAGGAAGCCTCATAATTGGCACTTCATTTTAGATTTGGGGTCGTTCAGGAGGCCTCGAAGTTACCTGGATCCAACTGTTGTCCTTGTTAGTGAGATCAGATGCCCCAAGTATTGAACAAGAGTTTCAGCGAACTGCAATTTTTCTTTGGAGATTTTATGTCCCTTTAAGTTAAAAGTTTTAGCAGATAGATGCTTGCTTCCCATGAAGAAGTTTGAAAAGGTGAACAGGAAGCAGGTCATCTGTGTAGTGTATCGGGGTGTGGCCTGCAGGAATCTGTCTACTGTCCAAATTAGCCCCAGGGTCTGTGAGAATAAGAAGGCCTCTCTGGGTGACTGGGGCATTGCCATCCAGGTATATGGTCATTCTTTCCAAGTGAAAGCACAAGGATAGTGGCTGTCTGTATGAACTGATTGCTAAAAAAATAACTACATGTATCAAGTACACGTGAATTTGTTTTCCTGCGGAATGGATGCCAGCAGCTTACTGGGGGTAGGAACAGCAGGGCGCTGAGGGATAACAATATTATTTATTGCTCAGAGGTCCAAACAAACCTCCATCCTCAGCCATTAGATTTTCTCACAGGTAAATTAAGGGCCTCACAGGGTTGGAATAATGAGGCCCTGAACCTTGCAATCATCTATTTTTGGCTTAATGCCTTAAATGGCTTCTCTATTTATCGGGTATTGATTAATTCTGGAGAGAGGTTTTGAGGGATCTTTTTGAATCTGGGTGCACTGTGTATTCTTCCAATATCAGTTGATGATTTTGCCCATAGGGTTGGATGGTAGTGATCCTATAGGAAGGAATGATCAGTGTCCCCAAACTCATCTATAGTGCCATCAGAGATGGAGCAAATAGAAGTTGTCAGAAGGCCATTTAGTTCCTGGTTGACTATTTTGATTACTACCATCAAATTTTAGAATTGTTTCCCCCTTTTGGGAAAAAGAAATTCTGAAATAATATTTTTCTAAGAAATAGCCCAATAAATGAATAGGGGTGGAGGAAGTAAGGAAAAAGGGTGTATATGTCTCAGAGGGCCTACACCAAAGGGGATAGGTTCAGAGACTGGAACCTGTTGAGGTTTATCAGAGACCCCACCATTTGAACCATGTTGGTGTTCCGAGGCAGGGGCTGCTTTATGGCAGAGGGGTCGAGTGGAAAAGTGTAACTCTAGTGTCAGTAGGGATGGAGAGAGTTTCGGCCCCAATCTGGAGGGTGATGTTTTTGAGCGGACTCAGAGGGAAGATTTGGAAGAGTGCCTGTAGTTCTTGGAGCCCTGTCATTGGGAGCTAGGACATTGGAAGATTTGGCTAGAGGATAGGTGTTTGAAGTGCTTAAATTTGTGAGAGTGCCCTGGCTCTTTGCAGTTATGCAGAACTAGGTTTTTGGTTTTGTTTAGTGCCTTCATCTGCCAGAATTGAAAGTTAAGGAGTTTAGCAGTCTTTCTTCTAGGTGACTCATCTAGGGTGCACACAAGCTGGTTTGTCAAGTTAATTAAATGTGGAGCAGACGTAGTTTCCCATTCTGTCCTGGTCCTTCTAACTAAAAGGGAAAGATCCTCCTTCAGTCCATGAATAGAGTTAAATGCTACCTGGTGGATTCATCATCTAAAGGAAGACCAGAATTAAAAAAATTCTGGAGTAGATTGTAATAATCATGAAAAGGCTTACCAGGTTTTTATGTGCAAGCCTGAATTTTGTTCCAATTAACAGGCTTAGGAAAAGCAACTGTATTTGCTCAGGGAAGGCTTCCAGTGAGTGTTCTAGCTTCTTGACAAAAGTTAGGAGTCTGTTTCTCCAAATTCCTTTCAGTATGTTCCCCGTGCGTCAGTTTCATTCAATGCTTGGCTTATCCATCAAGCATGTGGATGAATTGATATAAATCTGAGAAATAAGGTTGGTAAGTCTGAATAATTATGTTAAATTCTTCAGCAAACCTATGGGGTTCCTAGTCACTCTGGGAACCTTCTTAACCAGGGCTTGCAATTTGGCCTTATGCCAGGGAGCATAAGAAACATGGTGTTTATTTGGATTCTCAGAAGACTTAATTTTAGAGAGGCAGCTTTTAACAAGTTTAGGAGAAGAGGAAACAGAGATTTGGAGGAAAAGGGAAGTTCGGCAAAAGGGTTAGAATGAGTGAGCAGAGGGTATAGAGGAGACAGGGTAGTGCACAGGGAATAGAAGAAAGTTGTCCCAGAGGTGGGGCCTGGGCACAAGGTGGCTGCCACACAGCTGAGACAAAGATGGGGAAGGGGAAGAAAAGGCCCCAGAAGCCATTTTTTTCTTCTTTTAATTGTTTACCTCAGTCAGTCTAGAAATTTTATTTTGCAGAGAGGGAATTTTAGATTCTTGGTAATGTTTGGGACTTCAAAATACCAATTTAAATAGGCATCCCATTCAATTTTAACATTCTAGAGCCACGACTATTCAATTCAGTTTTGAGGAAGGTAAGTTTGGGGAGATCAAAAGTTTCCAGTAATAGCCATTGATGTTATAAATCAAATGTGGTTAAGTTGGTCCATTTTAGTGGTTTTCCACATGAGGAAGGACTATAATGCTTATAAACATAAAACCAGCCAGTGTCCCAGAAGGGATGGTACCCTCAAAGTATTTTTGTAACTGAGATCCCACTTCTTAGATTTCTCCAAAGCTAAAAAATTCCTGAACAGCAGAGTTTCAACAGGAACAGCCTGATTCCAAAAGGAAAATCAGAGCAAGGCCAGTGCGACGGCAGTCTTCTCATTAGCTGGGCTGTTGCTGGGGGGGGCGGGAACCTTCCTTTCTCTGGCCTGGTAGGAAAGTAGCTAAAACAATGTGACTTGCAAGGTGTCCTCCCTTCCTCCTGGGAGGTCTATGATTGAGGAGGAGAGGTGGGCTTGAGAGCTTTCCCCTCTCTTTGCCGACACATGTCAGTGAGGTTCCCTTTAATAATTTTCACAAGAGGCTGGTTCCCAAAACGTAGGTGGTGATTGTATCAGGGTGGTGCAATGCCTGCTGGTTGTTTTCATACTTTTAAATGTTTAGGTCTTTTACATATATGTTGTTTATATAATAAAAATCTAAATGAAAAGATTTCCATTATGGAAAAAATAGAGCTGATACAACTTTGTTTTAAAATGCATTTGCTTGGTTCAATATTAAGGTTAAAGTGCATTTGTATGCCGGGGTGGTCAAGATCCTCTGCCCTTGAGATTTTTGTTGGCTCAGGGGAAAACATTGTCACGTTTAATTGTTACAGATGCATATTGATTCCCACGAAGCTCTTGGTGTGTTAAATACTTTATTTGAGATTTTGGCCCCTTCCTCCCTCCGTCCTGTGGACATGCTTTTACGGAGTATGTTCGTCACTCCAGACACGATGGTGAGTACCCCGCCTCATGACACTGTGTGCTCACATCTCTGCTGCGCGCTGGTTCATTGCGGTCACCTGGGGGCTTTGCCGGGGCTGGGGCGGGGCTGGGGCGGGTCCGGGGCGGGGCCCGATGCTACTGATGCTGCTCATCCGGGGCCGCCCTTGGAGAACCACAGATACAGAGGTTTATTGGTAGAACGGTGAAATAGGAGTGATGTATTAGCAGTCAGGGAAAAAAGTAATCTATTTTTAACTATAACTGACATTATTTTCTTTCTTTTAGGCCTCTGTGAGCACTGTTCAACTGTGGGTATCAGGCATCCTGGCCATTTTGAGGGTTCTCATTTCCCAGTCAACGGAAGATATTGTTCTTTCTCGTATTCAGGAGCTCTCCTTCTCTCCATATTTAATCTCCTGTCCGATAATTAATAGGCTAAGAGAAGGGGACAGTAATCCAACACTGGAGGAGCAGAGTGAAACGAGACAAATGAAGAATTTGCCAGAAGAAACGTTTTCAAGGTATGTGCTGTATCTGAGTGTTTGGCCACGCCCTTCAGGAAGTCGTACAGTCTCACGGTCAGCAAGCCTGGGATGACTCTTCATCATGCCCCAGCTTCTGGGGAAGTATGTGCGGGTGTGTGTTCTGTACCCAGTCTGCCTTGCTGGCAGCCCTTGGTTCCTGCCTCTCTGGTGGCTCTGTCACATCCTACTTAGTGTCCTTGTTGAAGATGACACCCTGGGGATGCTCACCACGCAGTGGGCGGGTGGACGCAACTACCCTGGGTACAGGCAGTAAGGGTGTGCATTGCCTGCAGAGAATTAAAAAATCTAAGAAAACCCACTAAAGGTCATCTTATTTTTATTTCTCACTGTGTGCTGGCCATTCTAAACACTGTCAGTAATAAAATCCTTCTCCCTGTTGGGTGGACCCGTCCCACCACACTCCCCTCAGGGTACTGGTGGTATCAAATCAGTCAGCTTTGCCCTCTTAAATCGATTAAAAGCTCCTTGAGGGTGTGATCATGATTCAGTCACTGCAAGCGCTTGCTGCCTAGATAGGTGTGTCTCTACCTCGCTGGGTTCGAGCACTCGGTACGTCAGAGATCTTCAGAGGCTGCCTGAGTGCAGCTTCTGCAGACATGCCCCTTCTTCCAGGTCTGCCACAGTGGTGGTCTAGCTGGCCCTTTGTGGTCATTGGTGCAGGTGCCTAGGTGTTTGTGGAGACAGAGCCAGTAACCCTGTCTGGCACCCTTTTGTGTTTAGTTCTGTAAGGCCACCTGTGGCTCCCTCTGCTACAGTTAAGCAGGTGGCTAAAATGGGAGGAACATTAAGTCCCTGTCGTGGGCCACCAGCTTGTGTGTGTGTGTGGTGCTTTATGGCCCACAAAGTGTTAGGTAAACACTACCTGTCATTTTACCCCCCTGAGTCCTTTGAAGATGGTGTGACTCCTTCCACCCCGTGAGGAAAATGATATGCAGAGAGGCAAAGTGACTTAACTCAAAGGGATGGCATTAAATATCTGCTCTCCTTAAATTTGTGGCTCCATTTGTGTCCACTGTCTCACATAAGTGCACCTACTTCACTGTCGTTCTTTTCACTTTCTTTGGAGGTTTCTACTACAACTGGTTGGCATTCTTTTAGAGGACATTGTTACAAAACAGCTGAAAGTGGAAATGAGTGAACAGCAACATACATTTTATTGCCAGGAACTGGGCACGCTGCTAATGTGTCTGATCCACATCTTCAAGTCTGGTAGGTGCCTGCAGCCAGTCCGCATATAGTGTCTGTGTATTCCCGTCCTGCATGGTGCACTTGCAGAGTGTGGGGACTGTGTGCCAGGGCAAGCTCTGCTTTGCTCAGTGGGTGCTGGAAAATGTTTTGCTGGTAAAAGAGTAAACTTGAGGGTTTCCTCCTGTTTAAAGATTTGGAAGCCCAAGGTATTTTTTTTGTTACCTTTACATGTAATGATGAACTAAAAAGAACAGTGGACCCAAGAGAGAAGTCATGAGATGCCAGCCATGCAGCAGTCACAGAAGGTGAATAGTCCGTATTAAAACAGTGTTTCCCAAGAAGATCAAATGTTTTCAAGAAGAATGCCTGGCTTTAGGGTAAAATGAGTGAGAAGCTGGAAGACTTTAGTTATGAGAGGATTGCCATATGTTTTTTTCTCAGCAAGAAAAACAAAAAGCAATTCTGATCTCTAGGAAAAACAAACAGCAAGGAAGTCATGGTCCAAATATGAGGAACCAAAACATGGCATGATTTTGAGTAGTTGGTCTGATGGAAACCCTTGACATTAAATGGATTCTTCTGTAAGCGGCTCAGTGGTCATGACCAAGGACCCATAGAAGGAGATGTCATCCTTCTTGGCTTTGTTAGAATCTGTTTTCACACTGTTAATAATGTAAATGCTGTTTGATTTTTCACTTTTAGAAACAACATTGAAGACTAATTAAGGTTTCAGAACAGAGTGAAAGTGCTTTCAGTTCTGATAGATATAAAAGGGAAGCCAATTTAATTTGGGAAGTGGAAGATAGAGAAAGGAGGTGGAGAGTTGGAAGGGCCACTGAAATTCTCATCTTGCATTTTTGGATCATGCAATAGTATCTGAGGTTGACAGAACAAGAAATAGAGGCTACAGAGGAAAGCAAATGGAACTAAAATGTAACTTAGATCAATGGGAGGATGTGTGAGTGAGCAAGTCGCCCCTCTGGCAGGGGAGTTCATGATCACAACGTGGTTACTGTGTTCAGCACTTGCAGTTGCAGGGTTAGGACTCCATGCAGAACTGGAGCAAGAAGAGGGAGTTCCTGGGTTGAGTTCCTGGAGTGCTAGGGTGTGTGGTGGGGGAGCTGTCCTCAGGTGTGATGCCTCTGGCATTTCCCTCATGTGCCCATCATGTTTCTGTGTTTCAGCCCTGACTGTGGTGCTGACTTTGTTTTCTGGTGGGCTGTGTCCCACTGCAGGAAGGATGGCCTCTGGCTGCCTGTGGTCCCAGACTCTGTGTGAGTCCTGTAAGTGATGCCTGAGCCTCGGGTGCTCTGGCCAGCTTGGGCCAGGGGACAGGATAGCACTCCCTTGAGAGGGGGCATTACTTCCTATTGTGAGGGGGCAGCAGACACGTTGATGGTTTGCTGCAGGCAGTGAAGGCACATGTAGTCAGGTTTGGGAATTGCTGCCAGGATGCAAGGCTGTGATGACAGTGGCTGTCTGAAGAGGGGTGGGGTAGGGCGTTTGGAAGGTCAGAGCCTCCCCTTGTTAGGATTTTAAGTTATGTATTATGTATGTCACCTAAATGCAGACTAAAACACACACACTGAGTGCATACTCTCAGAGCAAAGGGTAGTCACCTTTCCAGCCCTCATTCATGGGACCGAGATCTCCCACCCAAGTTACTCTCCTCCAAGCTGGCCTCTGGGTTTGTGGGGGTCAGTAAAGCTGATGTGGTTCTTGCTTAGTGTAGCTTACAGTCTGGTTGGGAGGACAGGACATGGGCATATGACCACAGGTCTTGGTGTTTCCTGAAAGGGAGACCAGTAGTGCAGTGACAGACAGTGGGGGTGGGAGGGTGCCATAGGAGGGAAGGTTCTCTGAGGGGGACTGTTAGCTAAACGCTGGAGGGTGACAAGGAGCCAGGCTTTGGAGAGCAGCTGAGAGTGTAAGCTCGTAATCAAGAAAAAGTCCACCTTGTGAATAGTAGGACACTTTTAGTATATTGGTCATTTTAATATTTGGCTATCAGTTGATTTGGATCTGATGGCACATGGACACCAGTTCCTCTCTAAGGACAACTTTCTACCTCCTTTGGATAAGAGGGGTGTGTTCTGTGTCCCTTTGCACGTCAAGTGGATTTCTGTGCCCTTCGAAGTGTTCATAACCCATTGCTCTAATTTCCTCTTCTTGCCCATCTCAAAAATCAGGGGAAATACTACTGTGGTCTGCTGCTCTGCTGCTGTCCCACAGAGCCGCCTGCAATGGGATGGTCTGTGTCTGCACTAAGTGAGCTGCCTCTTGCCACATGTGGCTTTTGGGCACTTGAAATGTGGCTAGTGTGATTGTGAGGAGCTACTTTTCAAAATTATTTTAATTAACTTAAAGCTGAACAGCCACGTGGGCTAGTGGCTACCATATCAGGATGTGCTGAGCGGCAGCATGTCCTTTAGAGAAACGGGGCCCGGTTTTGGGGCACATGGGCTTCGCTTCTAATGTCTTCAGGTGTTGTTCAGTTGGCCTGGTATTTATCTGCAAATAAGATGTGTTTGTATGTGTAAGTTTTTTGTCTTCTTGTTTATTTTGACTACGTTTCTTTTAAAGACACTTGGGGCAGAATTACTGTGTTTGGTTGGTTTTCAAATGGAGTTTAAGTTGAAGGTCATTTTGTACCTTTATATAAAGTGCATTTGCATTGTAAGATTGGTAATTTTTATTTATTCATTGATTAAACAAAGGCGATGAATTTCACCTCTCCGTTGAACATTGAGACCTTTGAATTTGTCCATTTCAAGTATTATTTCTCAAAATGGAAATTAGTCTGAATAAAGGCATTGGCCTCTAGTTTTCTCATTGTGGGAGGTGGCATAAATCCCAAAGTTGTTTGCCTATTTCAGATTCAATCCAACCTAAAAGAATGGCCAAGAAAGGCACCTGGCCTCCATTATACAAAATCTGGGTAACTGATACCTGTCTTCCCCCGAGAGGGACCAGTTGGGAGCAGACGGCAGAGCCCAAGGCACGGGGCTCAGAGAATCCACTGTGCTGTAGGCATGTCTGGGTTGACGCTGTCTGGCCAGTGGCTGTAAGGCTTCCTAACCCCTCACCGTGTCTTCCAAATCCGCACGGCATGCCCTTCCCTGCGGCCCTCCACTACCTGGTCCAGGGCAGCAGCAGGCTCTTCAGCTATTCCTGGCCTTCCTGGAAGCAGGAGCGGGTGGAATGCCAGCGCTGCAGGCTCCCTTTCTCCCCGTTGGCACAGCCGCAAGGCTGGCATCCCTTTCCAGGACCCTCCAAAGGGTCAGTACTGCCACTGTAGGTGGGGCCAGCTAGGAATCCAGGACAGAAGGGCAAGTGGCTCTTCCTACATGAATAAAAATGACCTGGTTCAAATTCCTGCTAGGAAGGATGCAGGCTGCTGCTGGTCATCACCCTGGGAAGAATGGTGTGCTCTTGTAGGAGGTGGTACCTTTTGCACGTACTAGTGCCCCCATCAATCCTCAGAACAGCTCTGTGAGATAGTCCCCCTTTTTACTGATGAGGGAATTTGGGTTTTGAAAGGCTGAATGATACAACCAGGAGTTAAAAACCCAAAGACTTTATCCTGCTCTTTCTTCTTTCTGTTTGTTACACCACGCTGCTGCTTGGGTTGATGATGGTACATGTTGCAGCCACATTTGCAAGCCCTTTCCTGGGCCCCGCGTGCAGGGTGATGTACAGTGATACCCATACTAGAGCTGAAGAGGCTGCGCCATAGAGAGATTGTCCTGCCTGGGCTTGGGGTGGGGGTCGATGCACCTGGGCCTCCTGCCGGCTGGGAGGTGACCTCTGTCCCCAGCTCCAGCTCCTGCCATTCCTTCCGTCACTTTTCGTTCCACCAGGTCAGGTGAGGGGAGCCTTCTCGGCCCCCGGCCCCTTTTCTCCCCACCCCGGTCATCACCTCTCCTGGCCCCCCTGCCCCCAGCACGTCCGGACGCTCTCTGAGCCAGGGCTTTCTTCCGCTCTGTCTCAGATGATTATCTCTGCTCTGGAGACTGGGAAGGGAGGCCGCACTGAAAGCCCTTCTACCCTTAGTCCATCAGCATCGCGTGGCTCACCTCATTCGCGGTTTGTTCTTGTTTCTGAGACCGTGCGGTAGGGGGCCTCTGGTGCCTGTGGCTCCCCTACACGTGGGGATTTGGGCCCAGGCCCTCCCCTTCTTGGGGTCCCACTGGCCTGGGCGTTAGCACCCATGTCTGTCCTGTTAGGGAAGAGCAGGGTAGAGGTGGAAAGGCATTACTGCCTGGACCTGCCTTGATGGGTCCCTTTGGCTCTGGTGCCAACTAGTCACAGCTCATTCATCCCCGCAACAGCTCCGTATGGGGTCACGCATGCACAGATTTGGGTGGGCAGTGTGCCGCCTCTGTTAAGCCATAGGGATGAAAACCACAGGGTTCTAAGGTGACAAAAGTCCGAAACCTGTGGAGGAGGATGAGGCATGTGTCACAGCAGGGTTAGCAGCTGGTTGGAACGAGACTTCTGCCACGGGAGCCCTCGGTGGGCCAGTGGGGGTGCTTCTAGGGCTTTGGCCGACCTGTGTGTGTCCCAGACCAGCTCTAGACCACTTACCCCCTAGGAGGGACCCAAGCTCTGCAGAGAGAGCAGGCCTTCCCACTGGTGACTGTTCAGTTCCTCCTGCCACCTCGGGTTGGCGTCCTTCTAAGTCTCATCCCCACTCAGTTGCACAGCCATTTAGCTGTTTTTCTCTCCTCCTCTTTCCCTGCTTTTCCCAGTCACACTCTGGGTCTCACCTGCACTCAGCATCAGTCTCTCGCACACTCCGTGTAGCAGCTAGTGATTCCTTGTCTTGTCTTGTGGCTGTAGCTGCACTGATGGCCAGAGAAGCCCTTCCTGTGCCCTGCTGCTTCCTGAATTGCCCTCCCTCTCTTGTTTCTGGAGTGACTTTTACAGACTTTACTGCTTTGCTTTCCCTCTTGTTTCTCCATCCACAACAGTTTACGTCCTGACCTTAGTCCCAGAATGGCCTCTGCGCAGGCCGCCTGCTGTCTGCCCACATTATCCCCTTCCTGGACCTCTGGCCTGATTCTGGGGAGCTGCCTTGTTGCTTGATGTCTCTGTCCAGCCTCGTGTGTGTGTTCCTTTCCCCCATCTGACCGAGACATAGCTGACTCCCAAACATTGTGTTAGTTGCAGGTGTACGTCATGATGATTTGATGTGTGAATACAGTGCACACTGAGTCCAGTATCCATACCTCACACAGTTACAAGTTCTACTTTTCCTTCTAATGAGAGCTTTTGAGATCTACTCTCTTTGCAGTTTATCACGTAGCAGAGGTGTTCCTCCAGCTTTCTCCTCTTGTTAACTCGGTCAGCATTTATCATCCAGATGCGCAAACCCCAGATCACTGACCCTCCCACCCTGTGAGCACCTCACTTCCTGTCTTCTCCCTGTCGCTTCTTTGGGAACACTGCCCCTCAGGCCATGTGAACCATCCTGACTTCCTTCCAGGTGGGTGGTTGTCTGCTCCGCCCAGCCCTGTACTGCCCCCTTCACTTGGGTTTTTGCCGGGTCCTGCTGGCAGGAGTCGAACAGTTCCTGAGTGGGGGCGTCGGGCTGTATATACAAGATGACAGGAGGGCTAGCTGTCTGGTGCAGAATGCAAAGAAGCTTTATTCTGGCATGGCTTATATTCGCATGTATTGTCTACAGATTAGATTCACACACCCTTCTCAAGGACCTCAAATTCAATCACTTAAGTATTGCCCACAGGTCAATACAATAGGACATCAATCCAATACTTAGGTCACACATGCCTGGGGGCATCTGGTCCAGGTGGCTGGCCTTGAGATAAGACCTCCCTGCATTCCTGAGATACTTGTTTCTGGAATTTAGGAAACTTTTCAAGGTTTCTTTCAGAGTCAGGCCCGGTTCAGGCCTTAGGTGGAGACTAGGCACAAAAACACAATCAGTCCTGTCCTGTGCTCTTGCTCCTTCTGTCCCAACCGCTCTCCACAGGTTTTACTGTTTGATCCTTGCTCTATGAGCAACTGCTGCTCCTAGTTCCATTTCACAAGTGAAGGAGTTGAGACCCAGGTAGCATATGGCCAGGGTCACCAAAAAGTAAATGGCAGAGTCACGGTCTGATTTCAGAGCCTCATTGTCACTCAGTCGTCTAGAACACCGCTCGGGCCGTGGCTTCTTGTTGCCCATGCGGTGAAACCCTACGTCCAGGGGCTGCCATTGCCCAGGCTCTGTGGCTGGCTTCAGGGTTCCTTCAGCCAGCACCTGTCTCTTCCTTCGTGTCCCTTGACCCCACAAGGAGCCACATGGTAATGGAGGGCCTAGAAAAGGAGCAGGCCAGGGAGGGGTGGGCCAGAGGCGGGCAGTGCTGACCGCACAGCCACAGAGGGAGCCCTGGAAGTGAGGCCAGAGGCAGACAGTGAGCACTGGGTCTCCTTACAGTGCTTTCTGATCGCCATGCTCTGTTCATGTCAGGAATGTGACCAATGAGATAGGTAAGGAAGAAGGATGTTTTTGTTTGTGTCAAGACTCCTTTGTATTTGGGATGTGTTGAAACAAAAGAAATAAGATTAGGCTCTGCAGCAGTTATGCAAAGAGACCCAAGATAAGGGGACAGGGAGCCCTTGGCCAGCTCCCATCCCCGTCGTGTCTTCCTCTGCTGTGCTTTGCAGTGTGTGTCTGTCCAAGTGTCTTGGGGTGAAGGCCAGCCCGTGTGAAGTGATGGCGGAATGACGAGAGAGGCACACTGAGCTGATTTTGTGCCTATCTAAAGGAGGGGATAGAATGAGGTCATTAATTCGTGGAGGGAATTACTCCAGACCCTGAGGAGGATGCTGTGGAGAAACCCTGGGCAGAGTCTGGCTGGGCCTGCTGCCATCCTGCCCACACTGAGTGAGGGTGGCTGACCACATGACCCCCCTGACCCAGGACGCCCCCAGTGACTGCAGAGGCCACACCACCACTCAGCTCTAAGGACCCAGCGGAGCACAAGCTGGGGCCTGGCATGGAGCACCTATGCCATCTTCCTCTGGGCAGTTGTGGCTCACATGACTGCTTGTAGTTCTTATTAGCAAGCCAAGTTGCTGTTCAGTAGGCAGGAGGCATGTGGTGAGGGCCCTTGTAGTCCTGCCCAGCGGCTGTGCCCAGTCCTGCAGGGCCCTGCTGTCCCGGGGGCAGTGACCTGCAGCACCTCCTGCTGATCGCCTCCTCTGAGGAGCGGCAGCTGGTCACTGCACAGGTGAGGCTCTTGGTGTGGAGTCCTGAACAGCCTGCCGAGGCCAATGAGGGAAGACATGGAGCACAAGAACATTAGCTTTAGGTTAGTGTTAGGGTTAGGGTTTTAGAGTTTTAGGGTTTTAGGGTTAGGGTTTTAGGGCTACTCCATTAAATAAGCAGAGTATCTGGATTTCGCTTAGAAAAGTTGTAGTTTTCTGAGTGCCAAATGCTTTGTCTGTAAGTAGAGAAAAGAGCTGTGTGTGTATCCTTTTTATGTAAAATCTTCTCATTGTTACAAAGTGTTGGACTGCGATAAACAACAAAGGGGTTTCTCCTTACCCAGTTTACCTTTGGTTGTTTCTAGGAATGTTCCGGAGAATCACAGCTGCTGCCTCCAGACTCTTCACTGCCGACAGCAACGACGGCAGTTTCTATGGCCTGGAGAGCTTGAATGCGCGCGTGCGCTCCATGATCCCCACGCACCCAGCCCTTGTGCTGCTCTGGTGCCAGATCCTGCTGCTTGTCAGCCACACCGACTACCACTGGTGGGCGGAGGTGCAGCAGACCCCCAGGTATGTGTGCGCCCCTGGGCAGCCTGTGTACTAAGGCTTGGCGGCTCGAGGCTTGGCTGTCCTCACAGGGCGTTGTAAAGACTGCTGCCTATTAATCTTCCAGGGATGCTGTGTGGAATGGAGAACGGGGTCTGACCAAAGGCATTCAAAATAACCACTGCCTTTTAAGTGTGGCTCTTTGATAAGTTCTTAACACTTGCCATCTTTGGGGTCATTCTCGTCATGCCGTGTCCCTCCTGCTAGGTCTCATCCTTAAATTGGTTCCAGAGCCAGACATGTTGCAATGTCTGAACTTCACTGTAAGTTAAATGCGGTGCTCTTTATTCTTAGGTAATGAAGTATTAACTTTTTGAAATTGTTTGGAAATACCTTATTTTTTACCATTCAAAAAGACTTTTAAGTATCTGACTATGGGTGGCCCTCTTTTTCCAAGAAGTTTTCAGATTTAAGCCTGAATTTCTAGATTCTGCCCCACTCATACATTTGTACCTGTGTGAAAATAAAGGCTTTCCTCTCCACCCTCTACCCAAGCTAAATCCAGCAGTATTTCTGGAAGACCCGAGGGCCCAGTGGGAAGGAGAGAAAGCTCTGGAAATAACAGGTGCCGTGGCTGAGTTGAGACCAGATCCCCTTCCCTCTCTTCTTCCCCTGCCTCCTTTGGATAGATGGTGGGTGGTAAGGACAGAAGCGGAACTGGAGTGGATTCAAGAGGAAATGGGAGGGTGGAGCCCAGTCTGATGATGAAGACAAATGCAATCTTACAATGCTGATTACGCTCTGGGTCTGGGGATGAACCTCTGGAAAGGACATCATTAGGACAGCAGGGAGGCTTGACCATGAGCTTTTGGGACCTGTTGTTTTGTGGTCATAAGTAGTTCTTAGGGGACACTTGCCAAGCGATTTAGAGCTGAAGTTTGCTGACCCACGTCTCCAATGCTGGGGCCAAAGTGCATATGTGGAGTTTGTGCATGTGCCGAGTGTGTGTGGCCCATTCGTGTAGTAGCTGCATGTGTGTGTCGTGGGCATCTGCGTATGTGAATAGTGTGTGTGTGTGGCACGTAGGTGCATGAGCACAGAGGAGGAGACATTAATGGTTGAACTGCGATGAGGAGTATGTGAGTGTTCATTGAATTGTTCTTCTAGCCTTTCTGTTGGTGTAAAAGTTTCAGAATAAAAGTTAAGGGAAAGTAATGGTGGAAGAGGGGGTGTTTCAGGCAGCAGCTCCAGACAGTTCTCAGAGGGACGTTTGCTCTCAAGGGGAACAGAGACGTGGGGCTGGAGTCCTGAGAGTTTCTTGAGTAGAGAAGCAGCGGCATAGTTGCCTCTCCGCTGTGGCAGGTGAAAAGGCTATCATTTGACATTTATTTGTGTGATAATTTCTAGACCCAAGGCCCCACAAGGGTCCCATTGTATCCCCAGCGTTAAGAGGAGTTAGTGATTTAATAGAAATCATCATGATATATCAGTAGAGACTTTTTACCTACAGACACTAGCACTTAGGGGGCTCTGAGTGCCGGGGATTGTTCAAAGGGCTTTCCTCTGTAAGTGATTAAATCCACTAGTAATACAGCCTGTTACAGATGGGCAAACATCTTTCCCAGAGCAGTTCAATAACCTGCCCAGTGCTGCATTAATAAACAACACCCACACTCATGAGCCGCAGTCTCTGCTGTTTTCATCCAGTGCAGCTCAAGTTGTCAGTCCCAGAGAGGTTCTGTTTCGCTGCTTTAACACGATTTTACTGGGCTCTCTTCCTCTCTTGATTGGGCGTTAGGCCGTTCCTAAACTGTTTCATAGATATATACAGAATGTTTCTGTCTGTTTTGCACATAAACACACAGAAGTCTTTGTTCTTGTTCTTCCCCGTTATACCTTTGGAATATATTTCCTAAAGAGATACTATTACACTCAAGGATAAGATCTATTTTGTGACTAGTCAGTCTTCCCATTATCCGGCTGTCATTGAACTTTATCATTTTAGTAGTCTGATATCTGTAATGAAATATCACATAGTAATATTTATTTCTGTTTATTTTCACTTTCCAGTTTAAAATTTTTATTATTTTAAAGCAATCTTTTATGCAGTGAAATTTACATACAGTAAAGTGCACTCTTTTTAACTGTCCAGTTAGATACATTCTGACAAACGAGTATGTCAGAATTAGGACATAAGGAAGTCCACGTGTGGTTGTGTGTTTGATTTCCCTTGGTTAATATTGAGGAGTGGCACTGTGGAGTTGTATACTGAGGATATGTTTGACTGTAAAAGAAACTGCCAGCCGTTTTCCAGTGTGGTAGTGAGGACAGACGGGGTGCTCCAGTCATTCAGATCCTCACCAGTGCTGGGTAGACACAGGTGCTTTCAGTCCAAGCCGTCCCAGTGGGCATATGGTGCTGCTTCCCTGTGGGTTTTCTGTTTTTAAGTATAATTGACATACAATATCCTTTTAGTTTAGGGGTATGTCGTAAGCATGTCACTGGTAATATCATATAAAAAAAGGTGATATTTTTATACATTATGAAATGCTCCCATGTTAAGTGTAGCTACCCTCTGCCCCCATACAAAGTTGTTACAGTATTATCAGCTCTGTCCCCTGTGCCGTACATTACGTCCCCATGACTTGCTTATTTTATGACTGAAGTTTTTACAAAAAAGTCCCTTTTACCTGTCTCACCTGCCTTCCAACACCTCCCCTTTCTGGTTACCAACAGTTTGTTTCCTGTATCTGTGAGTCTGTTTCTGTTTGGTTTTGTTTGTTCATTTGTTTTGGTTTTTAGATTCCACATATAAATGAGATCATATGGTATTTGTCTTTCTCTGTCTTGCTTATTTCTCTCTACATAATACCCTCTAGGTCCATCCATGCTGTCACAAATTGCAAGATTTCCTTCTTTTCTGTGGCTGAGTAACATTCCTTTGTGTATATGCACCACATCCTCTCTGTCCATTCATTATCCCTGGACACTTAGGCTGCTTCCATGTCTTGGATGATGTACATAATGCTGCCATGAACAGAGAGGTGCATGTATGTCTTCAGATTGGTGTTTTCATTTTTTTCAGATAAATACCCAGAAGTGGAATTGCTGGATCATATGGTAGATCTACTTTTAATTTTGGGGGAACCTCCTTACTGTTTTCCACAGTGGCTGCACCAATTTACTTTCCCACCAACAGTGTAGGAGGGCTCCCATTTCTCCACACCCTTACCAACACTTGTTATTACTTGTCTTTTTGATAAGAGCCATTCTGACAGGTGTGAGACGGTATCTCATTGTGGCTCTGATTTGCATTTCCCTGATGATGAGTGATGTTGAGCACCTTTTGTTGTGTCTGTTGGCCACCTCTGTGTCTTCTTTGGAAAAATGTCTATTTAAGTCCTCTGCCCATTTTTTAAATTGTGTTATTTGGGGTTTTTTTAATACTAAGTTGTATAAATTCTTTATATTTTTTGATTATTAACTCCTTATATATGATTTGCAAATATCTTCTCCCATTCAGGAAGTTGTCTTTTTGCTTGGTTGATGGTTTTCTTCACTTTGCAAAAGGTTTTTAGTTTGATGTAATCCCATTTGTTTGTTTTAGCTTTTATTGCCCTTGTCTGAGGATACTGGCTCAAAAACTGTTGCAAAGACTGATGTCCCAGAGTTTACTAATGATGTTTTCTTCTAGGAGTTTTATGGTTTCAGGTCTTACATTTAGGTCTGTAATCAATCCATCTCCAGTTTATTTGTGTGTGTGGTATAAGAAAGTGGTTCAGTTTCTTTGGCGTGTAGCTGTCCCATTTTCCCAACACCACTTACTGAAAAAGCTGTCTTTTCTTCCTTTGTCATAAGTTAATTGACCATATATGTGTGGGTTTTACATCTGGGCTCTCTGCTCCATTGATATATGGGTCTTTTCTTATGCCAGTACCATCCTGTTTTGACTGCTGTAGCTTTGTAGCACTATAGCTTTGGAAGCAGGGGGCATGATACCTCCAGCTTTGTCCTTTCTCAAGATCGTTTTGGCTATTTTGGGTCTTTTCTGGTTCCATACATATTTTAGAGTTCTTCTAGTTTTGTGGGAAATGCCATTAGTATTTTGATAGGGATTACAGTGAGTCTACGGGTTGCTTTGGGTTGTATGGACATTTTAACTATTAATTCTCCTAATGCATAAGCACAGAATATTCTTCTATTAATTAGTGTTTTCTTCAATTTCTTTCATCAGTGTTTTACAGTCTTCAGAGTACAGGGCTTTCACCACCTGGTTAAATTTATTCTGAGGTATTTTATGTATATGATGCTTAGTTGTGGTTGTAATCTGCATTTTCTCTGATACTAATATCATGTTTTCATGTACTTATTGGACATTCATGTATCTTGTGTTATAAAGTATGTATTCAGATAACTTTGCCATTTAAAAATTTTTGGTTATTCATTCTTATTATTTAGTTGTAAATTCTTTATATATTCTGGATGTAAGTCCTTTGTCAAATACAACATAAATGTTTTCTCTCATTCTGTGGTTTGCCTTTTTCTTAATGGCTTCTTTCAAAGAGCAGAAGTTTAAAATTTTTATGAAATCCAGTTTGTCAATTTTGTATATTCTAATCCATTCTTTGTCCAATTTAAGAAATCTTTGTCTACCCTAAGATCATGAAAATTTTCTTCCATTGTTCTTCTGAAACTTTAGGTTTTAGCTTTAGTTTTTACCATTCTGAGTTAAATTTTATATATGACAAAACAAGGATAAAGGGTCATTTTCCCCACTGTGATGGTTCTTTCAGCATTATTTGTTAAAGAAGTTATCTTCTCTCTGTTGAGTTACCTTGGCACTTTTCCCAGAAACCAGTTGAATATATATGTGTGGACCTACTTCTGTACTCACTGTTCACTTCCATCTATCTGTGTAGCTACCATCATGTCAGTACTATTACTGCTTATTCACTTTATCTGGGCAGTAAATCTCAGGCATGTAAGTTTCCCAGCTGTGTTCTTTATTTTCAAAATAGTTTTTGGCTTTTTTAGGTTCTTCTGTATTTCCATACCTGTATTTTAGGATCAGGTTGTAAGTGTATGCAAAAAGCCTACTGGGATTGCTGTAAATCTTTGAGTCAGTTTGGGTAGAATTGCCATCTTCTCAATACTGAGTCTTCTGGTCTTTGAACATGGTGCTTCTTTCCATGTATTTAGTTAGGGCTTCTTTAATTTGCCACTTTCTTACAGTATTTAGTGTACCAGCATTACACATATTTAATAAATTTGTCCCTAAGTACTATTTTAGAATGATGTTTAAATAGTGAGACAGGGACTATGGGTGTAGTCAGAGTAGGGTGAGGGCCTCAGGAAAAAGCAAGGCAGGATATTTGCAGTCAGAGCAATGTACCTACATGCAAGGAAACCCCCTACCAAAACTCTGTGTTAAACATTAAGCTCTAGAGTCATTCTTCAGTGAGATCAGTTAATATTCCCCAGATAAAGAAGAGTAGCATGTTTTTGTTATGCTAATCATTTGTAATCATGTGTAAGATTCACTTTTGCATGCTAAAAGGCCCAGGCCTATGTGCTGTCTTTCCTTCTTCAGACCTGCTGAGGTGATTTGCAATCTGGGCAATTAATAATGGCAAGCAAGCCCAGCCATAAGCAACATAGTAAAGGGCAGGAAGGATTCCATCTTAAAAATAAAATTGCATTTTAAAAACCAGGAAGTTAAGAAGTAAGATTCTTAACTTACTTTTTAGCAAACAGACAATAGCTCAGCCCACCTTGGGGGCTGGGCAGGCAGTCTTGTTTGATATGCTCCCAGCCCCAAATGGTGGTATCTCAGGGAAAAATCAGAGCAGTGAGTTTCTGTGTTAAGTTAATTTTAAATATTCAAGAACCACTTAACAAGTCCACACCCCCTAAGCCCTTTATCACAGTCCCAACTGCCTATAAAACCCCTGAACAGTACACAATGGGCTCTCTTGTCCCCTCTTGGTGTGAGCCAGGAACTCTGTCCTCTCACTTTATCTCTCAATAAAAGCCTCTCCCTGGCTCTCCTGCCTTGAGTGTTTGCTAAGTTCATTCTTCGACTCCACAAACAAGAACCTGGCATCGATACTACTTTAAAAGGTTTTATTTCCTGTAATTTGTTGTTAGTATATAGAAATGCAGTTGGCTTCTACATCTTGACCTCATACCTGAAGACCTTGCCAAATAAACTCGCCAAGTAGCCTTTCTGTGGGTTCCTTAGGGCTTTCTGTGCACATGCACAAGTTGTCTGTGGATGAAGACTAGCTTCGCCCTCTCCAGGTCACACTGCTCTTGTTTCTCCGTGTGACCTCCTCACTGACCAGGCCCTCCTAGCAAGGCTGGCCTTCTGTCTGTGTGGTTCTGTTGGGGTCCAGAGGTGTCTCTTTTCCTTAATTGCTCCTGGAATGTTTTAACCTCAGGGAACTATTTGATGGCTAGTAGGGGGAAAAGATGGACTTCATCACTTGATAGCATTTAAGACACCAAAAGTGCAGAGGGGGTATTAATTGCAAATGTTTCACTTAAGTTGTTAAACGAGGGAAGAAAAAAGCTGAGTTCAGTCATTGGACGTGAATGCTTGAAAAATCTGATAGCCTTGGCAGCCTTGGCTGGGGCTAGAGGCACGGCAGGTGTCCCTTTGGCCCTGCCCTGTAGGTGGAGCCTCTCCCACAGCCCGGGTGGCTCCTGGCAGCTGGGGTTCCCAGCCCTACTCTGGTCCACCGTGCTGCCTCTGTGCTGTTCACTTTATATACGTGTTTTGGCTCTTTTTGTGCTGGTAGAAAGTTAACCTACCAGGTATTCTCCTTCCACTTTGGGACATCCTTATTTAGACAACCTGCTGTTTTTCTGCATGTGTGCCTTTATTTACTCTGATGGTCATCAGAAACCTCTGGATCTGGGAACTGTGCTTAACAGAAATGCTTAACAGAAATGCTTAACCAGTTGGTCAGTGTTTAACAGAAATTAAAAGTGAATATAATCTTGGATTATGTAGGTGTCTCCATTCAGCTACTTGAGAGCAAACTACAGTTTTACAGTGGTTTATTCTATGATAACTTTTCTTAATTGTTTGACTCAGTTTCTCTTTTTATAACATTTTATACTGTCCCTGTATATTTTCCTGAAATAAAATTAATAGATTCTATGACCTAGGTATCTTTGAATTCCATCAAAATATAATGTCTTCATGGTAATACAAAGATAAAATTACAGGAAAATAGTATGTAACAACCATTTCAGTACTTAAGTGCTTAATATGCCCTACGTTAGAAGGAAGAACACCCCCATACATGTGCACAATGTCCCTCGGGAGCAGAGTTGTCCCTGGGTGGACCCCTGCTCTATCTAGCACACTGCTTCTCTAGCTGCATGTTGTGGATGGTGAGGGTCTCTTTATTCCCAAAAGATAATAAAAATGAATTACTGGAAGGATGGAATACAAAATGCAGGCCATTATCCCTTATTTGTAGACTCAGCAAGTGGAGAATTGCTCTGTCAAATTGTTACAGAAGGTCCCTAGCCAGCTGAGGCTCCGGGCTCCAGGCCCTGCTGTGGGAAGCAACACCTAGGAAGCACCCATGGCTGCCACCATCAGGTTTGCCCTTGTCTCCTTATTTTCAGGACCAAGTTCCTAGACTTAGGATTTGCTCTCGATCTTTCCCACCTTTCGGTGGACAGTCAGGGCTGTGCACATGCCATGGCACTAGGGGTGTGGTGTGCTGGCCCTCGCCATCCATCCATTCTGAGGAATGCCTATGCAGTCATCTGGATTGAGATAGTTACTCGCCATCAGAATCTGGCAGCATCTGTCCTGAGGTCTTGGGGGCTTGCTGTGCCACAGTTCGGACCTAAATTTGGGTTGACTTTGGACCTTGTTTATGGCTCCTGCTAATATTTGAACTGCAAACTGCTCCTTCTCTCTCAAAGGCTCTTCCCCATACTACTGCAAATTAAAAAGTTACAGCTGAGTGTAAGTTCCCCTGTGGCTGGCAGGAGGGATGGCTGAGAAAGGGGAGGTTTTCTTAGTGTCTGATTGACGTGTATCTGCAGTACAGTAAAGTACCTCCTTTGTATCAGGAATCAGGCACATTGGGTGGCCACAGGCACAGTCGAGATACACAGCAGTGCCACCACTTTGGAAAATGCTCCCAGGTCCCTTTGCAGTCACCCTCCGCACTCCCACCCCAAACCACTGGTCCACGCTCTGTCCCGTATGTAACCCCTGTCAGTGCCTTGAACATGGGATCATGTAGTTCGTAGCCTTTTGAGTCTGGCTTCTCTCACTACCACAGCATATCTGAAGTTCATTCTTGGTGTTACACACAACCACTGAGTAGCATTCCATCATCTGGTTGTACTACAGCTTGTTATCCATTCACTAGTTGGAAAACAGAAACAGTGGTTTAGAAAATGTTTAAATCTGTAGAACTTTTTATCTAAATCCTGAGATATTACAAGAAACGTTGACACATTTTGGAATCTTCTTGTCTGGGAGGGACCTTTCTCCACTAACCCTTAGCAGAGAGGCACAGGCTCTTTGCCTCCAGGGGAGGGTATTCTCAGTCAGACCCTGAAGACAGGGGCAGCTTGTGAGTGAGGCAATACCTGTGTTCTAAGTGTGCGGCACAGACTGGGAGTCAGAGCTTCCCGTTCCCAGCTGTGGAGAAAGGGGAAGACAATGACAAAAAGCACTGGAGGCAGCTTCGCTTGGAGGGGAGTGAATGTGCAGAGGTGCTTTCAAGCATGGTTTACATGATGATTGCACGTGCACTGTGTGCATGCTTATTCGTGATTGAATAGAAAAATAGGCAAGTGTAAAGGTCTTCGGGCAGTTGGCAACCTTCATTGTAGACGAGAACTGGGAGTTTCAAAAGCAATTGCTACGTTATCAACACAGCCAGCCGGAGTTCTACAGTCAGAGTGCTGGTTGGATGTGGCTTTTTGGTGTGCTTGGCCTTTCAGCTGAGCAGTTTAGTTTTCTGCCTGAAGTTCTTTGTTTTCTTTAGTTTTCCACATGCACTTTATCAAGGCTCAGAAATAGGTAGCTAGGAGTATATATTGCACAAACATCACTCTGAAGTGGCAATATTTAACTGTCTGCTTTAGAACCAGCACTAAACATAATCATCTCCAGTATTTTGAAAATAAGCTCAGTGCCATCCCAGAAATGTTGTCCATGCGTCTGTTGCTCCTTCCAGAAGACGCA
The DNA here is from genome assembly GCA_029783875.1 of Phataginus tricuspis. Lineage (NCBI taxonomy): Eukaryota > Metazoa > Chordata > Mammalia > Pholidota > Manidae > Phataginus > Phataginus tricuspis. The sequence goes on along the minus strand of JAQQAC010002594.1, from coordinate 90,516,981 downwards.
GCCTGTCCAGCACGAAGTCACTCAGTCCCCAGATGTCTGGAGAGGAGGAAGACTCCGATCTGGCACCCAAACTTGGGATGTGCACTCGAGAGATAGTACGAAGAGGCGCCCTCATTCTCTTCTGTGATTATGTCGTAAGTTTGAATATGCGAGACAGTGGATTGGAGGACTAGGAAACTCTGGGATAAATGGTGCATCCCAGACCATCCTAACCAGACTGGGGCAAAAAACCCGAAATTAATGTTTAATTGTGCTCTGACATACGGTTAGACACCAGATTGGCTGTGTAGCCCTAAAGGCTCTAAGTGTGTCTGTGAATGGTGTCATCCACCTGTCCTTGTTCAGCACACATCAAGGGGCCGCTCTGTACGGTTCATGTGCAGGGCATGTTGTTGTGTTATGGGAAGCCACGGAGTAATGCCAGTAATGAGGACAAGCCCACGGTGTTAGCTGGGGTGCTTCTAATTAAACATTGCCAGATAATCTGTGCAAAGGGCATCAGACATCCATCACTGCATTTTAAAATAGATTCATATTTAAAAAATAACTTCTGTAGAGTTTTTTACCATAAAATTAGCATCACATGTTTAACTTAGAAAAGCTACAAAAACCAAATGAGTAAACCGGAGAAAATAAAATCTCCCATGATCATATTACTCAAAGAGAACCTGTTACTGCCTCTCAGTCGCAGATGTCATGTAGCCTAAGGCTTAGCAGTTAGCAGGGCCTGGGGATGGGGTACGGTGGGCAGCTTCTCCACACAGACTAGCTGCTAATCAGGGTTTTCTGCTGTGATAGCAGTTTATTAATATTCACTTTTGATTTATACCCTTAATGTTGAAATAGTTTTTCTATCTTGTTCCACTTTTCAGAAATAATTTAATAAAATGATATAATGCTGTTTTCACATTTCACAGAAATGTAAGAAAAATATTAATTTTATAAGTTAATACTGTCAAATTATCCCACATGGAAAATATTAATCACTAACCAGGTGTCAGTGAATTGAACTTGTTTTATGATGCTGAGGTTATGAATTAAGATGAAAAGGTGGGACTTCTGAGGAGATGGCAGCGTGAGCAGGGCAGAGAAAATCTCCACCCCAAACCATATATATTTGTGAAAATAAAACAAATACAACTATTCCTAAAAGAGAGACCAGAAGATACAATACAACAGCCAGGCTACAGCTACATCTGTGAGACCTCAGTGCCTCACGAAGCAGGTAAGATACAAAGCCGCGACCGAGCGGGACCCAAGCACTCCCCCATCCTAGCACACCAGTGGGAGGAAAAGATTCAGAGCGGGGAGGGAGTCGAAGCACATGCCCGCCAAATAACCAGCCCTGGTGATCTGCGCCGGGAACACTGACACATATTGCGTGGTGTATCGGAGGTTAGAAAAACAGAAGTGCAGGATCTGAGACGGAGACCGCAAGTGGGTCCTCTCAGCCGGCACTCCGGGACAGAAGAAAAGTGTGCACTTTTTTTTTTTTTTTACAGTCTTAAAGAGACAAAGGGCCCAACAGCGGAACAAAATAGTCCCAGTGCACTCAGGCGAGCGGGCTGGGAGTCTTGGGGAATTTTGGACCCCCTGGCCAGTGGCCGGGCAAAGCAGCTGCGCCGAGGCTTCCCACAGAGATCAGCAGCCTCCTATTCGTTCCTGCCCCCCACTGCCTGGCCAGAGTCGCACAGGGTCCGAGAGCCGCCGCTGCTGTGGAACAGCGGAGGAGTGGCCCCGCCCACACCAACTTCACAGAATCTACTCCCAGCTGGGGCGCAGCTAAGCAGGAAGAGCCCCAGAACCAGTGTCGGAAGGCACAAAGGGGACCAGAACGCACCCAACGAGACTGCAAACCCCCGCACTGCTATAGGCTAACCTGAGGTGGCCCGCACACAGGCAGCTTAGGGGATTATCCCAGAGACTGCCTCCCAGTATGCTGGAAAACAGCTCCAGCCCCTGAGAAGGGCAAGTAGAACAACAAGCAGGAAGGGACTTTGTTCTCCCAGCTGACACACGTGGCAACTACCAGCGACCACTTCTATCGCCATGAAAAGACAGAGGAATATGGTCCAGACAAAGCTTAGCCAGACAACCCCTGAGAACGGGCCTGATGGGATAGATTTATACAATCTTCCTGAAAAAGAATTCAGAATAAAAGTCATAACCATGCTGATGGATCTACAGAGAAATATGCAAGAGCTAAGAGAGGAAGTGAGGAAAGACAATGCAGAAATCAGACAATCACGGGCTTAGGAGCAGACTGGATGAGGTGCAAGAGACTGTCAATGGAATAGAAATCAGAGAACAGGAATACAGAGAAGCTGAGCCGAGAGAGATAAAAAGATCTCTAGGAATGAAAGAATATTAAGAGAACTGTGTGACCAATCCAAAGGGAACAATATTCACATTATAGGAGTACCAGAAGAAGAAGAGAGAGAAAAAGGGATAGAAAGTGTCTTTGAAGAAATAATTGCTGAACACTTCCCCAAGCTGGGGAAGGAAATAGTTTCTCAGACCGTGAAGCCTGCAGATCTCCCAACCCAAGGGACCCAAGGATGACAACACCAAGCCACATAATAATTAAAATGGCAAAGATCAAAGATAAGCACAGAGTATTAAAGGTAGCTAGAGAGCGAAAAAAGATCACCTACAAAGGAAAACCCATCAGACTATCATCGGACTTCTCAACAGAAATCTTACAGACCAGAAGAGAATGGCATTACATATTTAACATAATGAAACAGAAGGGCCTTGAACCAAGAATATTGTATTCAGCACGATTATCATTTAAATTTGATGGAGGGATTAAACAATTCCCAGACAAGCAAAAGCTGAGGGAGTTTGCCTCCCATAAACCACGTCTACAGGATATCTTAAAGGGATTGCTCTAGATGGAAGCACTCCTAAGGCTGAAAAGATGTCACCAGAGAAAATAAAATCATAACAAAGAAAGCAGACCATTCAAATACTAAATAAAGGCAAAAAGTAAAATCAACTATCCACAAAAATAGACAAAAGAAACGTAAAAGAGTACAGAATAAAACACCTAGTATATAAAGAATGGAGGAGGAAGAATAAGAAGGGAGAGAAATAAAGAATCATGAGACTGTGTTTATAATAACTTAACAAGAAACAAGTTAGATTGTTAGATAGTAAAGAAGCTACCGTTGAACCTTTGGTAACCACGAATCTAAAGCTAGCAATGGCAATAAATACATATCTATCAATAATCACCCTAAATGTAAATGGACTGAATGCACCAATCAAAAGACACACAGTTACTGAATGGATAAAAAAACAAGACCCATCTATATGCTGCTTACAAGAGACTCACCTCAAACCCAAAGATATACACAGACTAAAGGTGAAGGGATGGAAAAAGATATTTCATGCAAACAACAAGGAGAAAAAAGCAGGTGTTGCAGTACTTGTATCAGACAAAATAGAATTCAAAACGAAGAAAGTAGCAAGAGATAAAGAAGGACATTACATAATGATAAAGGGGTCAGTCCAACAAGAAGATATCACCATTATAAATATATATGCACCCAACACAGGAGCGCCAGCGTATGTGAAATAAATACTAACAGAATTGAAGGAGGAAATAGCAATGCATTCGTTTTAGGAGACTTCAACACACCACTCAATCCAAAGGACAGAGAATAAGTAAAGACACAGAGGCACTGAACAACACACTAGAACAGATGGACCTAACAGACATCTACAGAACTCTGCACCCAAAAGCAGCAGGATACACATTCTTCTCAAGTACACATGGAACATTTCCCAGAATAGACCACATACTAGGCCACAAAAAGAGCCTCAGTAAATTTTAAAATATTGAAATTCTACCAACCAACTTCTCAGATCACAGAGGTATAAAGTTAGAAATAAATTGTACAAAGAAAACAAAAAGGCTCACAAATACATGGAAACTTAACAGCATGCTCCTAAATAATCAATGGATAAATGAGCAAATTAAAACAGAGATCAAACAATATATGGAGACTAATGACAACAATAACACAAAGCCGCAACTTCTGTGGGACACAGCAAAGACAGTTCTAAGAGGAAAGTATATTGCAATCCAGGCCTATTTAAAGAAGGAAGAACAATCCCAAATGAATAGTCTAAAGACACGATTATTAAAATTGGAAAAAGAAGAACAAATGAGGCCCAAAGTTACCAGAAGGAGGGACATAACAAAGATCAGAGAAGAAATAAATAAAATTGAGAAGAATAAAACAATAGAAAAAAATCAATGAAACCAAGAGCTGGTTTGTTGAAAAAATAAACAAAATAGACAAACCCCTAGCCAGACTTATTAAGAGAAAAAGAGAATCTACACACATAAACAGAATCAGAAATGAGAAAGGAAAAATCACTACGGACCCAACAGAAATACAAGGAATTATAAGAGAATACTATGAAAATCTATATGCTAAGAAGCTGGAAAACCTAGAAGAAATGGACAACTTCTTAGAAAAATACAACCTTCCAAGACTGACCAAGCAAGAAACAGAAAAACTAAACAGATCAATCACCAGCAACGAAATTGTGAATCGGTAATCAAAAAACTACCCAAGAACAAAACTCCCGGACCAGATGGATTCACCTCTGAATTCTACCAGACATATAGAGAAGAAATAACACCCATTCTCCTTAAAGTTTTCCAAAAAATAGAAGAGGAGGGAATACTTCCAAACTCTTTCTATGAAGCCAGCATCACTCTAATACCAAAACCGGGCAAAGACCTCACTAAAAAAGAAAATTACAGACCAATATCCCTGATGAACATAGATGCAAAAATACTCAACAAAATATTAGCAAACCGAATTCAAAAATACATCAAGAGGATCATACACCATGATCAAGTGGGATTCATCCCAGGGATGCAAGGATGGTACAACATTCAAAAATCCATCAACATCATCCATCACATCAACAAAAAGAAGAACAAAAACCACATGATCATCTCCATAGATGCTAAAAAGGCATTTGACAAAATTTAGCATCCATTCATGACAAAAACTCTCAACAAAATGGGTATAAAGGGCAAGTACCTCAACATCATAAACACCATATATGACAAACCTACAGCTAACATCATACTTAACGGTGAAAAGCTGAAAACTTCATCTAAGATCAGGAACAAGACAGGGATGCCCACTCTCTCCAGTGTTATTCAACATAGTACTGGAGGTCCTAGCCCCGGCAATCAGACAAAACAAAGACATACAAGGCATCCTGATTGGTAAAAAAGAAGTCAAATTGTCACTATTTGCAGATGACATGATACTATACATGAAAAGCCCTAAAGACTCCACTCCAAAACTACTAGAACTAATATCTGAATTCAGCAAAGTTGCAGGATACAAAATTAACACACAGAAATATGTTGCTTTCCTATACAGTAAGGATGAACTAACAGAAAGAGAAATCAGGAAAATAATTCCATTCACAGTTGCATCAAAAAGAATAAAATACCAAGGAATAAACCTAACAAAGGATGTGAAAGACCTATACCCTGAAAACTACAAGACACTCCTAAGAGAAATTAAAGAGGACACTAACAAATGGGAATTCATCCCATGCTCTTGGCTAGGTAGAATAAATATTGTCAAAATGGCTATACTACGTAAAGCAATCTACAGATTCAATGCAATCCCTATCAAAATACCAGTAGCATTCTTCAATGAGCTCTAAGAAATAATTCTAAAATTCATATGGAACCACAAAAGACCCCAAATAGCCAAAACAATCCTGAGAAGGAGGAATAAAACGGGGAATTATGCTCCCTGACTTCAAGCTCTACTACAAAGCCCCAGTAATTAAGACAATTTGGTATTGGCACAAGAACTGACCCACAGACCAGTGGAAGAGAATAGAAAATCCAGACATTAAACCAAACATATATGGTCAATTAATATTTGATAAAGAGCCTTGGATATACAATGGGGAGATGACAGCCTCTTCAGCAGCTGGTGTTGGAAAAACTGGACAGCTACATGTAAGAGAATGAAACTGGACTACTGTCTAACCGCATACACAAAAGTAAACTCAAAATGGATCAAAGACCTGAATGTAAGTCATGAAACCATAAAACTCTTAGAAAAAAACATAGGCAAAAATCTCTTGGACATAAACATGAGCGACTTCTTCATGAACATATCCCCCCGGGCAAGGGAAACAAAAGCAAAATGAACAAATGGGACTATATCAAGCTGAAAAGCTTCTGTACAGCAAAGGACACCATCAGTAGAACAAAAGGAGATCCTACAGTATGGGAGAATATATTCATAAATGACATGTCAGAGAAGGGGTTGACATCCAAAATACATAAAGAACTCACGCACCTCAACAAACAAAAAGTAAAGAATCCAATTAAGAATTGGGAGAGGATATGAATAGACACTTCTCCAAAGAAGAAATTCAGATGGCCCATGGGCACATGAAAAGATGCTCCACATCGCTAATCATCAGAGAAATGCAAATTAAAACCACAATGAGATATCACCTCACACCAGTAAGGATGGCCAACAAACAAAAACAAATGTTGGTGAGGATGTGGAGAAAGGGGAACCCTCCTACACTGCTGGTGGGAATGCAAATTAGTTCAACCATTGTGGAAATCAGTATGGAGGTTCCTCAAAAAACTCAAAATAGAAATACCATTTGACCCAGGAATTCCACTCCTCGGAATTTACCCTAAGAATACAGCAGCCCAGTTTCAAAAAGACAGATGCACCCCTATGTTTATCGCAGCACTATTTACAATAGCCAGGACATGGAAGCAACCTAAGTGTCCATCATTAGATGAATGGATAAAGAAGATGTGGTGTATATACACAGTGGAATATTATTCAGCCATAAGAAGAAAACAAATCCTACCATTTGCCACAACATGGATGGAGGTAGAGGGTACTATGCTCAGTGAAATAAGCCAAGCCGAAAAAGACAAGTATCAAATGATTTCACTCATCTGTGGAGTATAAGAACAAAGGAAAAACTGAAGGAATAAAACAGCAGCAGACTCACAGAACCCAAGAATGGACTAACAGTTACCAAAGGGAAAGAGACTGGGGAAGATGGGTGGGTAGGGAGGGACAAGGGGTAAAAGGGGCATTACGATTAGCAGACACAATGTTGGGGGCACAAGGGGTGGGCTGTACAACTCAGAGAAGACAAATAGTGATTCTATAGCATCTCACTACGCTGATGGACAGTGACTGTAATGGGGTTGGTAGGGGCGGCTTGATCAAGTGGGGAGTTTAATAACCATTATGTCGCACATGCAATTGTAGATTAATGATTCCAAAAAAAACCCAAAAACTAAAACAGAATTGGTTAAATAAAGCACTGGAGTGGGAATCAAAAAAAAAAAAAGATGAAAAGGCAACATATGTATTTAAAAATTGCTGTTTCTTATTTCCTTATAAACCTTAAAAGTGCAGTTTCTTCCCTTAAGATCCTTTTGAGTTGTGGGATCCTTTCATATTTTGACAGTTAATGGGAATTCCTTCTCTCCACTGCCTTGTCACAGAACTGGAGAAAGAGGAACTGTAGAACACCCACAGTAGGCCAGGCCTTGGGCCGGAGTGCTTGTGCATCATGGCTTGAGCAAGTGGCCTGTGAGGGCAGTGCCCCATGGTTCACACTGCTCCTGCTGCCTTTGGGTCATGCTGGGCCCTTGGCAGGTGCCCCATGATACCTCACCACCTGGGCCCACTCCTTCCCGCCTCTGGCCTTTGGCTGGTGTCCCTTGGAGCTGTGTAGCTGGGTCACATTTTCCTGGTTGGACCTGGGGAGGTAATGGGATTTGTAAAGTGAGTTTCTACCTAATCGATTATTGATGGTCAAACACTAGATGTTTTCAGTGAGGATTATGATTTGGAATTTGCTCTCTGCTTCCTACTCCGTCTGGCCTTTTCTACAGTATCAGTGTCTTTTCTGTCCTTGTCTACTGAAAATGAGTCTCCTGTTGTCTTTCTCTTCAGTGTCAGAACCTTCACGACTCAGAGCACTTAACATGGCTCATTGTGAACCACATTCAAGATCTCATCAGTCTGTCCCATGAGCCTCCTGTGCAGGATTTCATTAGTGCCGTTCATCGGAATTCTGCTGCCAGTGGCCTTTTCATCCAGGCGATTCAGTCCCGTTGTGAAAATCTTTCAGCTGTAAGTCTGCCAAGTGCCAACTTTTTCCACTTTTCTGTGCCTTAAAAACAGAGTAAAGGGGTTTTAAACTGCTGATTTCCAGTTGGAAAGTGCTCTCGTTCCTTTTCTTCCCTCCAATGTCAGCCCACCACTCTGAAGAAAACTCTTCAGTGCTTGGAAGGGATCCATCTCAGCCAGTCGGGCGCCGTGTTAACGCTGTATGTGGACAAGCTTTTGTGTACTCCACTCCGTGTGCTGGCTCGCATGGTTGACACCCTTGCTTGTCGCCGAGTAGAAATGCTTTTGGCTGCAAATTTACAGGTATTGAAAAAAACACTGCTGTTGATTTTTATTGGAAACTTACTGGGGCAAGCAAAGCAACTGGCTTTTTTGTCCATGGGCATATTCTTCATATGGCCCCTGGGAGAGAGATTTATAAGCCAGTCCTTCCTTGGTGTGTCTGATGCAGGGGCCTATGTACTTTTCTTCCAACCCGCCTTTGCCACGCTAAGCCGTGTGCATCGCTTCACCCCGTCTAAGTGCAGGTAGTTGGATTCGTTATATGTTGCAAGCCCACTGATGTGCTCTTGTCTCCCTCAGAGCAGCACGGCCCAGCTGCCGGTTGAGGAAGTGCACAGAATCCAGGAGTACCTGCAAAGCAGCGGGTTAGCTCAGAGGTAATGCTGGGACGAGGCGCCCTGCCTTTGCATAGAAAGACCTCGGCTTGTAGGGGAATAGCCCACGGGCTGAGCAATTGCTCGCTTTACAGAAAAGCCTTAATAGAAAGCCTTCTAAATTAAAAACAGCTGGATTCTCACTTCACGAAAAGTAAGGCACACCTGGCACATGCCTGTCGCCCTAGTGGCGATGCACCTGTGCCGTTGCTCTGAGCGGTAGTAGGTGTTTTGTTGCCCCTGTTCCTCGTCAGCTTTTTCTCAGCAAAGTGCATAATTTAAGTGCTAAATAAGAGTTGGAAAATCTGAAGGCATTATCCAGTGCTTGGCATGCAAAAATATTGTATCTTGTTAAAAATTATCTCAGTTTATAGCTCTTTATCACCAAATTTGTTTGCAAAGTCTTTTAGAAGCCTTTGTCAAAAATTGTGACATCTACTATAGGAATGTATTTCCAGGAGTGCAGAGTAAACTATGAGAAGCATTTACCTCTCTCCCTCTTCACATGTTGTCACTGAGAGAGAATGTAATTGTTATTCTGTGATTTCAGTCCCAAGAGGAGCCTGCTGGTATCTTTACCTGGACAAAGCATAATCTGGTGGGTGGCACACGGTTTTGGGGGACCCTCAGTACTCTGGGCTGTGTTATGCTCATAGCTGTCATCCACACAGCAGGTGGTTCAAGGCCAAACTGTTCCTATTCTTTGACCCTATTCTTAATATTCAGCCCAGATGAATATTTTGTGCCAGATGAGGTGATTCTTTTGTGTCATGAACATGAATTGGTGTACATTTTTTCTTGTTGGGAGATGAAAACAATTTTGTGCACTGGGATTTTAAAATAGATCATCTATTTTGAGTTTATAAAGAATGCTTTTATTAGCTTTTATGCCAGGGATTGCCTGTTGCAGTGCCTGAGTATAAATGAAATTTCTGAATAGTTATAGGGCATGAACAGTTAGAATAGAATAAACTAGACCCTGAATTTGCATCATGACTTGAGTGTTGGTGAGAAATAGCTCTGAGGAGGAACTTTCAAACATGTTTCATCTCACTTTAAGAAGCCAGTTAACTTCTTCCCTGTGAAACTGCTCTGATCCCCCATGTGGTTGGATTCCAGGCACCAGAGGCTCTACTCCCTCCTGGACAGGCTTCGTCTCGCCACTGCACCAGGGTCACGTGGCCCCACTCCTCCAGTCACGTCTCACCCGCTGGATGGGGATGGGCCCTTGGCACTGGAGACAGTGAGTCCAGACAAAGTAAGTATCCATCATGTCTGCGTGTGACACACAGGCCCATTGTGTACCTCTGTTGCCCTGTGGCAGAGCTCCAGTGTGTAGTGGGTTGGCTCAGGCAGCAGAGGGTGGCTGCAAAGGGCTCTCAGTCTGCCTTCTTCCTTGCTGGTGATGGCAGGGTCACATGATTCCAGGATGCATGAGATCTATAGCTCAGGTCATTAGCAGGGGTGTGGGCAAGAAAGGAAATGCTGACACGGGGGGTCAGGGTAGCTAACAGGGATGGGAGATGGGTGGCTGTGACCTGTGCTCACGACTGAATAGGCCTCCAGCACAGCCGCTTGCCTGTCTCCCAATCTTTATGCCTGTTGACCTCCCGCATATCACCCCACCACCTCAAGGACCCTGGTACCTTATCCCCCTCACCATTCACATGTCAGAGCTGGGGCCCATTTGGGGCCTTGGAAGAGCCTTGGTGCCCTACTTCCCTAGAGAGAGTTTAATTTAAATATGAACTTGAATTTCAAAAACCAACATCCCAGGCTCAGAATGGCAGTGTCCAGGCTGCTATTCACAGATCCATTTGTTCAGAGCCTCTGCTACACTGACCTTGGGGAGAGAGCAAAGCAGACACCCCAATAAAAGATGCTCGGTGCCGTGCCAAATGGGTGGGCAGAGAGAGGGCACAGAGAGCAGGTCTGCTGCCCTAGTCCCTTAGCTGAGTTTGAAGGACAGGAGGAGGTGGGGGAGGGCCCAGGCAGTAACAGCAAGTCCAGAGCCACAGCCTGCAGGGCAGTTCTTATGATTTGCTGAGAAGTTGCATGGTTAGCTAGACCACAGCTTACTGAAGCTGCATCATTGTCCAGGGGACTTTGGTCTGTGGCCTCAGGACGTGAGGGGTCAAGAAATAGCACATCCAGCAGAGTTGAAGGCCCTGCCCGGTTGCATTTCATTATCCACCTTTTTCTTCTTCCCAGGACTGGTACATATGTCTAGTCAAATCCCAGTGCTGGACTAGGTCGGATTCTGCACTGCTGGAAGGAGCAGAGCTGGTGAATCGGATCCCTCCTGGTGACATGAGTGCATTCATGATGAACGTGGTATGCCAGTGCAGTGGGACACCAGGGAAACCTGCTCTCTCTTGGCACGGGTCTGATTGGCTTCATCATCGTGCGACCTACTTGTGATGCGTACCACTCACCTTTCTGCCTCAATGGCAGAGACTCCAATCAAGACAGGGCAGGACAAGAGGAGATTAATCCAGACAGGACAAGGAGAGGGGAGATTAATCCAGAGAGGGCTGGACGAGGGGAGACTAATCCAGACAGCACAAGACATTTCAGCCACATTAATATCCTAAAGGAGGCAATGGGGTCTGCTCAGCTTGGGCATTCACAGAGAACAGGCTCCCTCAGGTCACAGGCAGTGCTAATGGCTGCTGCTCGCAGGCCGCCCTCGAGAGGAGGGCCTGAATGGCACCCCAGTGCAGGATTCAGCTGGCTCTCGTCACGCTCTGACTGTCCACCTTTAGTGAGTCCCTGTAGGCTTCGGATGGCCCCCAGCCCCACCCTCTCACCCCCCGATGTAGTGCTGGGCATGCTGGGCAGAGCTGGCCAGGAGGCCCCTGCAAAGTGACCGTGTCCTCAGCTCTTGGGCCTGTCCGGTGAGGAGTGGAGCCCCCTTTTGGTGTCATCTGGCCACAGCCTTAGCAGGTCCCCCTCAGATCCTGGCGTGAGCAGCTGACCAGACCTCAGGTGTTTTAGTGCTACCTTGATAGGTACCAGGTGGGAATGAAGAAACAGCAGGGACCAGGGGTGACAAGGTTGGAGGGAGATGGAGGCAAAGAGGGCGGGTGACAAATGCATGAAAAGAGGCTTGGGGGAAGGGTCACGCAGCAGTGTGTCCCAAGTGAGAATTCTTGACCAGTTTGAAAATAAGAACTACCTTGTAAAAAACAAACAAACAGTAGAATTGGCCCAAAATCAATTTGTGAAAATAATTTTAAGACCTATTTAGTGAAACCTGATTTGTGGAATGATAAATGTGCTTAATGACCAATTTGTTGAATTTTCCAAATCCACTAGTTAGACTTTTATCAGCTTTAAGGGTTCTGGCTGTAATAGAGAGGCTCACTTTTGTCACTGATGATGACATGCTTTTCTGAATATTAACTAATGAAGATTGGTAGTCCACCTAAAAATTGCCCCCCAAACTCTTTTTTTTTTTAAGGTATCATTGATATACACTCTTATGAAGGTTTCACAAGAAAAACAATGTGGTTACTACATTCACCCTTATTATCAAGTTCCCCCACCCCATACCCCATAGCAGTCACTGTCCATCAGTGTAGTAAGATGCCACAGAGTCCCTACTTGTCTTCTCTGTGCTACACTGTCTTCCCTGTGACCCCACACAAAAACAATGTGCACCAATAATGATACCCCACAATCCCCTTCTCCCTCCCTCCCCTCCTGCCCTTCCCCACCCCTCCCCTTTCGTAACCACTAGTCCCTTCTTGGAGTCTGTAAGTCTGCTGCTGTTTTGTTCCTTCAGTTTTGCTTCATTGTTATACTCCAGAAATGAGGGAAATCATTTGGTACTTGTCTTTCTCTGCCTGACTTATTTCACTGAGCATAATATCCTCCAGCTCCATCCATGTTGTTGCAAATGGTAGGATTTGTTTCTTTCTTATGGCTGAATACTATTCCATTGTGTGTATGTACCACATCTTCTTTACCCATTCATCTACTGATGGACACTTAGGTTGCTTCCATATCTTGGCTATAAATAGTGCTGCAGTAAACATAGGGGTGCATATGTCTTTTTGAATCTGAGAAGCTTTTTTCTTTTGGTAAATTCCTAGGAGTGGAATTCCCTGGTCAAATGGTATTTCTATTTTTAGTTTTTGAAGAACCTCCATATTGCTTTCCACAGCGGCTGAACTAGTTTACATTCCCACCAGCAGTGTAGGAGGGTTCCCCTTTCTCCTCATCCTCACCAGCATTTGTTGTTCTTAGTCTTTTCTATGCTGGCCATCCTAACTGGTGTGAGGTGATATCTCATTGTGGTTTTAATTTTCATTTCCCTGGTAATTAGCCATGTGGAGCATCTTTTCATGTGTCTGTTGGCCATCTGAATTTCTTCTTTGGAGAAGTGTCTCTTCATATCCTCTGCCCATTTTTTAATAGGGTTATTTGCCTTTTGGTTGTTGAGGTGTGTGAGTTCTTTATATATTTTGGATGTTAACCCCTTGTTGGATATGTCATTTACAAATATATTCTCCCATACCGTAGGATGCCTTTTTGTTCTGTCCTTTGCTGTACAGAAGCTTTTTAGCTTGATGTAGTCCCATTTGTTCATTTTTTATTTTGTTTCCCTTGCCCGAGGAGATGCATCCAGGAAAAAGGTGCTCACGTTTATATTCAAGAGATTTTTGCCTATGTTTTCTTCTAAGAGTTTTATCGTTTCATGACTTACATTGAGGTCTTTGATCCATTTCGAGTTTACTTTTGTGTATGGGGGTAAACAGTAATCCAGTTTCATTCTCTTGCATGTAGCTGTCCAGTTTTGCCAAAACCAGTAGTTGAAGAGGCTGTCATTTCCCCATTGTATGTCCATGGCTCCTTATTAATTGACCAGATATGGTTGGGTTTATATCAGGACTCTCTAGTCTGTTCCATTGGTCTATGGGTCTGTTCTTGTGCCAGTACCAAATTGTCTTGATTACTATGGCTTTGTAGTAGAGCTTGAAGTTGGGAACCGAGATCCCCCCCCAGTTTTATTCTTCCTTCTCAGGATTGCTTTGGCTATTCGGGGTCTTTTGTTGTTCCATATGAATTTTAGAACTATTTGTTCCAGTTTGTTGAAGAATGCTGTCGGTATTTTGATAGAGATTGCATTGATTCTGTAGATTGCTTTAGGCAGGATGGCCATTTTGACAATATTAATTCTTCCTATCCATGAGCATGGGATGTGTTTCCATTTATTGGTATCTTCTTTAATTTCTCTCAATTTTGTATTTTTATAAAGCAAAATTTCATCATATTAAATTTTTGATTTCAAAGAAATCTGAAAGTATGAAAAATAAAAGCATTTCTTTAAAATTGAAGTGCCCAGAGGAGATTAGAAGTGTGCGTTACTGAGCGGGCCATCCACGCAGGAGTAGAGCTCCCTATGGCCTTTCAGAGCCTACTTGGCCCACTTGTCTGCATCCACTTGGTTTGGTATTATCCTTTCTTCTGTTGTGTGTTTCTTGCCTCGGGGCAAGCTTGTAACTGTTGTTGTTGACCCTCTAATGCCCTGATTTAGAACTTCAACTTAAGCCTGTTAGCCCCATGCTTGGGCCTGGGCATGCGTGACATCTCTGGAGGCCAGAAGAGTCCCCTTTTTGAAGCTGCTCGTGTGGCAACTCTGGACCGTGTGACCAGCATGGTTCAACAGCTCCCTGCCGCCCACCATGTTTTCCAGCCATTCCTGCCTGCAGAGCCCACTGCCTACTGGAGCAAGTTGAACGACCTGTTTGGTAATTAAAATTAAAATGTCTCCTACTTCTTAAAAATGCTGCAGAGCCAGTACCATGCTGCTGGGGTAATGAATTGGAAGCATTCACAGAGGTGATGGAGAGACATGCTGGGCTTCCCAGCTCTGTGTCTTGCCTGGTGTGTGTGCCACTTTGCTGCTCCTCGGCCAAGCCAGCTCCGTGCACTGGGGTAGACCTCAGAAGGCGAATCACAGGAGTTGGGTGTTTGCTACTGTCCTTCCGAGGACCTGTCAGTTTCAGGGCACTCCTGCTGCCTTGCAAAGGCCCCACACCTCTGCTGGAGTCATGTCCACATGAACATCTTCTCTTCCAGGAGATGCTGTGTGGTATCGTTCCCTGACCACCCTGGCCCGGGCCCTGGCCCAGTACCTGCTGGTGGTCTCCAAACTCCCTGGCCACTTGCACCTTCCTCCTGAGAAGGAGAGGGACTCCGTGAAATTTGTAGTCATGACCCTCGAGGTAAGAGGCAGCTCGGGAACTAGCTGTCCCTGTGCAGAGGGAAGCTTGACTGGCTGTGTCACTGGAGGGAGAGGGGGACAGTTTCATTCGGAACCTGGAGGCATGCACTCTGTACCTCCTTCCCACAAACCACGGCCAGCCTGTCTTCCTCATGCTTCCACAGCCCCCCACCCCCGCCCCTGCCCCGTGTCCGAGGAGTAGGGTCAGTGGGGCGGGCGTCAGTCAGAGAGAAGCAAGGATAGTTGGAGAGATGAGTACAGACTTGGGGATCTCTCAAGTACAGTGTGAGGAGTCACCATGTGCTCATATGTTAGTCTGTTTCCTCGATTCTAAGATGCTCTTGATTTTAGAACAGACCACCATCCATTAGAAAATTTTTTCCAGAGTCAAAACACTACAAATGTAGTGTGGATCCTAATTTTAGGTACGTTAAAAGGAAATAATCTTTGAAATTTATTCTGTTTTAAATTGGGTAATAAACCTAGACATTCCAGGCATAGGGAATTGAACACTGAACACTTAAAAGTTACGCCCAAGTGTGTGCATATCGTGGGTGCGGGTGCATTGCCTTGTAACTTTGGAAAACAGAATCTGGCCTGCGTCTCTGGAGCCAGAGAGTCAGAGCTGCATTTCTCAGCCTCTCACAGCCTCGGTGAGGATGGGCTGGCCCAGTACTCACTCTGCCTGCCATGTCACAGCAGAGGTGTGGGAGGGCATTGGTGTGGCCATTCATGAAAAGGTGAGCAAATGCTTACTTGGAGCCAGGCCAAGTCAGACAGTGGTGACCCCTGTCCTTTAGTCTTCAGTGTGGTGGGAAGGGTGTGAGCATGGCTGAAGTACAGTCATGGCTGCCAGCTCTGTCCGGTGCCTGCCATGTGCAGGAGGAAATACTTCATACGCGTCAGCTTGTTTAGGTCACCACAACCCTTTGAGATAGGCTCTGTTAAACTCATTCACACACAAGGGAAGTGGGGCTTACGCTTGGCATCCTCCCTGGTTCACCCGCCAGGGAGTAGCCAGTCAGCATTTGAACACAAGTCCAGCTGCTCCAGACCAGCACTCTCAAATTCAGCCTCTGCTGATAGAGGCAAGGCTGTTCTGGGCAGCCACAAAGGGCAGCCAGGTCAGGATGGGCATTCTGGGCGAGGGGACACCCCACGCGCTCTGGGGAGCAGGTGGTCAGGCCGGAGTCACTGGGACCTGCCGAGCCTCAAGAGCTGGCAGTTGTCTGCTCCCCCAGCACTCCAGGGGCAGAAGGAGGGTGCGGCTCTGCCTTCTTTAATTCGGACGTTCCCCTGCAGGCCCTGTCCTGGCATTTGGCCCACGAGCAGATCCCACAGAGTCTGGATCTGCAGGCGGGCCTGGACTGCTGCTGCCTGGCTCTGCAGCTGCCGGGCCTCCGGAGTGCGCTCTCCTCCCCGGAGATGATGACCCACGCCTGCTCCCTCATTCACTGCATCCGGTTCATCCTAGAAGCCAGTGAGTCCATGACCTCTGTCCTTTGTCACATGTAGGCTCTGCAAATCTAGTCACAGGTGCTGAGTTAGGAAGTGGGCGTTAAGAGGGAGATAAAATATGGCCTGTAATCTCCAGGAACTTGGGTCTAGAATTTAACTTGGTTTCCTTTGGTAGTTGTTTTGTCTGGATGTCAGAGTTCAGCTTTCATAAAAACACTTCTGATTTTATGCCCCCATGATCTTTCCTCCTAGCTGACTGTTTCATGCTTTTAGTCCTGTCTGGTCCTGAGATCAGTATGGTTACCTTCAAAGGATCACTTGTTTCTGTCACAGTGAAAGTGCTTGTGTCAAAGTGCTACACTGCAATACTGATATATTGTAAAGAAAACTGACATTCCTTTCAAGGGACAGTATCTTTAACGAGGGTCATTGGCCAAAATTTAAAAAAATTGGGCATTATACTTTGCACTTTAGAGGGTGCTTTGAAGTTTCATCATTTAAATTGTTTTCATATGTGCATTTTTAGTAGACTTGAAAACGATATCCTGGGAGTAATTTTCAAAGCCTGACTTCTTGGGGGTTGCCCTGATCCTTTTAGCATTAATGAATCATGGCCCTCTGATAAAAACCCTCAGGCACACAGCACAGTGGAGGACTCAGATGTCTGCATGTGGGAGTCTGGGCCTCTGAGAAGTGCAGACTCACCCTAGGTAGATGTCTGGGTCCAGTATTGTCTCAAAGGGATTCTCAGCCACCCAGGCCTCATTTGACAAGGCGTGTCCCTTTGAAATATTATAAGATTGCAGTGTTGAAGTCTGAGTAAAAAGGAATGCTAAAGGTTCTATTATGATTTTAGTTGTGGTGCAGCCTGGGGACCAGCTTCTTGGCCCAGGAAGAAAGATGGACACTCCAAAGGCTGCCAGAGGGGACGAAGTGGATTCAGACACACAAAGTATGTCTCAAGACCCATGTGTTCTTGCCTAGTTTCTTTGGGAGCTTGAAATTCCCTCACAAAATAGACTTAGAAAGTGGTAAATGTGGATGCTTGAAAGCTTCTGTCAGGTAGTGGTGTTCTGTGCTGCACTCTAAGGGTGACGGGATTTGTGTGCACTGTCTCTGCTTGCCCGCTCTGCCCCCTTCATGTGCTCTGGCAGACCCCCCACTTAGCAGGGGAGGCCCTGCCCCCGTCCTCCCCGCGGCCCCCTCGCCTCCCTCCCGGCACTCCCATGAGCTCTGTGGCAGTCACAGCCCTGTGTCTCCATCCCAGACCTTTGGCGGGAAAGATCTTCCCCTCCTGTGTCTCACTGTTGTAAGGGATCAGCAAATGTTTGCTGAGTATGGAGGGAATAGACAAATACTGAGGAACTTAGTAGTGGAAATACCCACGTGGATATTAGGTGATCTACCTACCTCAGCCACCTATGTTGGTGGATATTTCAGTGAAAATTCTGGTCTTCCTACAGAAGAAAAAATCCACATCCCATTCACTTAAACCTATTTGAGATTCAGACTGCACCATAGTTTTTCATGTACTTTCTCCTGGTCCAGATATTTTACTCTGAAAATGGGGCAAGGCAGGTTGGGAGGAAAGCTTCTTGGCCAGGTGTCCCTGTTATCACTAAGACCCCCAGATCCTGGGGCCACCCAGAGGGCCTGGCTGGAATGCCATCTACAGCCCATCCCACAAAGATTGGGGAGCAGATGACCCACCTGGGGGCCCATGGCTGCCTTTTGTACAGAACCTGCTTACTTGGAATGCTAGAGTCTTAAATGTGCTCCTCTGCTTAAGCAACACACCTCTTGGGAGCAAGTACGTAAGCACTTTGTGTGTTCTGCCAGCTTTCATGTGGTCCCAGGTAATGGTGCAGTTTTCCTACCATTTGTGTTAAGCATATAGCAGTTTTTCCTCTAGTTACCTGCTCAGGGTGTTGTAACTGCATGACCATCCAGAAACGGTGCTTCAGTCCGCAGCCCAGCTCTTCTCCAGGTGTTTGAGGCTTCATCGTTCCGTCAGCCCTGAGTCTGAGCTTTTGAAATTTCCTGTTGATAAACTAAGGGGTCTGCAGACACTCACTTCCCTGGTCAGCCATTGTCCTGTTCAGTGGCTCAGGTGCTGTCCTGGGTGTTGCAGTCAGGGTGTGACTAGTACTGGCCCCAGAGGGCTGGTGTAGGATTGAGTGCATCAGTCCACATAAAGCTCCCAGAACAAGTGCCAAGCTTGTTTTAAGTGTTCAGCAAATTCTACCATAATTCTGGTTATAATTTGAATTTCCATTTATCTGAAAATAGTTGAGGCATTTCAAGGGGTGGAGTCAGAGCAGGCAGGCTGCTGGCCGGGCGCGTTTAGTTTGGTGAATGTAGTTTAGTTTGTGCTCATTCTCCATGGCCCCTGTTAGGTTGCTCACTTCATTCTCGCCAGAGAAAGACGCTTGGTTTTTTTATCCTTCAGTAGGATGATGCCATCACTGGACAGGCCAATGAGCTTTCCTGAAGCCAGCCCCGTTCCTCTCAGCTCTGGGCTTTTGATTCCTTAGGGCCTGTGAGAACCCCTTCTCCATATCAGGATGTTGCCTAGACTGTTGAGTTCAGATACTGTGGGTGAGGTCCACCCACAGTACTAACCATCTGTCAACTCAACAAAGAATTTTTTGCAAATAGTCTGTGCCAGACTCAGAGCAAGTGGGAAGCAGCCCACCTTCAAGGAGCTCTGGCTTTTCCCCTGGGGGTGAGGGGTTTTCCTCACATTCTGCTCCTAGGAGTTCTAGGGTGGGACTCAGTGTCCCCTCAGAAGCCTTCATCTTGGGGACACTGTGAGCCAGGGGTTACAGCATGGCTGTCTGCACACCAGCTTAGGGTCGAGCACAGAGTCCTGGAGCAGCAGAGAGAGCCAAAGCCCAGGGCAGGGGCAGTACTTACCATGTGGGCCAACCTGGGACCCTGCTCACAACGATTGCTGCATTCCCTACGGTGGGGAGGGGCTGGTGTTGCGATGCCTGTGAAGACATGAAAGCTGGAGGCCTTCAGCGACCAGCTAGAAGTCCACGGGGCTCTGTGGTGGGGCTTGAGCGGCTGGTTGTAAGGTTTCATGCTCTGCTGGAAGGGTGGAAGATAAAGAGGGGAGGTGGCGGGCTCGGAGTGCGTTCTGACGAAACAGCGCTTTCCTGTGGTGTGTTCAGACCCACAGTACGTTGCTGCAGCCTGTGGGATGGTGGCAGAGATGGTGGAGTCCCTGCCGTCTGTGCTGGCCTTGGGCCACAGAAGGAACAGCAGCACACCAGCCTTCCTGACGCCGGTACTCAGGAACATTGTCATCAGCCTGGCCCGCCTGCCACTTGCCAACAGCTACACCCGGGTCCCCCCGCTGGTGAGTCTGGTTGCCTCTGCCGAAGAGGCAGAACACAGTCAAGGCCCTGGGCTGGGGACTCCGGGGGATGAAACTGCATCTCCATGCTCACAGGCTCCCCTGCAGTAGCGAGTGCTCCACTGAGTATGGTTGTGATGCCTGGCAGGTGTCCTTGGACATGCCGTGCAGCAGTAAGGCTGAGCTATTTCATCCAGAAATGAGACTTCAGCTCCCACTAAGAGAGACTGAGTGTTGGATGTGATTCCAGAGTAATTAGGGTATCTCATTTGATGGTAGACCAGAAATCGTTCCCCCCAAGTGTTTTCCTTTAAAAGTGGCTGCTTTGGAGATTACCATGTGCTCTGGGCAGCCACTTTTGCAATATCTCTTTTCAAATCATTTTCAGAGTTAGTGCCAAGTAGGCCTTGTTGATCAGGGCTCTTGTTTCAGATAAGAGGAGGTGCTTGTGTGAGCTGGCAGGCCTGGTGGGCAAGCTGACCTCCCCCTGGGCGTTGGCACGGCTCCCCTTTGCAGCCTGGTGATTGGGAAAGGGCTGATGGGCAGGTGCAGGGCAGGGCTTGGGGCTTGCCTCAGGAGGCAGAGTTGGCCATGCCCAGAGGGAGGGCGCTTGTTTGTGCCTGCCGGAGGCACGGCTTCTGCATGTGTGAGAGGCTTGCACTCAGGAGGTGGTGTTCCTTAGGCCCTGAGGGATGGGAAGGGTTTTGCTGTGGGAGGTGAAGGTATTCCACATGGAAGGCTTGCTCTAGAAAAGGCCCAGCTGTGTGGTGTAGAACTGGGAGTTGTGGCATTGCTAATGCCTGGCACCCGCCAGGAAGGGCAGGGGCTGCTTCACTGTGTGGGCTCTGCACACATGACTCACTGTACGTCTTGGGGTGACTGCACCTTTGTCAGGGCTGAGTCAGGGCAGGAAGTCCAGTCATGGTGTCTGGGATGGACTCATGAATACCCACCAGAACACATGCCATGGATTAATGTCCTTGACTGGAGTTCTTAACCTGCTGGGACAGCGCTGGGTCCACATCAGGTCAGCTTTCCGTTCATGGAGTTACACACACACAGCAGCACCCTGTCTGTGCCCCCATGCCAGTTAACACTACTGTCTGAGTGCGGGCTTCATTTAGGTGCTTACCTTTACCTAGGGTACCAGCTCTCTGTGTGGGTGAGGGTGCTGGCCCTGGCCGCTGCCCCCTGCCCTCCTCTGAGGTTGGAGGCTGCCAACACGAACCTCCAAGAGCCCGTCTTGGGGCTTCACCAGTATGGGGGCAGGGCCAGGCCAGGTCAAGGAGGCAGTGTGAGTGGGCCGCGGGAGGTCCCAGCAGATCTGGGAGCATACTGGTGGAGAGGGAGGCCCTCGGGCAGTGACTTGGGGCTTTCTCCTGGAAGATGGTGCACTGGCTTCTGGAATGTGTCTGCGTGTAGGCGGTTGGCCTCAGAGAAATGGTGTCTCGGCTCCTTGCAGGGCGGTGTCCTGACTTGACTGTAGCTCTATTTTCCGTTTCATTCCTCAGGTGTGGAAACTTGGATGGTCACCCAAACCGGGAGGAGATTTTGGCACAGTTTTTCCAGAGATCCCTGTGGAGTTCCTCCAGGAAAAGGAAGTCTTCAAAGAGTTCATCTACCGCATCAACACGCTAGGTAGTCAGGTTTCTCCCTGAGAATCACTGGACGTCATGACCCATCAGTTGGGGGAAACCCAGGGCCGCAGTGTGGGTGCCTCTCGTTTCATCCTGTGAAAGATTCAGGGCATGCCACAATCCCATGAGAATACATTTTGCAATGTCTACAAAGGTGTTACAAGGAAGCATTCGATCCCACTTGGTGTCTATATGAGTTCTGTGCCATATCAGGCGGGTTTGCAGTCGGGCTAGGTTGTCTTGGACTCGGTAATGTGAAGCCAGACTCCGACCTTGTGTTGTGCACCTGTGCTGAGCCGTGGCAGCGATAGCTCTCTGAATGTCCCAGGCGCCATTGACGCCCCATTCCTGGTAGGTGGAAACAAGCAGGCTGGTGTGATGGAGCCTCAAGGTCAAGGGGGGGAAGTAGACTGTAGACAAGACAGCACTGGGCTCTGTGCAGCCTGGTCATTGTAGCCTCTAGGACCCCCAGTTTGTCACTTCACAACGTTGCTGCAAATTCAGGAATTAGAGAGATGCGCCAAGCACTCAGTGTCTAGTAAATGTTGGCATTAGAGTCTGCCCTGCTGGGTTCTTCTCTGCTTTCTACAGCACAGTGTGTTACCTCCTCTTGTCCCCATTTTGTGGTCAAAAGTTTGATCTGGGGTTGGGGTGTGATTGTGATTGTAGATCCCTTGGGTGTTTCCTGGCACTTATGTTTGAGGCTGGCATAGGCACCCTGACCCTGCGTTGGCCCACCTGCATCCCCATGGTGCCCTCCTGTGTCTGCCTTCTGCAGATTTCGTGCTTATTTTGGTGGTAGGTGCCTTATTGGCTTGTTGGCCCTACTGTTCACTTTAGTCAAGCAGATGGCTCATCACCCTGTCGGAAATGGACTGAATGGCTGTCCAAAGCCAGCACCTGAGGAGCTTCTCTTCCAGCCTCTCCTTAAGACTGGTCCTAGCAAGTCTCCTGGCCTAACCTCCTTGCCTACCACCAGCCCCTTTTCCTTACTCAACCACCTCATGTTTGGATGGCCTGTCAGGCCTGTGGGACCCAGATGTGCAGTTGCTTCTGGATGTTCCTTTTCTCTTGCCCATGTTCCCTGTGTTCATTCTCTTCTCCTACCCTGAGGCAGTTGTCACATACATCTGCCTGTGTCTTGTGTCTGTCCATGTAGCTAAGTCTGTCCATGCTAACCTACATCTAGACCACTGGGTATAGACCTGCACTGTTTCCCATGGAGCTACTGAAGTTTGATGTGTTGGTCTTCTGGCTTCCCACTCTCCTGTCATGTGCAGCACTAGAGGCTATGGCGTGGCCTTGAGGGGGACGTTAAGCACAGCCCTCAATAACCACCGCTGGCCAGACACTGCCATGGGTGCAGCTAGTGATGACGACACTGAGGGTGGTGCACCAGACATGCCTTCCCCGAAGACTTGTGGGCCCCAGGCTAGAGCGTACTCTTTTTTGATCTACCCTTCTTCTAGGCAGGGTCAGAGAAACCATTGCTTTAACTATTTTATTTTGAACAACTTTGTAGAGACAGCATTAATACAGCACACACTCCACTTCCCAAAGTGTGCACCCTAGGTCTGTGGTTGTGTGTCTAGTAGCTCAGCCCAGTGGTTTGACTTTCTGGAAGACCTTGAACCATCTCATTAGCAGGGCAGGACCCTCAGGCCCCATTCACATGTGGCCTGCTTGGATGTCCCTGCCCTCTACTGCATCTACATAGCAGGGGTCAAGAGTGGGGCCTCTCCACCAGGATATCTGTGCTAAGCTTGGCTGGGTCAGCTGATATGTGACCTCGGACATGTGTGCTTCAGCATCCTCATTGATGGACTGGAGCTGGCAGTAAGGCCGTATCTCAGAACTATTGTGAGGGGCAAGGGGCTGCCATGTACCACGCCCAGGGGAGGTGCCTGATTCAGTTGGAGCTGTGTGGCCCAGCTGCCACATCATGTCTCAGAGTTTGAGGGGTAGGGGACCCTCTGTCTCATGTAACATTTACATTCCCAGGATGGACCAGCCGTACCCAGTTTGAGGAAACATGGGCCACCCTCCTCGGTGTCCTAGTGACTCAGCCCCTCGTGATGGAGCAGGAGGAGAGCCCACCAGAAGTAAGGCTACGTGCAGACCTGTGCGTCCGCTAGCTTGTGAACCGTCAGTGCTGGGCAAAAGGGGGCAGCAAGCTCATTTTTTTCTGTCTTACCTCAGTGTGAGAGAGCAGGAGCGTGTGTCTGGACTGTTCTCAAGAGCAGGAGCAAATGTCCTGAGGTTCAGATGTGCTAGATGCCGGTGGCCAGAGTGCAGTTTTTCACATGTATTGTATATTCAGGATCAGACTATACTCTCTTTCCGAAGTATTTCTGAGCTCTGTTCATCAGTAGGCAGGTACAGTGGTAGCTTGAACTACAGTGAAAAGGTGTGCCACAAAGGCTGTGTGCACCTGCGTGCAGAGGTTTGCCAGGCACCATGGGGTGTAATGTGCCCTGTGTTACTGAAACTGCAGTAAACACCACGTTCTGATACAGCAAAGCCTGTGGTATTGGGAGGTGTGGGATATGTCGGTAATTCTAACAGAAGGTGTGGAACATGCTCATAGCCATGATAGAACAGACATATGTCAGAAGTCAGGATTGTCTTTAAATCCATGTTAGAAGATAGCAGGTTGTTCATGCGAAGTTCCTTAAATTTGTGAGGAAATTTAAGGGCAGTTTCTTAAACAGTTGTTCATGTTTGCAGGGCTCTCCTATGGGAGATGTTGCTTTGATAAGTAGACATTTGCCCGTCAGATTTATGTCAAGTCACAGACTTGTGTAGGCTGTGGTAGACTTAGGCAGAGGAATCGGACTGTGGCCAAGAAGCCGCGTCCCTTTGTGGCACTCAAGGCTCTTCCTTGCAGTGCTGTGTGGCCTGAGAACCCCAGCCTAGGGCTCTGCACACGTGGTGGCTCATGGCTTGGTAACATGTGGGCTCTCCTTGCAGGAAGACACGGAGAGGACCCAGATCAATGTCCTGGCCGTGCAGGCCATCACCTCCTTGGTACTGAGTGCGATGACCGTGCCCGTGGCTGGCAACCCAGCCGTGAGCTGCTTGGAGCAGCAGCCCCGGAACAAGCCCCTGAAAGTTCTCGACACCAGGTCTGTCTGAGTTGCTGTGTGTCTCTAGTTCCTGCACAGCTGTGGTGGGTACACGGCGGCCCTCCCTTGTCCCAGGGAAACCAGCAGCTTCACCCGGACCCTTTTCTTTGTCGCCAAAATTAAAAGCAAAAACACTGCATGTTACCTTGCTGCAAGAGGTGCAAATCCAAGAGTGCCTTGTGGCCAGTGGCAATGAATGACCTCCAACAAACTGACACGGGGGTCATCTGAGTGTTTGTGGCAGATCCCAGCAGAACAAGAATCAGCAAGCTGGTAGAAACCCTGCTCAGGTCCCTTGTCCTACAGAGGCATGTCCTCTGGTATTGCAGGGGCTGGGGGTCATTTAGGCAAAGCTGGCGGTGTCTTGGTGTTTTTCACAATTTTAGAGGAATCAAAATATTCTTTAACCTTTGTTCTGCTTTTAGGTTTGGGAGGAAGTTAAGCGTTATCAGAGGAATTGTAGAGCAGGAAATTCAAGCAATGGTTTCAAAGAGAGAGAATATCGCCACCCATCATTTATACCAAGACTGGGACCCCGTCCCTTCTCTTTCTCCAGCTACTACAGGTACCTGTGGGGAGAGGGGCCGTTTGTACTTGGGCCAGGATGAGAGACTGCGACCAGCATACTAACAACAGTGGGTGGGCAGAGAGACCCGAAACAGACTTTTATTTGGAGGGTGTGGTATTAGATGTGCTGTCCTAATTGATAAGGAAGAGTCCTATTCAGGACTGGGGACATCTTAACACACAGTCCTGAGGAAATAAAGTCTGCAGGTGAACTGTCTCCACCAGTCAAGTTGTGGGAAGCAAAAGAGGTCTCAGAGGCTGAGGGACTGGCAGCCTAAACATGATTTTTTTTTTATTAAGGTATTATTGACATACACTCTTATGAAGGTTTCACATGAAAACACAATGTGCTCGCTACATTTACCCATATTATCAAGTCACCCCATACCCCAGTGCAGTCACTGTCCATCAGTGTAGTAAGATGTCACAGAGTCACTCTTCGCCTTTTCTGTACTACACTGTCTTCCCCGTGATCCCCACACCATGTGTACTAATCATAATACCCCTCAATCCCCTTCTCCCTCCCTCCCCACACACCCTCCCCCACCCCCACCCCCCTTTGGTAACCACTAGTTCCTTCTTGGAGTCTCTGAGTCTGCGGCTATTTTGTTCCTTCAGTTTTGCTTCGTTGTTATACTCCAGAAATGAGGGAAATCATTTGGCACTTGTCTTTCTCTGCCTGCCTTATTTCACTGAGCATAATATACTCCAGCTCCATCCATATTGTTGCAAATGGTAGGATTTGTTTTTTTCTTATGGCTGAATAGTATTCCATTGTGTATATGTACCACATCTTTATGCATTCATCTACTGATGGACACTTAGGTTGCTTCCATATCTTAGCTACTGTAAATAGTGCTGCGATAAACATGGGGGTGCATATGTCTTTTTGAATCTGAGAAGTTGTATTCTTTGAATAAATTCCAAGGAGTGGAATTCCCAGATCAAATGGTATTTCTATTTTTAGTTTTTCGAGGAATCTCCATATTGCTTTCCACAATGCTTGAACTAGCTTACATTCCCACCAGCAGTGTAGGAGGGTTCCCCTTTCTCCGCATCCTCACCAATATTTGTTGTTCTTAGTCTTTTCAATGCTGGCCATCCTTACTGGTGTGAGGTTTTAATTTGCATTTCCCTGATGATTAGTGACGTGGAGCATCTTTTCATGTGTCTGTTGGCCATCTGGAATTTCTTCTTTGGAGAACCGTCTCTTCATATCCTCTGCCCAATTTTTAATGCTGTTATTATTTGCTTTTTGGGTGTCGAGGCATATGAGTTCTTTATATATTTTGGATGTTAACCCCTTCTCGGATATGTGATTTACAAATATATTCTCCCATACTGTAGGTTGCCTTTTTGTTCTGTTGATGGTGTCCTTTGACGTACAGAAACTTTTCAGTTTGATGTAGTCCCATGAGTTCATTTTTGCCTTTGTTTCTCTTGCTCAAGGAGATGCATTCAGGAGGAAGTTGCTCATGCTTATATTCAGGAGATTTTTGCCTATGTTGTCTTCTAAGAGTTTTATGGTTAAATGACTTACATTCAGGTCTTTGATCCATTCCGAGTTTACTTTTGTGTGTGGGGTTAAACAATAATCCAGTTTCATTCTCTTGCATGTAGCTGTCCAGTTTTGCCAACACCAGCTGTTGAAGAGGCTGTCATTTCCCCATTGTATGTCCATGGCTCCTTTATCATACATTAATTGACCATATATGCTTGGGTTTATATCAGCACTCTCTAGTCTGTTCCATTGGTCTATGGGTCTGTTCTTGTGCCAGTACCAAATTGTCTTGATTACTGTGGCTTTGTAGTAGAGCTTGAAGTCAGGGAGCATAATTCCCCCTGTTTTGTTCCTCCTTCTCAGGATTGCTTTGGCTTTCAGAGTCTTTTGTGGTTCCATTTGAATTTTAGAATTATTTGTTCCAGTTCATTGAAGAAAGCTGCCCCCAGCTTTATTCTTCCTTCTCAGGATTGCTTTGGCTATTTGAGGTCTTTTGTGGTTCCATATGAATTTTAGAGCTATTTTCTGTAGTTCGTTGAAGAATGCTGTTGGTATTTTGATAGGGATTGTATTAAATCTGTAGATTGCTTTAGACAGGATGGTCATTTTTGACAATATTAATTCTTCCTATCCATGAGCACCGGATGTGTTTCCATTTATTGGTATCTTCTTTAATTTCCCTCATGAATGTCTTGTAGTTTTCAGAGTATAGGTCTTTCACTTCCTTCATTAGGTTTATTCCTAGGTATTTTATTCTTTTTGATGCAATTGTGAATGGAATTGTTTTTCTGATTTCTCTTTCTGTTAGTTCATCATTAGTGTATAGGAAAGCAACAGATTTCTGTGTGTTAATTTTATATCCTGCAACTTTGCTGAATTCAGATATTAGTTCTAGTAGTTTTGGAGTGGAGTCTTTAGAGTTTTTTTTTTAAGATTTATTTTGGTATTATTAATCTACAATTACATGTGCAATGTTATGGTGATTAAACTACCCCCTTCATCAGGTCCCCCCCACCAACCCCATTACAGTCACTGTCCATCAACATAGTGAGATGCTATAGAATCACTACTGATCTTCTCTGAGTTGTACAGCCCTCCCCGCGCCCCCCTACCTTATGTCTGCTAATCGTAATGCCCCCTTTACCCTCTTATCCCTCCCATCCCACCCATCTTCCCCAGTCCCTTTCCCTTTGGTGACTATTAGTCCGTTCTTGGGTTCTGTGAGTCTGCTGTTGTTTTGTTCCTTCATTTTTTTTCTTTGTTCTTATACTCCACATATGAGTGAAATCATTTGATACTTGTTTTTTTCGGCTTGGCGTATTTCACTGAGCATAATACCCTCTAGCTCCATCCATGTTGTTGCAAATGGTAGGATTTGTTTTCTTCTTATGGCTGAATAATATTCCATTGTGTATATGTACCACATCTTCTTAATCCATTCATCTACTGATGGACACTTAGGTTGCCTCCATTTCTTGGGTATTGTAAATAGTGCTGCAATAAACATAGGGGTGTATCTGTCTTTTTGAAACTGGGCTGCTGCATTCTTAGGGTAAATTCCTAGGAGTGGGAATGTCTTTGTTTTGTCTGATTGCCGTGGCTAGTATGTTGAATCCAGTATCATGTACTGGAAATCCAGTACTATGTTGAATAACACTGGAGAGAGTGGGCATCCCTGTCTTGTTCCCGATCTTAGATGAAAAGCTTTCGGCATCTCGCCGTTAAGTATGATGTTAGCTGTGGGTTTGTCATATATGGCCTTAATGATGTTGAGGTACTTGCCCTCTATACCCATTTTGTTGAGAGTTTTAATCATGAATGGATACTGAATTTTGTCAAATGCTTTTTCAGCATCTATGGAGATGATCATGTGGTTTTTGTTCTTCTTTTTCTTGATGTGGTGGATGATGTTGATGCATTTTTGAATGTTGTACCATCCTTGCATCCCTGGGATGAATCCCACTTGATCATGGTGTATGATCCTCTTGATGTATTTTTGAATTCGGTTTGCTAATATCTTGTTGAGTATTTTTGCATCTACGTTCATCAGGGATATTGGTCTGTAATTTTCTTTTTTGGTGATGTCTTTGCCTGGTTTTGGTATTAGAGTGATGCTGGCTTCATAGAAAGAGTTTGGAAGTATTCCCTCCTCTTCTATTTTTCGGAAAACTTTAAGGAGAATGGGTGTTATTTCTTCTCTATACGTCTGGTAGAATTCAGAGGTGAATCCATCAGGTCCGCGGATTTTGTTCTTGGGTAGTTTTTTGATTACCGCTTCAATTTCGTTGCTGGTGATTGGTCTGTTTAGTTTTTCTGTTTCTTGCTTGGTCAGTCTTGGAAGGTTGTATTTTTCTAAGAAGTTGTCCATTTCTTCTAGGTTTTCCAGCTTGTTAGCATATAGATTCTCATAATATTCTCTTATAATTCTTTGTGTTTCTGTGGGTCCGTCGTTATTTTTCCTTTCTCATTTCTGACTCGGTTTATGTGTGTAGATTCTCTTTTTCTCTTAATGAGTCTGGATAGGGGTGTATCTATTTTGTTTTTTTTTTTCAAAGAAC
Organism: Phataginus tricuspis; assembly: GCA_029783875.1. NCBI lineage: Eukaryota > Metazoa > Chordata > Mammalia > Pholidota > Manidae > Phataginus > Phataginus tricuspis. The sequence continues at coordinate 90,487,709 of JAQQAC010002594.1, read as the reverse complement.
CAGCTCTTAGTTTCATTTATTTTTTTCTATTGTTTTATTCTTCTCAATTTTATTTATTTCTTCTCTGATCTTTATTATGTCTCTCCTTCTGGTGACTTTGGGCCTCATTTGTTCTTCTTTTTCCAATTTCAATAATTGTGTCTTTAGACTGTTCATTTGGGAATGTTCTTCCTTCTTTAAATAGGCCTGGATTGCAATATACTTTCCTCTTAGAACTGCCTTTGCTGCGTCCCACAGAGGTTGTGGCTTTGTGTTGTTGTCATTAGTCTCCATATATTCTTTGATTTCTGTTTTGATTTGGTCGTTAACCCATTGATTAATTAGGAGAATGTTGTTAAGTCTCCATGTATTTGTGAGCGTTTTTGATTTCTTTCTAAAATTTATTTCTAGTTTTATACCTTTGTGATCTGAGAAGTTGGCTGGTAGGATTTGAATATTTTTGAATTTACCGAGATTCTTTCTGTGGCCTCGTATGTGGTCTATATTGGAAAAAGTTCCATGTGCACTTGAGAAGAATGTGTATCCTGCTGCTTTTGGGTTCAGAGTTCTGTAGATGTCTGGTAGGTCCATCTGTTCTAACGTGTTGTTCAGTGCCTCTGTCTCCTTACTTATTTTCTGCCTGGTTGATCTGTCCTTTGGAGTGAGTGTTGTGTTGAAGTCTCCTAGAATGAATGCATTGCATTCTTTTTCCTCTTTTAATTCTCTTTGTATTTGTTTCACATATGTAGGTGCTCCTGTGTTGGTTGCATAGATATTTATAGTGATTATATCCTCTTGTTGGACTGACCCCTTTATCATTATGTAATGTCCTTCTTTGTCTCTTGTGACTTTATTTGTTTTGAAGTCTATTTTGTCTGATACAAGTACTGCAACTCCTGATTTTTTCTCCCTATTAGTTGCATGAAATATGTTTTTTCATCCCTTCACTTTTAGGCTATGTACGTGTTTGGGTTTGAGGTGAGTCTCTTGTAATTAGCATATAGATGGGTCTTGTTTTTTATCCATTCTGTTACTCTATGTCTTTTGATTGGTGCATTCAGACCCTTTACATTTAGGGTTATTATCGATAACCTATTGGCATTGCAGGCTTTAGATTCGTGGTTACCAAAGGTTCAAGGTTAAATTCCTTACTATCTAAGAGTCTAACTTAGCTCACTTAATATGCTATTACAAACACAGTCTAAAGGTTCTTTTCTTTTCTCCTTTTTCTTCTACCTTCATTGTTTATATATTAGGTATCATATTCTGTACTCTTTTGTCTATCCCTTGACTGACTTTAGGGGTAGTTGATTTAATTTTGCATATGCTTAGTAATTAATTGTTCTACTTTCTTTACTCTGGTTTTATTACCTCTGGTGACAGCTATTAAACCGTAGGAACACTCCCATCTATCGCAGTCCTTCCAAAATACACTGTGCAGATGGTTTGTGGGAGGGAAATTCTCTCAGCTTTTGCTTATCTGGGAATTGTTTAATCCCTCCTTCAAATTTAAATGATAATCTTGCCAGATAAAGTATTCTTAGTTCAAGGTCCTTCTGCTTCATTGCATTAAATATATCATGCCACTTCCTTCTGGCCTGTAAAGTTTCTGCTGAGAAGTCTGATGATTGCCTGATGGGTTTTCCTTTGTATGTGATCTTATTTCTCTCTCTGCCTGCTTTCAATAGTCTGTCCTTGTCCTTGATCTTTGCCATTTTAATGATTATATGTCTTGGTATTGTCTTACTTGGGTCCCTTGTGTTGGGAGATCTGTGCACCTCCCTGGCCTGCGAGACAGTCTCCTTCCCCAGATTGGGGAAGTTTTCAGCAATTACCTCCCAAAGACACTTTCTATCCCTTTTTCTCTCTCTTCTTCTCCTGGTACCCCTATAATATGAATATTGTTCCATTTGGATTAGTCACACAGTTCTCTCAATATTATTTCAATCTTAGAGATCCTTTTTTCTCTCTGTGCCTCAGCTTCTTTGTATTCCCCTTATCTAGTTTGTGCTTCATTTATTGTCTCCTCCACCATATCTAATCTGCTCTTAATACCATCCATTGTGCTCTTCAATGATTGGATCTCCGACCGGAATTTGTTCCTGAGTTCTCGATTATTTTTCTGTACCTCCATGAGCATGTTAACAATTTTTATTTTGAACTTCCTTTCAGGAAGATTCATGAGGTCGATGTCATTTAAATCTTTCTCAGGAGTTGTATTCATAATTTTACTTTGAACCAGATTCCTTTGGTGTTTTGTATTTGTATATGGCGCCCTTTAGTGCCCAGAAGCTCTACTCTCTGGAGCTGCTCAGCCCCTGAAGCAATGCCAGGGATTGTAGGGGAGTGGTATTGTGCCTTGGTGGGAGGAAAGAGCTGTTTCCTGCTTCCTGGCTCCTATGCATGTCTCCACTGCCTGAACCAGTGGGCTGAGCACACACGTATAAGCCTTATGCTTTGCATTTGTAGTTGCTGTGGATGGTTCTTCCCTCTGGCTGGGGTAATGCCAGGGTAGGATATGCCGGTTTGCGAGTCAGGTGGGGCTGGCCGGGAGAAAGGCACAGTAGGCTGCCTATCATGGAGGGGGTCCTTGGAGCTGTGTAGGCAGCCAGGTTGCTGCAGCGCCTGAAGGTCGTGAAAGCTCCCAACCTGCTGGGCAGAGTGCGCCTGGAAAATTTTGTCTGCCTGTCCTTTCTCCTGAGCAGTAAGCTCTGTGCAATCCTTGCCCCTTTAGCAGCCTCTTGCTGTTAGGAAGTCTCCCAGACTGCCCGTCTTTCTTTTGTTCCAGAGCAGCTGGATATGGATCCCTGCTTTCCACAAGCAGCTGGAATCTCTGTCTCTCCAGGAATTCTGTGTGTCTTAGCTTTCCAACCCCCTAATCATGAGAGCACCATGCAAGCACCATGAAATGTAGGTTTGTGCTCCCAGAGCAGATCTCCAGAGTTAGGTATTCAGCAGTCCCAGCCCTCCACTCCCCACCTGCTCCATTTCTCTTCCTCCCGCCGGTGAGCTGGGGTTGGGGAAGGGCTTGTGTCCCCCCAGGCCATGGCTTTGGTACCTTACCCTGTTCCGTGAGGTTTATTCTTTTCTCCAGATGTATGCAGTTTGGCACAGTCCTCTTCCCTGTTGCTCTTTCAGGATTAGTTGTATTAATTATATTTTCGTATTATTTGCGGTTTTAGGAGGAAGCCTCTGTGTCACCTCTCTTGCCGCCATCTTTAATCCTAAATCAGCCTATACATGATTTTAAAAGCTGAATTAGTTGCTCATGTGAAGTAATTGACTGAGTTCATGTAAACAACATGAGTCTCTGACTTCGTGTGAAAAATCAGTGTGACAGGAACATGCTAGTTACACCCTTTTGGGCTGCACGTCCCTGGGTCTGAGCTCCCCATGCACCACCCCTCTCCCTGGCTTGCACGGTGGCTGGCCAGGTGTGTCTGTCCATCTGGGCCTGCAAGTCATGTGCCTGCCTTCTCATGAGCACTGGAGTTTGTCACCCCGGGTCAAAAGAGGGGAATTTTGGTTTGTTTTTTTTTAATATGCATGTTTTTGTTTAAGGAACAGCATTTTAGCATAGCATTTTTTTGATTTCCTAGTTTTTATTGTTAGTCTGTAAGTTTAAGCATCTTGAAAGTTATCCCTGGAAAAGTCCCTATGGAAGTGCAGAGCTGTATACCTTTGGACGCTCACAGGCACCTTGGTTACCTTGAGGCCTGTGGCCTTGCATGGATCCCTGGAGGAGCTTTTGACCAGCGGGAAAGCCGATAAGGGGTATGACTCAGTGTTCCAGAAGTCAGGAGAGGGCCAGACAAAGGGCTTCAGGGGCGTGAATAAAGGAGGTGCCTCAGGGCAGCCTCCTGGAGGAGGACATGCTGGTGCTGGGTCTGGCCAAGGGCTCTCCAGGAGCCTTCCATCTGGGCAGGGGGTGGGGAGGGGGTGAAAGGAGACAAGCGGCTTGTGGGACATCGTCCACCCTGCTCCTTGTAGGTGCACCAAGGCAGGGCCTCTTTAAGTACTGTCCACAAAATTGTCATCTGGGCCCTCAAGAGGGCTCACTGGCTGACTTTGATTAAGCTTTTGCAGGTGAGCCCCCAACCAATTCCTGTTCAGAGGCAGAAGCTGGTTTGTTTCAGAGAAAAGGTGATAATTCAGCATGGTCCCACTGGCCATGCCAGTGTAATGGATTATAAGGTGACAATGAAAACGCAGAGACCCTCAGGACTCTGCAGAGCTGGGCCCTCCTGTCACCAGCTCGGGGTGTGTGCCTGGCCGGCAGGCTCTGCATAGAGCAGTGCTCACAGTGTTGTCTCCCTTCAGGTACCCTCATCAGCCACGACAAGCTTCTGCTGCAGATCAACCCCGAACGGGAGCTGGGCAACATGAGCTACAAGCTAGGCCAGGTCAGTCCCATCTGCCCTCGTGGCCGGGCACTTGTTCTGTTTCCTTGAATCCTGCTGCCTGTCCTTAGGATTTTGCCGTTAACACATCTGGAAGAAAAGTTACCTGCGTTTTTTCTTTTTCTTTCTTTTTTTAATATTCTGTTTTCTAGTAAGGATTCAGAATATTTTATATCCACAGGCCCGGACTGCTCAGTTCCGAGGCCCTGAGTGTGCCTGCAGGTCTGGGCCCCGTGCTCAGGAAGCCCCACCCAGCACTGAGCCCCATGTCCTTTGTCTTTGAAGGTGTCCATTCACTCTGTGTGGCTGGGCAACAGCATCACCCCCCTGAGAGAAGAAGAGTGGGATGAGGAGGAGGAAGAAGAGGCTGATGTCCCCGCACCTTCATCACCACCCATATCTCCTGTCAACTCCAGGTCTCCCATCTGCCTTCTCTTTTTAAGCAATTCGAAATTCTTAGTAGTCCTTTGATGTATTTGGGTGCTTCTTGAAATGAACCTTGTCACCTCATGTATGGGACAATCACCTATCTTGCATACCCTGTAGGAAACACCGGGCTGGAGTTGATATCCACTCCTGTTCGCAGTTTTTGCTTGAATTGTACAGTCGCTGGATCCTGCCGTCCAGTTCAGCCCGACGGACCCCTATCATCCTGATCAGTGAAGTGGTTCGATCAGTAAGTCTGCCTTTCCCGTCTTTGCTGTGTGCGCCCAGCATCATCCAGGGGCACGCACGGTACACAGGTATTCACGCCTGTGGACACCCATGCAGAATTCATGGTCCCTGGGAGCCCAGGAAGGGTCTCACACACAGGGTGATAAAGTGGTGTATCACTTAACAATTATTTCTTGAGTCAGTGAGGAACAGTTTTGTGCATTTCTAGTTCGTGGCAGGTTTTGCAGTAAAAGTGTCACTGACATTTGTATTCAGCTGTGAAGAACTAACATCAAAACTGAGCATTTTCAGAAGACCCAAAGAACTGCTGCAAAAGCACTTATTTCTGAAACATTCGTCTGTTTGTCCTGGGGCTTTCGAGAGCCTGGCCCCAATGCTGTATTTTGAAAACCAGCAGCTGTAGGGCTTTTCAGGGTGACTGCTGTGGGTGCAAGTTCCCGCCCAGTTGGGACCTTAGGTCTGCGTGCCTGCCCCTCAGTCTGCAGTGTGTATGGGGGCATGTCTAAGGAGACCTCCAGTGGCCGGTTCCTCTCCATGCTGCATGTTTACTTTGTTGAGTCCTCTTCCCAGTCAGGGCTCCCATGAGCTCTGTGTCTGGTTGTCTGACCTTAAAGCAGGTTTCAGACCATTCCTAATGAAGTGACTCACCTTATGCCTGGACTTTCTTGCCTCCAGCTTCTCGTGGTCTCAGACTTGTTCACTGAGCGCAACCAATTTGAGATGATGTACCTGACGCTCACAGAGCTGCGGAGGGTGCACCCTGCAGAAGATGAGATCCTCGCTCAGTACCTGGTGCCAGCCACCTGCAAAGCGGCTGCTGTCCTTGGAATGGTAAGCAAGAGGTGGTGTGCAGGCCACCTGCTGTGAGCGGCCTCAGCCTGGGAAGGTCCGTCCTGAACTTCCACAGCAAATGTGGGCAGCCAGGGGGCCTCAGCTCAGAGCGTGCAGTGTGGGGTTGTAGCCAGACCTTGGGGTGGGGCTCCCCTACGGCTTTGTTTACCCGGTTATCCCAGGGCCCATTGCACCGGAGTTCAGGTGCCCTCTTGGTGGGAACATGTAGGCCCCGCCCCGTGCTGTCTCTGATGCATGCAGACCCCAGCTCCCTGTCCCCAGAGCCTGCCTGCAGGACCATCCCACCACTGGAACCTTGTGCACTCCCCAGCCCTGCCTTCTCTAGTTGCTCAGCTGGACCTTCTTTTCAGTTGCTCCTTAACCTGCCTCGAGCTGGTCACAACCCAGCCATCGCCATACGCATTCCTGGGCGTCCGTATTTGCTAAGCAGACCTGACACAGACACCAGAGGACTTGAATGCGGGGCATGAATTTGTTAGAGCCCCGCTACAGGGCATCAGCTGTGCCATTAGAGGAAAATAACTCCAGACTGTCCAGGAAGGCATCTCTTTGCTTCGGCCAGTAATTGTGTCACTCAGATGGCTCCTGGAATCCATTCTCCTGGTGGCACTTCGACACACGCTGGGGGCACACTTCCCTTGTGGTCCACACTGGGTCCTGGTGGCCATGTAATGACATAGTTCCTCCAGCCCATCGCCGCCGCCTCACAGGCTGAGAACCCTGGTGTCCCATCCACGCCCAAGCAGGCGAGGCCAGAGGGTGACTGATGTGCTCTGGGTCACAGGCAGAGGGGGGTTGGGTGTCCCTGCCTGTGGCCCGGGGTCCTGACTGTGTCCTCCCCTGTAGAACTTGTCCCTGTGAGCTAAGGTGCCAGAGCAGGTATGGTCTATCCAGTGGCCTTCAGCCCTGATGCCGCCATCCAGGGAGCAGGAACCCCTGGCTTTCCTCCTACAGTGGGTCTTCACAGCACATGCCCTCAGGGTGTGGGGGCCAGGAGCAGCTGGGCTGTGAGGGGCCTTCCAGCTTTGATGGGAGGCTTAGACACAGGTCTCGTTTCCACTGTAACTGTGTCTTGGGCTCAGGCCCAGATCCCCTGGGCAGACATTGTGTTGTTAGCAAATCAAATAAGTAACAACCATTTTTAAAGACAACCCTAAGGCAGGGGGATGCACAGACAGGGACTTCCCAGCCCCACTGTGCAGGACATCGGCTTGCGTTCCAAAGCTTGGCCTTCCTTTGTGATACTCACCCAGTGGCCTGAGACCTGCGTCCCTCACAGCAGGTCCTGGCAGTGCTCTCAGAGGCAGAGGCAGGGGCTGGAGGCGTGGGTGGGAGTGGCCCTTAGGAAGGTGTCACATCGCCGTGGGTGTGGGTAAAGGGGGAGAAGGAAATCCTCAGCTGGAGCCGCAGGGCCAGAGGAGATGCACAGCCACAGCGGCTTCCTGCCTGGTGGGATGGCATGTGGCTGCCACCATGCTGCTCTGGGAAGGCCTTGGAGGTGTAAGTGAAGAGCACAGTGCTCAGTGCTTAGGTACCCATCTGGTACATCGTGTTTACGATGCTAAATGGGGCATACCTTTGTGGTCCAAGTGTGCTTATACTACTGTTGAGGGGCCCCCAGAACACCCCACTTCTTGCTGGAGGGACTCCCAGGGCTCACAGACACCCAAGGCTGTGGCTGGTCGCAGCAACTGGGTGCAAAGGAGAACCAGCCAAGGGGGAAGCGTGTGGGTGAAGCGCAGAGGAAACAGGCACCGGCCTCCGGCGTCCTCTCCCGTGGAGGCACCAGGATGCACACTGGGTGATACGTGGAGGGCTGCCTACCAGGGGCACGAGTTCCAACTCCCAGACACCGGAGGAAAGGGGGGTCTGCACAACAGGTGAGGCAGAGGGAGCCGCTCTTCCCAGTGAGGGTGCCGGGACCCGCCCGACATCCAGGTTCCTAGGCGCCAGCCAAAGAACACCCTGCACACAGGCCTCGCAAGGGAGTCAGGCCTGCTGGGGCGCTGCTTTCTGCCCACTGTCTTCCACTGTAGCATGAGATCAGCCCCTTGGCCTCTGCCCTGTGCCTGTGCCCTAGGACAAGGTGGTGGCGGAACCTGTCAGCCGGCTGCTGGAGAGTACGCTGAAGAGCAGCCATCTGCCCAGCAGGGTCGGGGCCCTGCATGGCATTCTGTATGTGCTGGAGTGTGATCTCTTGGATGACACAGCAAAGCAGCTGATCCCCGTCGTCAGCGACTATCTCCTCTCCAACCTTAAAGGGATAGCCCAGTGAGTGGGAGCAGGCCAGGGGTCTTGGAATGGGCTCTGGGGAGGGTGGTACCATAATCAGACCCCACTAGCTGGCAGCACCCAGGTGGGCACCCTTCCACGAGGGCACCTCACCCTGCTGACAGGAGCAGCCTGCTGTGTGTGGCTAAGTTTGGCCACTGTCTCCTGGTTTCAGCTGCGTGAATGTTCATAGCCAGCAGCATGTTCTGGTGATGTGTGCCACTGCCTTCTACCTGATCGAGAACTACCCTCTGGATGTAGGGACAGAATTCTCGGCATCAATAGTACAGGTGAGCCACCCTGCACGTCTTTCTCCAGAAACGGGAGTGGGCATCTGTGCCCTTTCACCTGTGGGGTGGTACCATTGGGTCGTTTCACAGGAGGTCTGAAATGGTTCTGACCCAGAAGTCTTCCCTCTTGCTCAGATGTGTGGGGTGATGCTGTCCGGCAGTGAGGAGTCCACCCCATCCATCATTTACCACTGTGTCCTGAGAGGTCTGGAGCGCCTCCTGCTCTCCGAGCAGCTATCCCGGCTGGACGCAGAGTCTCTGGTCAAGCTGAGCGTGGACAGAGTGAATGTGCACAGCCCACATCGGGCCATGGCTGCCCTGGGTCTGATGCTCACCTGCATGTACACAGGTGAGAGCAGTGGCGGGTACTCAGGCCCACCTATGCCCGACAGGCCAATACCCCAAGCTCCAGACCATACGGGTCTGTTCACGTGAGGGAAGCAGTCTTGGGACACAGACCGCAGGTCCCCTCTGGTTCTTGAGGGAGATTGTGGAGCCAGGAACAGGGTAACTGACTCACAGTCACACTGCTGTGTAGGCTTCAGAACCAGGCCTGGGGAGCAGGTCTAGGGACGTACCCCTGCACTCCATGCTGGGTTGCCAGGGGCTCACATCCCCTGGTTTCCGGTCATCTCTAGGGGCTTGCTGAGCTCCCGCATTAGTTCAGCACTGTCTGCAAAGCCTGTCTGGGTTTGCAACTCAAGTAATGTCAGGGAACAATCTGTTCCAGGAAAGGAGAAAGTCAGTCCGGGCAGGACCTCGGACCCCAGCCCTGCTGCTCCCGACAGCGAGTCAGTGATTGTGGCTATGGAGCGGGTGTCTGTTCTTTTCGACAGGTAAGAAACGGAGCCTGCCTGTGCCCCAGAGCTCCAGCTGGCAGCTGCCCTGTCTGCCCCCCGCAGTGCCCCTGTGGTCCTGTCCAGGGCTCTGAGTGGCATCCTTGGACCCCAGCACCCAGGAGTTCAGAGATGACTGGGCCAGAGGTTGGCCCAGGCACTTGCCCCTCAGTCCTGAAGGCGGGGGCAGCCCCCAGCAGTGCGGTGGTGGCAGTTGGGCACGTCAACGGGACAATGGCGGGCTGGGCATAGAGCCCTGAGCAGTAACAAAACGTCCGTCAGACACAGCTGCCCCATGTCAAAGCTGGCAAACCTTCAAGGTCATTGGGGAGAGAGCCTTTGAGCAGCATTAGAAACCTTTAGTGAAGGTTTAAACAACTAACCAGTGTCTCCTGGAGGCCATACTTAATCACTGCCTCCCCACACTTGCATGCTTGTATCCAGGATTGGGTCAGCTTGCTAGTTCTGGAAAATGGGTCACGTGCCTTGTCGGCTTCCAGGACAGGGTGCCAAGTTTTGCCTCAGGCCCCTCAGTCCAGGTGATATGATGTGTCTGTGGCCCTGGGGAGGCCACTCCTGCATGTTGGGCATGTCCTCCAGTCAGTGGGGAGTGTTTGGACTCTCCCACGACCTGAGCAAGACTTCCCCGCCCACTCTGGCAGGCAGGGTGTTCTGGGAAGCTGAGCATATGCAGTCTGTTTCCGTGATAAAATTACAACAGGTGCTTGCAGTCCTTTGCCCATCATGCCCACCACAGCGGCTGGTGGGCAGAGGAAGCCCCTTGGATCCCACCTCTGTGGAACTTCACTCCATTGCTGACAAGATGAACCCTCCAGTGAGTGCAGTGTGAGCACTCAGCCTGCCCTCCCTAGGTGCTGGGAGGCACTGGCTTGACAAATAGTTTGTGGCTGAGTGTCGCCCCCAGCTGCAGCCTCGCCTGTACTGGGCAGCAGCTGGCATCTGCAGGCAGGTGGGCCTGGGCATGCCTGGAAGGGGGCGTGGGTCACTTGGGGTGCTTTTCAGCAGTGCACAGCTTTTCTCCGGCGCTGACCATACAGGAGCTCGGTGGCTGTCTTCCAACACACAGCCTGTAGGACCAGTTGAGGAGGAGCAGCTGGACAGCATGGGAGTCCAGGCTAGGCAAGAAGGAAAGAGTCCTAGGTGACTGAAGTGCTGTGGTGACAAGCGCACGGAACATGCTCACATGGATGGAAACAAAATGGAACCAGGGCAGTGTTTGGTTTGGAGTTTATCTCTGATGTCGCCACCTCAAACCACTTTTGCTTATTACATTAAACAACTTTACAACCCTTTTCGGATCATTGGCCCTCACACCAGATGGGGAGCCCCAAGCTGTGCATCTGTCTCAGATCCCTGGTGAGGTCTCCACAGAGGGGGTTGCTTTGTTGCTGTTACAGTTAATACTCCAGGAGCCCTTTGGGCACCTCCCGCCTGGGCCCACAGCTGGCTTCCTTCAGCAGGACTGGGAGGCTAGCAGGCGAGGCTCTGATTCATGGCCTTCCTTCCAGGGTCAGGAAAGGGTTTCCCTGTGAAGCCAGAGTGGTGGCACGGATCCTTCCTCAGTTTTTAGATGACTTCTTCCCACCCCAGGACGTCATGAACAAAGTCATTGGAGAGTTTCTGTCCAACCAGCAGCCATACCCGCAGTTCATGGCCACCGTAGTTTACAAGGTAAAGGACAGGCCTGCCCTCAAAGTGGGTGCCTTCCCCGTCTGGCATGCTCACCCGGTGGCCCAGGGCCTCCCCTTGAAAACCAACAGTAGCTCTTCACCCACTGTCAGCCATCAGAAGAGCTGTGTCACCCTCTCCCTAGGGCTCCCCCACAGCCCTGACTCTGCGGGCCTCTTGCTCTTCTCAGGTGTTCCAGACTTTGCACAGCACTGGGCAGTCATCCATGGTCCGGGACTGGGTCATGCTGTCCCTCTCCAACTTCACGCAGAGGACCCCGGTTGCCATGGCCACGTGGAGTCTCTCCTGTTTCTTCGTCAGCGCTTCCACCAGCCCATGGGTTTCGGCGACGTATCCTTCCCTGGGTCCTGGGACCAGGCTAGGAATATGCCACTCACTCCCCCTTACCTCCAGGCCTCGCACATTCTCATGTCCGCGTCGAGGTTGAGGTTTGTGGCTAACGTTTCTGAAACCTGACCTCTGCAAAAACCCAGAGGTCAAGGTGACATTTACCTGCAGCCCCAAGAGAGTAAACATTGACAAGAAGACAAAACATGCTCACCACCCTGACCAGAGGTCAGAGTTCACTCTGAGGAGCTGGGGGTGTGCAGAGGGCCCTTGGGAGCTCAGGCCCGCAGCTGGCCTCTGGGGACTCCCAGCCCCTGTTCCCCGGGTTCCAAGCAGCCGGGGGTGTCGCTGAGATTGCTGTGCATTATTCTTTGTCATTGTGCCCGTGTCATCCTCTCAGGTAAAAAGCTTAAGTAAAGATCCAATTCCTACCCTAAAAATCCTGACTGCCAAAAGGGAAGTGCTCTGTGTGGCAGCCTTCCCCCAAGACAGACTTCAGAGTCTGTGCAGATGGCTGTCCTGGGGCTGACAGCGGCTCACCCGGCGGGCCCACAGCTCTTCCCTCCCTCCACGGGAGCAGGGCTAGCGAGAGCACTGCTGCCAGCCCCGTGCAGCCAGCCAGGACCGGTAGGTGCTGCAGAGAGGTGCCCTACCTGCGGGGCTTGCTCAGCCGCCTCTTGCCTGGCCCACCCCTGCTCTGCTGGGCAGGGCCGGGCTTCCAGCTGGAGGGGCTGGCATCCCGCTGGCTGTCGTGGATGCAGCAGCCAGAGCCAGGGGGGGAGCCCAGCTGCTAGCATGGCCCAGGGCCACTCCGGCTGTGCTTTGGTCTGCTCTCGGCAGTTCCTGGGCCCAACTGTAGACCTGAGTCCCAGAAGGAGTGTCCAGGTGAGGATGTAGGATGTGAGATGCTCCCAGGGAGCTAGCCCCCCTTTATTCTAGCCTTGCTCCCTTAACTTCTCTGCCAGCCTTCCCCACGTCATCAGCAGGATGGGCAAGCTGGAGCAGGTGGACTCTAACCTCTTTTGCCTGGTGGCCACGGACTTTTACAGACACCAGATAGAGGAGGAGCTTGACCGCCGGGCCTTCCAGTCTGTGTTCGAGGTGGTCGCAGTGCCGGGAAACCCCTATCACCGACTGCTGGCTTGTTTGCGGAATGTTCACAAGGTCGCCACGTGCTGAGCGCCCACCCTGGGTTCCAGCACCGGTACCTGGGGTCCTTGTCTGTGCCAGGTGGCTTGGCGGTGTGACCGAGCGAGCAGTGTCATCTCTGCCACGCGGCTGTGCAGGAATGTGTGTGGCGACACGTGAGGGTAGAGCCCGAGGCCGCCAAGAGCAGAGCCGCTGAGCTGCTTACCCTTTCTGTTAGAGCTAGCATTAAATGCCAGTTAAGCAGGCATTCACCCTCCCAACGGTCAGCCTCCTCATCGCTACCGGGGTATGGCTGCTCCTGCTCCTGGGATAGCAGTCCTTGCACTTACAGGTCGGCCCTCAGCCCCCTCTCCTGTCCTGGTGGCATAAGGTGACAGCATTAGGCTTCTGAGAACACTTCCCCAAGTCTCCCTAGTGAGGTGCGGGGGGTCTGATCCCACTCCCTGCAGGGTGTGCTCAGTGTGTGCCGGCGGGGTCCGTGCCCGGCGGGTGGTGTGAGCACGACACCAGCGCCATACTTGTCTTTCTGTTTTCTTCTCAGGATTTAAACTTTAATTGTATCAGTAAAGAGATTAATTTTGCGGTAACTTCTGATGCCTGTGTAAAGAATGCATTGTGGGGTTTGTGCCAAATACAGCCGCCTCTTCCCAGGGATTTGCCCCACAGGCAGCCCGTCTCGCCCACACTGAATCCCTCCTTCCCGTGCTTACGGCTCTGTGTGGCACACCCACACTTTTTCACACGTTCACGTTTAATTAGAGCTGGAGAAGTGCTATGTCCAAATGTCTACCAGGAGTTCCCCTGCTGGCCCCACTCAGGCCTGGGAACGTGGGCCTCTCTGTGCCTGCCTGCTGCCCCCGTCTTCAGGCACAGATGACTCTAAAGGTCCTCTACTCACCGGTGAAGGATGGCTTCCCCAGCCCCCAGCTGACACAGCTAGCTCACCTGAGCGTGAGCAGCCTCTGTCATATACAGAGCTGCTCTGCTGGCCCTGAGGTCCTGCAGCTACCGTCCAGAGCTGGCTCTGGGTTGCTGTCTACTCTGGGGTCTGGCCATCACTGTTGGACCCGCTTCCCACATGGCCCCTCCTGCATGTTGGGGCCCAGAGACCCAGCACCTCTTCAGCCCCCTTTCCAACTCAGCCCACATGCTGGGCCTCCTTTCAGCCAGGAGAGTTCAGAGCTGTGTCTGCTGCACCGGTGCAGAGCTTGATCTGGACAGGAATGAGACAGGGCTGGATGGTGACCCGGCCTGCCCACAGCCCCCAGAGCCACTGCCTCTGCCCCAGGCCTGAGTTCTGGGACCCACCTTGTTTCCAGGTCCAAAGTAGCCAAACCAGCAGATGCAAAGGGGCTGGACAGTCAGGCTCCCTGAGCACTTATGGGGCCAGGGGCGCTCTGCTTGTGTATGACCATGAGGCCGGTGGGCGTCTGCCTCGTTTGGTCACCACGATGCTGGTCAGTTTGGTTATGAGGTGCAGTCGGGGTTTTGGGTGTTGCATGTGGTAAGTGGACATAATTTTGAAGCTACGTTCCAGAGGCTACCTAGGTGTGGAAAGGCACACTTCATAGTAGGAAGAGCCTAGGTATGTCGTTAGTTATCTCATGTCTGTCTGTATGGGCCTCACCTGCCCCGCCGTGCACACAGCCAGCTGTGGGGCTCAGGCCCCAGCTCCTGGAGACCCCTGAGCTGTCCCCACTCCCCACAGAGCTGCCACTTCCTTCTGGCCCTTTCCTGCCACCGCACAGCAGGACTACCTGGACTTGCGGTGCCCAGTGCCCACACAGGTGCACCCCTCAGAGCAGCTCTGGCTGCCTCCCGCTGGCGCCCAGTGGAGGCCTCGCTGAGCCGGCCAGGGCCATGGGAGACTGGCAGGTGTCCGGGAGGAGCCTGAGACTCTCTGAGAGGGAAGCCACCACTCTTCCCGGCTCCCACCGGGCCTCTTGCCCAGCCTGGCTGTCCCCACAGCAAGCCTGCCAGAGTATTTGTGAGCGCAGGGCAGGCATCAGACTAGCCGCCCTTGGCCCCAGCTATTGCAGCAGCTCTGAGGTAGACACATCGCAGGTCGGATGTTGTTCCTGGTTAGATTTTGCATTTGTAAGTAACACTGTGAATGTCAAGTTTGGAGCCCTTCTCTTAGGATTCACATCGCTGGGCTCCACTTTGGGTTTAATGGACCTTCCCTTGTTATGATAGTCCTTAGCAAGGGGCTCTGAGCCCCGCCCGGCCAGAGGTGCCAGCCCAAGTGCTACGGGGAAGGAAGTGAGTTTGTGCGTGAGGTTACTTCACCTTGGATGAGTGTGTGTACCTGACTGTAACTGTATGTGTAATGTCAGGACAGGTGTGCAAGGCCTCTAAGAAACAGGTGCTCAGGAGTTGGCTTTTCTCAGACCTGCCATGTGGAGTAAACTGCGTGACGGGGCTAAGAGTGGGGGTTGTCGCTCATTAAACCCCACTGAGAAGAGTCCACCTTCTCAAGTCTGCAGAAGGGACTCGGACTTGATCAAGTTCCTGAAAGTGTGCAAGCACCAATCATATTATTAATGCAAATTTTGTTGAAAATATCATTAATTTTATCGTCAGGTTTATTTCTCAGAGGGTGGGGAGCATTGTTTAGTTTTCTTTCTGGTTAATATCAGGAAAGCTTTGGATGAAACCAGGGTGGGTTGTTTGATGGAGCCTCCCTCCCCTGCTGCCCCACGGAGTGTGCGGTGACTTCTAGCTGCCAAGTGCCCTTTCCCACTGTCCTCTCTCATTTCTGCCAGCAGACGTACCCTTGCAGGGGGATGAGTGGTGCCAAAACACCTCGATACCCAGAATGTAGCATCAGAGAAGGGCCTGTACCCCACAGGGTTCCTGCACGTAGACGCCTCTTTGTTGCTGGCTCTCATTTCCATGGCACCCCCCACCGGGCAGCTCCTGCAGAGCTGGAGTGAGCCCCACCATGGGCTGCACGGGACGGCTCGGAACGGCAGTGACTGCGCTCCGTGTTGAGCAGCAGGGCCCGCGGTGGGCCTGGTGCTGTGTGCTCTGCAGCCGTGCGCTCTGCGACCTGCTTCCTAGCAAACACCCTCACTCTAGTTTTTGTCCCTTTGTCTTCGGTGAGCACCCAAAGCTGTAGGTGAGGGTGAGACTGGGGTCTCTTCTCTAGTGGGGCGAGGCAGGAGGAGGGCGCTGAGGTCACTGGAGATCCGGGAGGGCTTATTTGGGGAGAGGAGTGCCCCTCGTTGCTGGCCTGGGGTATCCTTGGAGGGGCCCTCTCGGGGTGCTGACAGCTGAAGGTGGCTTGGGAGGTTGAAGGACCACTCTCCCCAACGTGCCCGTCACTTTTTAAATGCAGTTAAAGGGACTCTTTCCCCCTCCAAGTGCTTCTGGGAGCACCCGGCCCTGGACAGTCCCTGCAGCCCCCTTGAGAACTGGGGCCCCTGCGCCAGAAGGTTGTAGCCACTCGCGCCTGCTGCAGGTGGTTTGGTTCTCAGTGGGGCCACCAGGCTGTATTCTTGGCTTCAAGCTGTAACAGAGTGGCTGTTAACAGGGGTCTGAAAGCCTGCTGTGCCATGGTCGCCCTCCCCACCACGCTAGGAGCCCACAGGGCTGTGATGGGAGCACCCGGAGCCCCAGCCAGACCTAACTGTCCCCTTCTGAGAGGAAAGGGCAGGGATGACTGAGATGTGTATCTAAGTTTTTTAAACTGCAAACATTGTACATCTGAATTAAAGGAAGACCTTAAACCATAAATTGCTGTACGCGCCTGCTTTGCTTATGGAGAACCTGGACTATGAGGGTGGCTGATGCTGGCTGCCATGCCTGCGACGTCCAATGCCCCAGTGGAGCCCCACAGGTCAGGGCCCTGCGTCCATGTGGGGGGTGAGGAAGGGGCCTGACCCAGGCCTAGCCAGGTGCTTCTGTGAGGGTCTTGCTCGGCAGACATGGGCTGCAGAGGCAACCCTGGTTATTGACATGGAGGCCATATATATGGTTTTAGCACTGCATTTCTGCTCCCACATCTGGCTGGGGACCCTGGAGGGGTGGTAGGGGCTGGTACAGAGATGGGAGTGCCCAGACAGGGCCATGGCCTGGCTTTGGGGGCCCCAGGCTCCTGGACCCTTCCCACCTGAGAGCCAGCTCCTCATGGATCTCACTGGATGCCATCCCAAGTGCTGGGTGAGCCCTTCCTTGGAGGCCTTGGCATTCAGTGTAGTGACCTGGAGTGCAGGTGTCTTACCCACCAGCCGGCAGAGACACAAACCCTCCTTGGCTGTAGGCTGCTCAGGGTGGTGCTTTGTGATGTTGCTGAGGTTGGCGGGAATGGCCTGCCATCCCTTCCCAGGGCAGCCCTGGGTCCCCTAGAGCCATGTCCTAGATCATAGCTGTCCTGCGACTCTGTGCTCCCTGCCCTCCTGAGACCACGGGACCCTCTCTCTCTGCACCAGGACAGTGTTGGGGGTCTTGGGTGTCTGGCCAGGTGGATGGGTCACTTCAGGCTCATTCTCCCATCAGCTGCTCTAAGCATTTGGGGTACCTTTCCCTCCCCAGTTTTCATTCTCTGTGGCAACTCTAGGGCCCCCAGCGATGTCACCCTTCAGAGCTGCCCTGGAGAGGGAAGGACAGCCAGACCCTGCCTCGTGCACCTGAGCACACCTGGCCAACCTGTTAATTCCAGAAAGAAAAGGCCCAGATACCCTGGAAAGAAGTGGCACAAATGGGCCTGTCTGCTGCGTGTTCCCCACTTGCCCTTGGGCCACCCTAGCAGAGCCACCCTCAGAAGGGGCGAGATCCTGCTTCCTGAGCTGAGGCCTTTCTGGGTGTGGCAGCAGTGCTGCTCCTGGGGTCTGGCCTGCATCTCACCTCGAGGGCGGCCTGATGGTGGGCTGAGCGCCACTGGACACGGCATTCTGCCAGACCCCTGGGCACAGAGGCAGGCCCGCTGTGTGGGGTCACGACTTCTTCAGGGAAACCATGAGCGTGTCCTCCTGTGTCTTCCATGGTGGAGTCTCCTGGCTCCCTCATTCAGTTGGGTGGCTTGTCCCCACTGGGCCCCCAAGCGGGAAACCTGGGAGCCACTCACATGACATTCTCCCTGTCCCAGCAATGTCTTCCAGGGGTCCTGGGACTCCCAACCTTTGCTCCTCATGGCAGGCGGGTGGGTGGGAGCAGCTACCAGCCAGGCCTCCACCTATGTGGACCCAAGGGTCACTTGGGAGGCCGGTGAACTCAGTTGGGGCTGCCTGCTGAGGCAGAGGCCTGAGAGTTAAGGGTCTGGGCTCTCCGCATGTGCAGGGGAAAGGACGGTGGTGCCAGCACGGCTAGCTGGGCCGTCCCGAGACAGCTCTCCCCCCCCCCCCCCGGTCCTGCCCCTCCCTGCCTGGACTCACCCCCACCTCCACACGGTGTAGTTTCACCTTTGCTCAGGCCAGGAGTCCCACTGCCAGCCTTTGCCACCGACAGTGACAGGCCAAGCCTCTGCTGGGCTGCCGCAGCTCGCAGGTGCCGGAGGCCCCGGGGATGCCCATTTCCTGTCCTGGGCCCCTGTGTCGGCCTGCCAGGCTGGTCAGGACAGGCATAAACATGGCAGGGACGGAGTGATGGTTCAGAGAGAGATGGCTAGAGGGCTCAGGCTCCACCGGAGCACAGGTGTCCTGGGACCCCTCCCCCCCACCCCACAAGGCCTGACAGCCTCTTCTCCCTGCAGGTGCTGTCAGATGCCCACCTGGCCCTCTGCCTCCCCATCCCACAGAGACTGATGGTCCCAGCTGGCCATGCAGCTGTGTCAAGGTAAGGTGCCCTCTTCCCAGCAGCAGACAGATAGGGCCCTTCCAGGTGGGGCAGCCGGGTGCTTGGCCCTGCCTCCCCAGCCTCTCCTATCCCTGACCCCAGCTCCTCCTCGTCCTTGGAGGCCCAGCATGAGGGCTCTCCAGGGAGCACCCCAGGACCCTCCATCCATGGGAGCTCGCAGTGCCCACTAAGACCAGAGAAGAGGCAATTGCAGTTCAGCCCCTACCCTGACTCCCCTGGGCATGCCGGCTGGAGGCAAGCAGGTGTAGACACCCCCTATGGGGCCACCTGGCTGCCAGGGGACCTGAGCATGGGCAGTGATGTCCAAGGACCAGCTGCCCCAAGGCACTGAGACCAGCTGTGCTGCTGTTAAAGAGGCCATGGACCCTGAAGTGGTGGCTTTTCCTGATGATTATGTACCAGCCATCCCCCCAGCCCCCAGGCCAGCACACCAGCCTCTGTCCCCTGCACAAGCTCTCTGAGGCCCTGCTCGCCGGCCTCACTGCAGCCCCTGCCCATGTGCTATGAGGCTTGGGGAGGCAGCCCCGCCCCTTGGAGTTGTGGTTGAGGACAGGTCCTCAAGGTGGGACAGAGAGCCAGCACTGGGACCACTGGGGAGGGTCAGCTCCTTTGCCTGAGGTGTGGGGCTTCCCGACACTCATTCACTCTGCAGACGCCTCTGAGTGTGCTGTGTCGGGCACCCAGGCCTGGAGGAGCGCAGCAGGTGAGTCCCATGGGGGCTGCCTCCCAGCCAGGTGGTAGTGTCTCTTGCCCCTAGGTGACCCCTGGGGCCCAGAGAGGAGCTCCTGTGGGGAGCTGACAGCGGGGCCTGACCCAGAAACCACTGAACAGGGTCAGAGGCCCGTGTGAGTGCCCACACGTGCCCCTGCTGCCCTCTAGCTCTGACTGCACAGAGGAGAGAGCCCCAACCGGCTGGCCCCTCCCTGGACACTTCCCTCCTTGCACTGGAGGGCCCGGCCCCTCCCACAGGGTCTCAGCGGGTGTGGGCTGGGCAGGGGCACCGGGGCAGAGACCTGGGTCACCTTCCCACTTCAGGCTCAGCTCCCCCATCCTGGGGCCCAAAGACTCCGTGTGAGGTCCAGGGAGGATCCTCTATTGGCTGGCATGATTTTTCAACCTGGAGCCCCACAGATGCCAGGAGGGATCGCGGCTGGGGCGGCTGGCGTCACGTGCCTGGGGCCTAGCCCAGCAGGTGTGACGGGGTCATCTGACACCCCCACCCCGCCTGAGCTTCAGCTCTTGAATTCTGCATGTTGCCGCCTTTAGGTGGCACCTTCTGTCCACGGCCTCACAGGTCTGGCTCTGGTCTCCTGGCTCAGTTCAGGCTGAAGCCCCTGGCCAGCCCTTTGGGCACCTCAGTCTCTTAACCGCACCGAGGGTTGGGCCCATCCCCAGCCTGGGTCGCAAGCACATCCCACTGTTCCAGATGCCCCGTCTTTCACTGCCGGGCCCCATGCTCTGGCCTTCTGCTGGCCCAGTTTTTCCCAGCAGTGCCCTCTGCCTGTTCCTAGGGGGCTGGGCCAGTCCCTGAGTCTGTGTCAATGTGCCGCTCACCTTTGTCCTGTGTTGCCCGCCCAGCCCAGCTCAGCTGCTGCTGGAGGCCAGTGTCTGTGTCCCCTGACCCTGCTGGCCCTTGAGACATCAGGACAGGCCTCAGTCAAGCCCTGGCAGAGGCCCACTGAGGGAGGGTGTGGGTCCCACAGCCAAGGACCCAGCCAGTGCCAGCAGCCACCTTGTCCAGGGTCAGCATTGTGTTGGTGAGGAAGGGCAGGTGGTAAACGTGGGATAAGCATCATGATTGACTTTTCCTGCCTATGATGAAAATGCCAAGATATAAGCAGTATAGTAAGAACAGGAGGGACTCCATCTTAAGGCTAAGATTCCATTTTAAAAACCAGGGAATTAGGAGGTAAGATTCCTAACATTTTATGGTAATCAGCCAACAACCTATCTTAAGGCCGGGTGAGCGGTTTTAACTGAAAAGTTCCCAGTGCTTGAGAGAAACCACTACCTTGGAGAGGAACTGGATCAGTAAATCCTTTGTGTTAAGTTTCTCTTACAGAATTATCCGGAGGGCTGACTGGGGGTGGTGACATGATGTCTCTCACTGGAGAGAGCACAGGTCAAGCCTGTGCCCGACGACCCTGACCCCCACCCTTTGCCCCGTTCCCGAAAGCCTTAGAAGACAGGATCCTAAGCCTTTAAGTGTGCCTCCTCTCTGAAGGTGCCCACACTCCCCTTTCTTCAAGTGTGTGCTTTTTAAATAAAGCCTTTTCTCTGCTCAACTTATTGCATTTTGTCTCTGCGCTCTTCCAGTGGTAAGTGTCATTGTTACTTTGCTATTTCATTCAATTTTCTAGACTTAAGCACAAGTCTCTCTCTCTGTCCTACTTCAGATAAGTAGGAAGGGGCTACTGAGATCTCTGATTTGGGCTTGCAAGTTCCCATCGCCTGGGTGACCCGGACAGGGCTGCAGTTGTATGATCACACTCTTCAGTAGCCTGCCTGAAAATCTCCTTCCTTTGCCTTTGGGGAGTTCTCAGAACATAATCTCACTTCATCTGGTGCTCTGCGGCTCCCCCAGATCGTGGTGTAGTAGGGGCTTAGTTCCCATGCCATGTAGATCCAAGCAGATGCTGGACCCCAGGTGACCCTGGCTTCAGGCGTTGGCAGGGGATCTGCCCTGTGCTGAGCAGTTCACTGAGCTCCCTTTCCTCCCTCTGCTCTCCCTGCTCTCTGCTGCCTGCAAGGCGGCTGCCATCGCCTGCTACTCTGCTTTAATGAATTCCTTCCGTACCTACACTTGTCCGACCTGCTTGAGAGTTGCTTCTCATTCTGAGTCAGAACCTTTCCCTGTCCAGGTTGACGTCCTCCTCGTGCTTCACCTAGTATGCAGAGAGAGACCCCCCCCAGACGCAGCTGCCTGGCAACAGTGGGCGTCCCAGGAGACCCCAGGAAGAGGTGGGGAGCATTCACCCACGCATGCAGAGGTTTTCCCTGGCTACATTCTGTGTGTCCCACCTAGGACTATGGGCAGAGGGGTGTGATGGTGTCCTTCCCAGAGACCCTGAAGCTGGCGCTCCGCCAGCAGCCCCACAGCATGGGGTCTTGGTCCCAAGCCTGGCATGGCCCCCACTCCTCAGGCTTTTCACCTGTGAAAGAGGGATGAGGACAGTGCAGGGGAACTGTATTCAGTGCTCAGGACACCGCCCAGTGCTCAGAGGGCTCCGTGCTCACTGCTGATACCTTTGCAGGTGCTCTCGACCCGGGACCACAGGGCTGGAAGGCAGGGAGCAGTGTGCTGGCTCAAGGTGGGTCCCGTTGGCAGGAGGGAAAATGGAAGGACCACAGTGGAGTAGGAAGATTGCAGAGGGGAGGTGGTACCAGCACAGGGTTGTGGAGAATGAATCAGAGTTTGCCGGTAAGTCCAAGGCCAAGTGTAGGTGATCTGCTGGGAAGGGAGGGGTGTTACTTAAGATTGGTCCCTTTGTGCGTTCCTTTACTCAGCAAGCCTTTGCCAGATGCTTTTCTGTGGGGCACTGTAAGGAGCGCCCTGTCCAGCCAGGTGGAGGCATGGTGAGGATGGTGCTGACTCGGGTTAGACAGGGCTGTGTGCGTCGGCCCCCAGCAGGAGGGACACTCTGCTTCCAGCTGCTCCCTGCCCTCTAGAGCTGTTCCGGATCCTAGGCCTGCCCCACGTCACCCAGGCTGGCAAACAGTCCTGCCTGCGAGGGGGAGACAGGCATGCAGTCAGTGGCAGAGCAGGGGTCCGCATGGGGGCTGGAGCCCCACTGTCACCCAGCCTGGTGTCAATCCATTTCTATTTCCCAAAATAAAACGTGAGCACGTTGGCTGGGGGCACTGTCTGTACAAGGGGCAGTGGGGTGGGTGAATATTGGCATGCATGTGTCTCTGTGGGTGGCTGAGGGCATCTGTCCCTTTATGTCCCCCCTCCATGACCCTCTCTGTCCTCCCACCCTCCTCTCTGTCTCCCTCTTTCTTTGCCCTGGGATCATGGCTCTTGTCCCACCCTGGCCCCCTATTTTGGACTCCCCCGGGTGCCTGACCTGTGTGGGCTGCTGGGCTGAGACAGGGGCTGTGGCCCTAATCCACCTCTCTGGAGCCAGGTCTGCCCAGCCTATGTGCCTGGCTTTACACAGCCAGGGCCAGGGAGGCCTGGCGGCCGGCAGGGTGGAGGCAGACCCAGAGCCCGGACCGCCGGTTTTCAGCCTGGCATGCTCACGGCAATATTGATAGCCCGTCAGGGTGGCCCTGATTCCTGCGCTTTCAGTTAAAAGGTTTCTGTTGTAGCTTATGCAGTTGCTCTGTTGCTATGGAAACGTGACATCAAAATGACGTTTCCCGTTTAAAAGCTTTTAACTAAATTCCTGCCTGTCAGATGTAGGCCCCATTTTGAGCACAGAGCTGCCTTCCAGGCGCAGGGCTCCACTGCGGGTACCCAGGGGGACGCGGCCCCGCCTGGCCGCCTCTTTAACCCCGCAGGCGCCTCCAGTATGGCAGCAGCCGAGGTGCCCGGCTACTTGGTGTCTGCTCAGACGGAGAAGCACCGGCGGGCCCGCAACTGGACGGACGCCGAGATGCGTGGCCTCATCTTGGTCTGGGAGGAGTTCTTCGACGAGCTGAAGCAGACCAAGCGCAATGCCAAGGTGTACGAGAAGATGGCCAGCAAGCTGCTGGGGATGACGGGCGAGCGCCGACTGGGCGAAGAGCTGAAGATCAAGATCACCAACATGACCTTCCAGTACAGGTGGGCCGCAGGCGCTCTGCTCTCACTGCATGGCTGCCGGGGTGCAGAGGCCGGGGCAGGCAAGCGGCCAGGCTCCCGCTGCCGGTCTCTGGGAGCCCAGATGGGGTGTGGGGTTCCAGCAGGGCCGCCCACCCCATGTGGCAGGGTGGGACCTACAGAAACCAGGTGTGCAGCCTCCCACTGGGCAGGTGGGGAAACTGAGGCACAGTGACAGCAGGACCAGGACTGCCCCAAGAGTGCCTTCGGCAGGTGCGGGCAGTCCCTGCCAGGCCTGCGCATACCCCCCTGCCACAGCCAGGGAGCCAAAGGTGTGGCTGGGTGGTGGGTGGTGCTGGGAAACTGGTCAGAGGCGGGAAATGGCCTCAGCTCCCAGGCCTGCGAGTCCTGCCTGTCCCCACACTCCATGCTCAGTGCCCACTGAGCCCTGCGGGGCATGCAGCCAGCACCATCCTTAGGGCCAGGGGCGTGCAGGGCCCTCATCAGGGTCCTGAGTGCCCAGGAGGGCCCCACTCATGAGAGGGGCCATGTTTATGGAAGGAAGTGCTGGGCACCCAGGCCTGACCCACCTCTGCCTCTGCCCCCTCCCCGGTGGCCCCCCTGCCCTGGCAGCCTGAGGGGGCTCTGGGTCAGGGCTGGGCAGGGGAGCTGTGGCACTAGGGAGGGGGCCAGGCATGGCCGCACACACCCACCATCTCAGGGTGCTTGGGACCCAGGCCCACCTGCAGAGGGTCACAGTGTGAAGAAGAGGGTCTTGTGTGGGGCAAAGGTCACAGGTATGGAGTGGGTCATGGACCTGGAGAGGGTCATGTGCAGGGTGAAGGTCACAAATGAGCCAGGCCATGCTGGGTAACCGTCAACCAGGCGCAAAGGGCCGATGGGGGAGAGCAGCACCAAGAGCTTGGGGCCCTGTGGGTGGCCTGGCAGGGCCGGGCCTGGGGCTGGGGCTGCCCCTGAGAGCTGTCAGCTTCCTGGGAACACGGGAACTGTCCTGGTGGGTGCTCAGATGCCCAGTCTTTCCCAGCCCTGGCCGCCACCCGGTCCCCTAGTGACCATATGGGCAGGGGAGTGGAGGTGTGGTCAGGGCTGAAGGTTTGTTCCAGGCACCTTGGGCCACACTCTGGGCAAGAGGACCCTCGCCCTTCCCGACAGACAACTCCTCCTGGTCTGTAGCTCCCAGCAGTCTGGAGTCTGCAGCGGCTCCACAGCCGCTTAACGACAAAAAAGCCGTTTCTAGTGGCATCGATTTAACTTTTTATGGCCCTTGAAAGAGTAGGTCTGGAGTCTGGCCCTGTCCAAAGGCCCATTTCTGACCCTCAGTCCTGGTTTCCAGCCAGGCCCAGGGACCGGAAATGAGGCAGCTGCCCCGGTCTGAAGGCTTCAGAGTCACTTAATATAAACGACGTGAAGTTCCAGCCCTGGCTCTTGAGGCCCCGTCTTCTGCAGTGGCGTACCAGCCCCCCGCCCGGTTTCCACAGTGTACCCCGTGCACTTGGAAGGGGGCTGCGGGGCTGGGTGGCTGTTCCACCTCTCATCTAACCCAGTGGCTCCCGGGCTCTGATCACTGTCTTGCTGGGTTATTCATTATTTATCTCGAAAGCCTTCTTCCAAGTCCCAGGGGAAGGATTCTCTTCCCTTCCTGGATGTGGGGGGTGGGGGCCCAGGAGGCCGCAGGAGATGAAGGGACGGCAGAGTTGGGGCCTGGGTCCTCTGGGGGGGCCTCCACTCCAGCCACTGCAGTCGGGCAACAGCCGCACACATGCTCAGCACCTCACAGTTTACAAAGCATTCACACGCTGTGGCCGTCCCAGCTCCTGTTCACCGAGAGGGGTCCTGAGGCCCAGGGTGGGAAAGGGGCTTGCCCAAGGCTACACAGCCCTTAACAGGCCGATGCTCTGACCCCCCCCACAGAGCCTCCCCACAGCAAAGGCTCTCTTATTTTTTCACAGTGGCTCTTCATATATTAAGGCTGTCAGGCTAAGAAAGCCTGAGGGGGTGACCAGGTTCCATGGAGCATGGTTGCTGGAATACCATACCATTTAGGGCCTCCCATGCTGGAGGCAGGTCTTTCCTCTCTTCTCCAAGGAGTGGGCTGGCTGGAATGGGCAGGATGAGCTCGGGGGTCCTCCAGAGGGGAGCCTGGGCAGGGGCTGGGTGTGGGCCCAGGTAGAGTCCTCTGCCCTCACACCTGGCATTGCATGCCCTCCACGGTGGTGGATGGGGGTGCTGTGGTCAGAGAGAACAGGCCTGCTCTTCCTCATGTGGCCTGTCCCTGGCCTTCTGCTAAGGACACTTCGCCTGGTGGATGCTGCTCTGAGGCCACCCCATGCCGTGGCTGGCTTGTGCTCGCTGCCCTGAGCCACAGACCCCCGTGCTGTTCGGCTCTGCCTGTTTGCTGAGGACGACCCAGGAGGATGGCCAGCTTGTTATTTCCAGTGGCCACACCCTGGCAGGGAAGCACATGTCAGGAGACAGGAGCTGTCCAACTGCAGGCACTCTGTAGCTTGAAGGGCTCCCTTCACCAGGAGGAGCACAGGACTGGAACGTGAGGGGCCACAGACTGAAGCTGGGGCCCTGGGGGGCCCCGGGCCTCAGGAGACAGTGGGTCTGAGGGGGCCAAGAGCCTTCCCCTCCACACTCAGCCACCTGGTGGCCTCTTTCCTGGCCTGGCAGGGCTACCCAGGTTTCCTGTGGCCCTGTTTCCCTGTCCCTTACTCCCAGCCAAGGCTGGGGGCCTACAGGGCCTGTCTGCAGGGGAGGGCAGGATGCAGGGCCTGGGAAGGGCTTGGGCCCACAGTGGGCAGATCCGTGCTGTGTAGGCCCTCAGCCCCAAGTCCAAGTGGGGATGGCGAGTGTCTGCCAACATGGGAAGAGGCCCTGTTGGCCCAGCCCTGCTGCCTCCTGGTGTCTCAGACAAGAATGCTACCTGAACAGCTTACTGTTTGCCAGGCCCCAGGCATTGTCTTACTAAATCCTCCCTGCAGCCCTGTGAGGAGTTTAATCATCCCCATTTTACTGATGTGAAAGTGGAGGCTCAGAGAGGTTAATGAACCTGCCCAAGGTCACACAGCAAAGTGGTGGCGACGAGACACAGACTCAGATCTGTTGGACACTGAAGCCTGTGCTCTTAACTCCTGGGGTTCCCACTCCCTAAGACATGAGATGTCCTCTTCAGAGTTGCATGTTTATTATGTACAGTATTTGACATTTATATAATACTTTATTCCTAGGCTTGTTTTATATACTTTATTACATTACAGTATCTTATTATTGTTGGTTAACTTGTTTAAAAGCAGTGTTTGATCATTGCCAAAAATATAGAAACTACAGAAAAGCAGAGAGAGCAGTGATTCGAAGCAGCCCAAGACCCCGTACTTACAGAAACCTGGTTCCTGTTTGGGGACTGCTCTCCCCCTTGGGCCCGTGTGCTGCCTTTTTGACACGTGAGGTCACATAGGTTCCGAGCCTGACTTCTTCCTACGTCCAGTGTCACTTGGCCCTGGAGCCTGGCCGATTTTGTGGGGAGGCTGTCTGGCCAAGAGTGGCTCCCGCCCGTGCCACGAGGCCCCCGGGGTCCTGGAACCCCAAGTGCCCTCTGCCAAGGGCGGGCGGGCCGGGCGGGGCAACTCGGTTTCTCACCCTTGGCTCTTGTGTCTCTCGTTTCAGGAAATTAAAATGCATGACAGATAGCGAGTCCGTCCCGCCCGACTGGCCCTATTACCTAGCCATTGATAGGATTCTGGCCAAGGTCCCTGAGTCCTGTGATGGCAAACTGCCGGATGGCCAGCAGCCGGGGCCCTCCACGTCCCAGACCGAGGCGTCCCTGTCGCCGTCAGCTAAG
The DNA here is from genome assembly GCA_029783875.1 of Phataginus tricuspis. Classification (NCBI taxonomy): domain Eukaryota; kingdom Metazoa; phylum Chordata; class Mammalia; order Pholidota; family Manidae; genus Phataginus; species Phataginus tricuspis. The sequence continues at coordinate 90,460,818 of JAQQAC010002594.1, read as the reverse complement.
TCCACCCCTCTGTACTTACCGTATAACCAGTGCTCCTACGAAGGCCGCTTCCGCGACGACGGCTCCGACAGCTCCTCCAGCTTACTGTCCCTTAAGTGCAGGTAGAGTGCCTCTTCCCTGACCACAGCGGGGCCCAGAGCCTCCAGGGCACCGTGAGCTGGTGGTGGCATCCTCTGCCATCCCTGACTGGCTGCAAATGGCTAGGCAGTGCACAAGTGCCTCCAGGGACAGAGAGGCCTCAGATGGGGAGGCCAGACCAGGGAGGCTCAGACAAGGGGGCTCAGACGGGGAGGCTCAGATGGGGAAGGTCAGACCAGGGAAACAGATGGGGAGGTCTGACAGGGGAGGCCTCAGACAAGGAGGCCCAGACCAGGGAGGCTCAAGACGGGGAGGTTCACATGAGGAAGCTGCAACCATGGAGACAGATGGGGAGGCCAGACCAGGGAGGCTGAGATGGGGCGGCTCAGACTAGGGAGGCCTCGCCTCAGACAGGAAGGCAGGTGGTAGTGAAGTGTGAGCTGTCGTGTCCACCCACTGGGTCTGTCTCCTGGCTCCATCACTGTTTAGCTGTGTGGAAAGTCCTTGACCTCTCTGGGCCTCAGTCCCCCTCTGTAAGGTGGGGATAAATTGGTACCTTCTCCTAGGCCTGCTGTATGTCTCAGAGGCAAGAACGGACCGTGCAGGGCCAGCGCACAGAGAAGACCAAACGCCCCATGTAGAGTGACTTCCTCGCTCAGGGCTTCTGGCTGCTGGGCTCCCCTGACCACCAGGCAGACCCTGCCTGGGGATTTCTCCCGTCCTTGCTAGGCCAACCAGTCCTGTGAGCAAGGGAGTGTTGGGCTGGCCTCCACAGAGTGTGCTCATAACCTCACTGCAGCGGGTGTGCCCTGCCCTCTGCCATCCATCACAGGCATCCTGCAAGGCCTGCGTCAGCCACGTGACCCTGCCCTCAAGACACGGACAGGTGTGCTCGAGAGATGTCCCTGTGGCTGTTTCACAGATGGCTTCAAGGATGAATAGGAGGTGGCTGGCTGGGGATGAGAACAGGAAGAGTGTGGATTTGAGTCACAGTCCTGCCTCTGCCCCAAGCCCTGGTCCTCAGGCCTGTGAGACAGGATTGGGGTGAGGAAGGCATTTCTGGGGGGTCTGATGTCATGGGCTGCTGCTCAGTTTGTCCAGCACCCCTTCTGCAGAGAGGGTTTCTCAGAAGTGCGTGTGCTCACAGCCATATTGAATTCATGGGAAGCCCGAGGCTTATGGCAGTTATTTCCAGGGACAGAGCCCCATTCCTATACCACCCCAGGGGTGGGACGTGGGCACCGCTCTGTTCCGGGCCCAGAGCTCTACTCTGCATCTCTGAGGTCAGCTGAGCTGCCAGCATTCTCAGGAGCACAGGGCTGGGTCTGGCTTGACCGGGATGCCCACCACCCCACAGCAGAGAGCCCAGGGTATGGCCACAGGCCTGGGCTGCCCCCACTGCCCCATCCACCAGAGCTTCTGTCCCAGGGAGGGGGCCAAGGCTTCTGCAGGCCCTGGCCCCCCTAGGTGCCTGCCTGTTCTCCTGCCTCCCCATCCCCAGCTGCCATGGCCCAGGCCCTTCTTTCTGGACCTCACTTTCCCATCTGCCCAGGCTGGCCGGAACAGGAGGTCTTGCTTCCTAGGAGGAGGCCAGCACCCCTCCCACCAGCCTTCCTCATCTCTCCTGGGGGTGGCCCTCCACCTCTGAGCCCTCGCTGCACCTGTGTGCCCAGCTCCGCAGGTTTGAGGTGCTCTGCTGGTACAGTGCACCCTGCCCCCATAGACCATGTGGTCTGGGTGTCCTGTGGGCCAGTCATGGGATGGCCTTGTGTCCCAAAGGATGGCAGTGTTGCAGCCCCTGTTGCCCCCTTGCTGTCATGATGGCCGGGCTCCAAGTGAGTGGCCACTGCCTGCGGCCTCAGTGTCCTGTTGTCCAGTGGAATGGTTGGGGGCCAGGCAGTGCCCCGGGTGCACAGGCTCCAGGACCAGCCGTCCACATGCCGGCACTGTCCTTCCAGGTCAGACGGGCGGCCGCTGAAGAAGCGCAAGGCGCAGAGCCGCCAATTCCAGAGGAGGAAGCTGCGCCTGCTGGAGGCCATGCTGGAGGAGCAGCGCAGGCTGAGCCATGCCGTGGAGGAGACGTGCCGGGAGGTGCGCCGCGTGCTGGACCAGCACAACCTCCTGCAGGTGCAGAGTCTGCAGCTGCAGGAACGCATGATGAGCCTGCTGGAGAAGCTCATCGCCAAGTCCAGCGTCTAGGCCTCTGGTGGGTGGGCAGGTAGCTGGGCCTGACCCTGCTCCTGGGCTGGGACTCCCTTCCAGGGATTCCTGAGGGCCCACAAGGCCTCGGGCTCCAGCATCAAAGCCACTCCTCGGACACAGGCCAGGCTCAGGGTTGCTCCAGGGTCATTCCCAGGTAGAATGTCCTGAAATCTGCTGCCTATCGGGTCACTGCCGTAGGGATGAAATGGCTTTGATATTAAATGTGTGATTTTCATGACTGCCTGGAAATAGAGCTCACTTTCACGGGCTTGGAGGGAATGCACCAGGGTACGGGGTGGGGGTGCAAAAATAAACAGGCTTTCTCTGAAACAAAGACCCTCCCCAAGCGGATGGTCATTTTCTCCCTCCAGGGTCTGCGCCTGCCCTAAAGTAACCTGAGACACAACAAATCCCAGAGGGCCCATGCAGCCTTCCCGCGGGCTCTGCAGTTCCCCTTTGGTGGCACGCTAACAAACCCAACACCCGCTAAGGGACAGGCCCTGCTCAGTGCTCTAGGCCTGGCCCCCAGTTGCAGTCCAGCTGGGACTGAGTGAACCTCAAAAGAAAATTGAAGTAGACTGTGACGTACGCTGGTGGAAAGGGCCAGCACAGAGGAGCAGGGGCCGGTCACCCGCAGTTGGGGAGGAGCTGGCGCTGTACCGGAGGTGCTGCTGGGCACGGCAAATCCCAGGAGCAGTGGGCACCGTGGGGCTCCCCAGACCCGTGGCTGTGCCGTGGCTGCTGCATGGGGCTGGATCTGCAGGTGCAGGAGAGGAGCTGTGGTGGGCCAGCATACAGCTCACCTCACTGCCTCTGCCCTTCCACCCACAGGAAAACCTTTCCAGAAGCTTCTCTGCTGAATTCTTGCTAAGTCTTCCCTGGGCTTCAGTCACTGGCTGCACAGGACTGTCTCATCCACCCCTGGGACCAGCACATTGCTGCCCACACACCGGGGTTTTGAAGCACACGCTGGGTGAGTTAGTGGCAGGTGACATACATGCTTTCACTTACTGTCTAGAAAAGCTCTCTGGCTACTGCTGAGCAGACTGATGGAGGTGAAGCAGGGGGGAAGCAGAGGGGAAGCAGGGGCCTGCTGGGGGGCTGCCACGGCCATCCCAGTGTGACCCTGCAGTAGCCCGTGAGGTCGCCAGTGGTACAGAGGCCAGGTCTGAGCCCACAGCGGGGAGGGAGAAGCCGGTGCTCAGTGGAGCCCAGAGGGCAAAGCCAGGCAGCAAGCCGCCCCTCTGCAGCCACCTCGGGGACCCCCCCCACTGGGCTTTGGGGTGAAGGCAGTGGTGTGTCTGCTGCGGGTTTCACTGCAGCTCTGTGCAAGGGATGGAGCTTGCCACACTTGCCAGCTTCCATGCTGTAAAAACTCCAGCCAAGGTCAGTTTCGCTCCTATGGCGTCGCTGACCCCTGGCTGGGAAGAGCGGCCCCCCACGGCAAGGATGGAGACGTTGGACGCGTCTAGTGTGGAGGACCTGGATCGAGGGCTTGGCCTGGCTGAGTTCTCGCTCAGGAGCCCGTTCATGCTGAGACGAGATGCCACCTCAAGAACTCTTGTTTAACAGACACTCGGCCCGGGTAGGCCGGGTCCAGAGGGCGCTGAATGGAGCCCCGGCAGCGTGTACCCCCCCGCCGCTGCCCAGGAGCCGCTGCCCAGGAGGCAGCAGGGGGGGCCTAAGAAGCAGATCCCTTGCCCGAGACATCTTTGCACTCCTGGAATCATGGTCACGAGGTACTGGCATTTCAGTGATTGCAAGTCACCGTTTATGGTATGTTATTTAGCATTTTTGCATTTGTGTTCAGAGGACATTGGGTCCGTTTGCTTTCCCTGCTCTTCCCCAGAGCCTAGATCGCTGCTATTCCCGCGTCCTCGGTTGGGTGGCACTGCCCGCCCTTTCCCTTGGCTGGAGCAGGACCACTTAGTCAGACAGAACCCCGCTGTGGAACCACCTGGGTCGTGCCCTGTACGCAGTGTGTCTTACGACTTCCTGAGTTTGTCTGTAGTTATCGGTCTGTTGAGAAGGAAAAAGTGCCCATAGCAGGAAATGCTGAAATATTTGATAAGATTCAGCAGAACAGCGTGTGACAGTGAAAACTCAGACTGGGATGCAGACAAGTGTGTCACCGTTACTCATGCTGCTTTGATACTTCCAGTAATGCACTAAGGCGAACGCAATAAGCAGGAGGGCAGTGAAGCAAAGAAACGAAAATTACCTTTATTTTCAGCCCATAGTTTCATATGCCCAGAAAACTAAATATAAAAAAGATCAAGAGCTCCTTAAACCACCGTAAACCTGTTAAATAGGAGAATGGAAAAATGTCCCTCTCACAGTTATGATTAAAAACTGTAGAGTATCTTTTAGTGAATTTAACCAGAGTGGCATAGGATTCATATGAAGAAAACCATTCAGCTCCCTTGAAAGACCGAAAACAAGGCCTATACACAGGGAGAAACTCGGTGCCTCCCCAAAAGCTCTGAATGGAATGTTGTCGGCCTGGTAATGGGATACCAGCTGCCCTCTTAGTAGCTCTGAGCTCTGTTTTGAGACGGGCAGACTCTGTAAGTTCACATGAACAAGGACTGAGCAAAACGCAGAACAATCCTCGGGAGCGTGGGCCGGCCTCATGCAGCCCTGGGGTGGCGCCGACAGCTGGTCACACCCGTTGGGGGGTGTCCCCCAGCAGAATTGAAGGTGGGAGGAAATGGCCAGAAACACCGACCCAGACACCGCCAGCTGGTGCCAAGGGCACACCACTCTGAGGGGCACCTTGGCATCATCCCGTCAAGAGGAAAGAAGGCCCGGCGCAGCTCAGGAGTCCATCCCCACGCACACGAGCCCAGGACAGCACCTTGTGAAGTGGGGTCTTGGGACCCTTTACATTTAGAAATTGCTGTAGATGCCAGAGAGATTTGTTTATGTGGGTGTTTGCTGCCAATATTAATACCATTAGGTTACCTTATTAGACATTAAACCTAAGACTTAAAAATATGTATTCATTTCAAAATAACAATAAACCCAATTTATGTCAACAAAAGTAACAATTGTGTGAAAATATATTTTCCGAAACAAAAAGTGTTAGTGAGGAGAGAGGCAGGTGTAATGCCTCAGATCCCTGGCTTACGAGCAGTCCATCAATGGCTCCCATATGCTGGCTGCCTGGGGTCTCGGTTGTAACGTAGGAGAGTATCTGCAGGAGAGCCTGACATGGATATGTGCCTGGAAAGGAAGGAATGTTCTGGAAACACGTGTGGACATGCTTCCTCAGCATTGTACCTGCTTCAGACAGTTGGTGGCTCCTGAAACCACGTCCATGATGTGCCCTCTGGGCCTTGGCGTCCACCAGCCTGCCTGGCACGTGGATGGAGCCTCCTGTATGCTAACTTTTGGAATATCACACGTTGGGTATTTGGGAAATACCAGTTCCCCTGGCTGGGCAGGTCTGCTGAGCACTGGCCTGGGTCGTGAACACAGTCGAAGCATCACTTTCATTACCACCACCATCACTCAGCAGAAAAGCCTTTCCTTTGGGAAGTTGTTGAGCTCATGGTGGCAGAGTCCCACACTTGCATGACAGCTTTAATTTCGTCATTGGTCACAAACACTGTTGGTTGCTTTCTGGAAAGGGACAGCTCTCTTTGTTCCTTTTCAAGAAACTTTCTGCCTCTAGGGCTCGAACTAGATTTCTGACACTGAGTTCTAGAGTGTTCTATTGAGACAGTCTATGCTGGGAGCCAGGTTCCCAGAGTCCACCCTGAATCGTTGCAGTAGATGGAGTCATTGGTGAGGCTGAGTGAGGCTTGGCAGAAGAGGAGAGACTGTGACACTGAGGCTAGGGATGTTAGGGGTGTCAATGGCACAGTTCAGGGTGCTATTTGGTACCTATTCCAACACAAGGGCTTCTTCCAACACCACCAAGGGATTCTCAACACCAGCTGCGTGCGCCACGGGTGAGCCCAGCTATGACCCTGTCTGCCTGGAGATGGCATCAGACCCCACAGGTTAAGGGCTCTGTCCCTCAGAACTGCCTCACCTGCCACTTCACAAGTTCCCATCATAGGTCCAGGTTGTCACCTGGGCTTCTGACCTACCAGGTGTAAATTGGAGGCTCCCACAGCCCCCCCTTGGGTTTGATTAATTCACTAGAGTGGCTCAATAACATCAGAGAAGTGTTTTGCTCACTACACCACTGGTGTACTCTAGGAGCATACAACTCAGGGTCAGCCCGATGGAAGAGACACACGGGTGAGGCTGGGGGGAGGGCGGGCAGTACAGGGTCACCCACCTGAAGCTCTCCCAGCTGTCCTTTGGGGTCGCGTGGAGGCTTCACTCCTTAGACATGACTCAGGAAATCATTGGCCATCAGTAGCTGAGCTCAACAGCCAAGCTGGAGGTTGGGGTGGGGCACGCAGGGTGGGACTGAAGTTCAACCCTCGGATCCCAGGGGCGGCTCCACTCGCAACCAGCCCCCATCCTTAGGAGCTTTCCAAAAGTCACTTCGTTTGACCTAACGAGACTTCTTCTGAAGAAGATGGGTACAAATTCTGGGAAACCTCCTTAAGAAAGGGACAGGCAGGTATGCGTGGGTTTTTCTTGCCAGTTTCCCACGCGGTCCTCCTTCCTGCCCAGCAGCAGAGGAGACGGAGGACATGTGTGATTCCCCTGCAGCTTTCCAGGACCAGGACGCAACGTCGAGGGTGAAAGCCGCAGCCGGCCAGAGCAGGCGCCAGGGTCTGACCGCTCCAAGGAGCTGCTGCCTGCGCCTGGCTTCTCTCATGTGGGAGAAATTAAATTCCATCCCATGCCAGTCTTATTCCCAGCCTCTGCTATTTGAGGTTAAACTAAATTTTTAACAAGGAATTTCATACTAGAAAGGGAGGAGGTACTGGTGATGGCAGCCCCTAAAGCAAAGTGTCGGCTAAGCGGGAAAGTGGGGACAGTTGAATGGGAGGGTGGGGGGCTGTGGGGACCCAACCATTGCTGGCTGGAATGCTGGTGACCCCGTCATGTGTGCAAGGTGTGGTCAAACTGTCACCTGTGCACCTTGACAGGCAGACCACACACAGACAAGAGGAAGGGAACCCGGGGGTACACGGTTTCGCAGCTGGTGACCACCACGCACCGCCTGTGCACACAGTGCCCAAGCTGGGGGAAGGGAGGCCAGGAGGGCCAGAGGGTGTGTACCCAGGAACTTGGGGCTCCCTGCCAGCCTCACCCCTGCTGCTGCGGGGTCCATGGCTAGCCCTGCTCTTGGAAGCTGGGAGCCAGGCTCCGAGGCCATGGGCAGCCGGGGGCACCCTCGAGGCCTGGCTCCCACCAGCGGGCAGAGGGTGGACTTGTTTTTCACCTGATCCAGGGGCAGTGGGAGGGGCCAGGCCTGGGCATCCCTTCCTCGACCCCAGCCTCCATCTCATCTCACTTCCACCAAGTGCTCACAGCACTTGCCTCGTGCCAAGGGTTCTCTGCCCTAGAACATTCCCACACTGTCACACCTGTTGGCGCCCTTTTCCACCGCAGGGTTGGAGTCCCTGTAAAGCCATTGTTTAACCCTCTTCCCATCGAGGCCCACTGTGGGCCTGGAGGTCTGGACGCTGGCCCAAGAGGCTCCGCTGCTTCCCAGCCCGGCTGTGGGGAGAGGGGGAGGGCAAGGCCACGATGGCTGAGAGTGTTGAAATTTAAATTCCAGCTATGTGCTGTCCCTGCCTCCCTCCTTTTCACAACGCCTCTGTCTTTTCCTGTTCAGAGAACTTTCAAGAGACTTTCCAAGTTCCTCTCGGAAACAGTGCAGCTCACGGGGTGCCAGCTGGCATCTCCTGCAATTATCCTTAAATTACAGGGACAATTTTAATTTCACAATAATTAGAAATATAAACTGCAGCTCAAGCCTTCGAAACTAATGGAATTTTAATGGGCAGCTGCTTAGGTTACAGCCAAGAATAGAAACGCTCCACGGAGCCTGGAGCCAGAAGCCATGAGTGGCGGTGTCCACACAGGAGCAAGGTCACCTAGGGGTGGCTGAGGGTGTAAGCCCAAACCCAGCCCAGTGCAGCTACTACCCTAAGGTGGGAAAGTGAGATTTGGAAGTGATGGGACTCACTCATTTGGAGCAGGGACTCACAGAACCTATGCCCCCTGCTCAGTGGATTTCCCCTGTGAAGATGCAGCCCTGCTCCAGGTCCTCCCAGCCCACAGCCTCCATGCTTGGCTCTGAGCTGCTTTCTACCCATGGCCCCTGGACCCCAAAGCCCTGGGCCACGGAAGGCTTCCTCTGGGCCATGCGAGTTGGGGGTTCCCAGGCAGAGTGCCAGGGCTCACGAGGCGGCTCACCTCCACAGCCCCGTGTCCCAGAACAGTCACTTCACATGTTCTGTCTGGTTTTTAGTCATTTGAAGTTGGGGGGTCAGTGAGAATGTCCAGACCTTGGAGGAAACTGGAAGTTAAAGGTATCTTTTGGTGGGCAGAGATTTTGCTTTTGATAAAATCAAAATTATCTGATTTATTTTTTCTTTATTGCTAGAGCTTTTTGTGTCCTAAGAAATCTTCAATGCCAAGAAGATATTTTCCCATATCTTTTTCTAAAAGCCGTGATTATATTTGGGTCTGTGATTCATCTCAAGTGTGTATAATGTGAGCTAGATATCTAGGTGCATCTCTTTTCCATATGATTGTCCAGTTATTCCAGTATCATTTGTTAAAAGCCTTTCCTTTCCTGCATTCTGGTGCCTTTGTCAAAAATCAATTCACTGAACAAGGATGGTTCTATTTCTAGACTCCATTCAGTTCCATTGGTCTATATGTCTACATTAACTCAATTCTGTAGCTTTACAGAAAGTCTTGAGGTCAGATAGTGTAAATCTTTCAACTTTGTTCTTCTTTCCAAAATTGTTTTGGTTATTCCAGGTCTTTTGCTTTTCCGTATGAATTTTAAATCAGCTGTCAATTTGTACCCAAACAAAGCCTGATGAAATTTTTATTGAGATGACACCTGAATCTATAGATCAACTTAAAGAGAATCAACATGTTACCAATCAATATTGAGTCTTTAAATTTATTAAAATGGTATATCTCTCCCTTTGGTGAAGTCTAGTGCATCCTTTATTAAATTTATTTCTCAGTATTTTAACTTTTCAGTTGTTTTTTGGTAGTATATAGAAATTCTATTGATGTTTGTGTCTGTAGCCTGCAACCCTGCTGACTCATTTATTAGTCTAACAGCTTTTTAAATAAATTCCTTAGGGCTTTCTGTGTTCACAAGCATGTTTTCTCTGAATAAAGGCTCTTCTTGCTCTCTAATTTGTATACCTTCTATTTCTTTTCTTGGTTCATTCCTTTGGCTACAATCTCTAGTACAATGTTGAAAAAAAGCAATGAGAGTGGCAGCATTGCCATATTCCTGACCCCAGGGGAAGGTACTCAGTTCTTTCACCAATTAGTATGAAGTTAGCTGTAGGTTTTTCATAGATGCCATTTATCAAACTGAGGAAGTTTCCTTCTACTTTTAGTTTGTTTAGAGTTTTTAATCATAAATGGTGTTGAACTTTGACAAATGCTCTCTTTGAATTTTTTGAGATAATTGCAAGATTTCTCTCCTTTATTTTGTTAATATGATGAATAACATGATTGCTTTTCAAATATTAAACCAACCTTGCATTCTTGCAATAAACTGTACTTGTTCAGGGTATGCTATTTAATTTAGTAATATTTTGCCAAGGATTTTTTGCTTATGCTCATAAGGACATAGGTCTGTAATTTCCTTTTCTCATGATATCCTTGTCTGGCTTTGGTACCAGAGTTATGCAGGCCTCGTAAAATGAGTTCAAAAGTATTGCATCTTTTTCAGTTTCCTGAAAATGTCTGTGTAAGGATGGCATTATTTCTCCCTTAAATGTTTCATTCACTCCAGAACCATATGGTTCTGAGGTTTTATTTGTGCATAAGTTTCTTTATGGAAAGTACTGGCTGTTTACCTAAATTTTTATTATGAAAATTTCAACCATTCATAAAAATGAACTGAATTGTATAATGACAATCACGCCACTTCCTAGGTTAACATTTTATTATGCTTTTCTTATCAGATATCCATCTTCCTATCCAATACTGCATTTTATTTTCTCATGGATTCCTAAGTAAGTTGTAGACACCAGCACACTTCCCCTTAAAGGTTCTTAATTATTAATTCAATTTCTTTAACCAGTATAGGGTTGTTTAGGCTTTTTATTTCCTCTTGCATAATTTTTTATGTGTTTCTAAAGGAATTTTTCCATTTTATGTAAGTTGTCAAATTTGTTGTCTTAAGTTGTTCATACTATTATCTTGATGTTCTTTAAATATCTGTAGGCTCTAAAATGAAGTTCCTGATATTGGTAATTTGTGTTTTCCCTCTACTTTTCATCAGTCTTAATAAGAGTTGATAAATTTTATTAATCTTTTCATAAAACCAACTTTGGGCTCTCATGTTTTTTTCTGTGGCTTGGCTGTTCTCTATTTCAAATAATTTTACCTTCTATTTATCTTAGGTTTAATATGCTCTTTATTCACTAGCTTCATAATATGGAGGTTTAAATCATTCATTTGAAACCATTTTTTCTGACATTGGCATTTAAAATTATAAATGTATCTCTATAAGAATATTAGCTATATACCACAAATTTTGACATATTGTGTTTTCATTACTATTCAATTAAAAGTATTTTTTATAATTTCCTTTGTGATTTAACCTGTGGGTTACTGAAAAGTGTGTTATTTAGTTGTGAAAAATTGAGTGCTTTGCTAGATATTCTTACTGATTTCTGTTGTCAGGCAACATACGCTGTATGACTTCAGTTCTTTAAAATCACTAAGGTTCATTTATGACCCAGTGTATGTTCTCTCTTGGTAAAGGCTCATGTGCACTAGGAAAGAGTCTGTATTCAGTAGCTGATGGGTGCAGTCTGCTGTGCATGTTAACTAGATTAGATCGTTTGATGGTATTGTTCAAATCTTTTATATCCTGACTGATTATTTTGTCTGGAGTTCTCAATTTATGATAGGAAAAAATGTTTTAATATTCAACTGTAAGTGTGGCTTTATCTGTTTGTTTCCTTTTATTTCTCACAATACTTGCTTCAAATATTTGCAGATAGAGCCACTACAGCTTATACTTAATACGATTATTGAAATAGTAAAATTTAAGTCTACCTTTAATCTTGCTAATTGCTTTCTGTTAGTTCTGGGTGGTTTTGTGTTCTTTTCTTCCTCCTTTCCTGTCTTCTTTTGGATCAACTGATTTAAATGTTTTTTTGAAATTTTATCTTCTCTATTGGATTTTTAGCTACAATACACTTCGCACTATTTTTTAGAGTTTTCTTTAGGAATTCCAATATGTGTCCTTAATTTACTTCAGTCTACTTTGAAATCATATTACACTGCTTCACACGTAATGTAAAGGCCTTCAACACGTGAGTCCACTTCCTTTCCATCTTCTGTGCTATTGTCGCCTAGGATTTACATGTACTTATGACATAAACCTCAAATAATGACATTATTATTTTTGCTTTAAATGTTCAATTGTCTTTAAAGAAATGAAGAAAAGGGAAATGTAACGTCTCATATTCGCACACACATTTACCATTTTTAGGGCTCTTTATTCCTTTGTTTAGATCCAAGTTTCCATGTCGCATCATTTCTTTTCAGCCTAAAGAATTTCTTTTATCATTTCTTAGAGCATGAGTATACTATCAGTGATTTTACTCAGCCTTTGTTTATCTTAAAATACTTTTATTTTGCTTTCATTTTTCAAGGGCATTTTCGCTGGTTGTAGAATTCTCAGTTGACAATTTTTCTCCCAGTCTTCAAAAAAATTTTTTTTTTTTGTCTTTGGGTCTTCATTTCTTCTGGTAAGAACTCAGCCATTTTTATTACTGTACTAATGTGTGTACTATATACTTTTTCCTCTGGATACTTGTTAGATTTTAGTTTTCATTTTCAACAATTTGTGCCTTTTTGTGTTTTCTTTGTATTTATCATGCTTGGGGGTTGTTGAGTTTTGGGATCTATGAACTGATTTTTTAAAAAGAAAATTTTGGTGACTATTTCTTCAAATATATTTCCCCCATTTTATCTTTCTTGGGTTCCAATTACACATACGTCTTATCACTTGGTATTATCCTGCAGGTGATAGGTACTCACTTCATTTCATTCAGTCTTTTCTTCCTCTCTATAACTTAGATTGGATCTTTCATATTGCTCAGTCTTCAGGTTCACTGAAATTTTCTTTCACAGTGTCTAGAAGCCTAGGCAACATATTTTTATTTCAGATATTGTGATACTGTAGTTTTCAGTTCTTGAATTTCTTTTAAGATTTTAGAGTTTCCATTTCTCTTCCAAAATACCCCACCTATTTATCTATTACATCTATCTTCATCTGCAAATTCATCTACATATTCACAATATTGTTTTTACATTATGTGTCTGCTAATTTCAATTCCTGGATCACCCGAGGTATACATTTTCTGATTGTGTTTTCTCTTGATTATGGGTCAAAATTTTCTGCTTCCTCACACGTCTTGTTATTTTGTATTCCATTCCAGACATTGTGTATAAACGAATAGTGGAGACAGATATGTAGTGTTTTGTTTTGATTTGTTCTGCTTATTTCTCACAGAATGCAAACTGTTTCCCAGTTTGGGCCAGGGCCTTACCACTCAGATTCCTCCAAGAGTCATGTTGACTGTGGAGCCAGGGCACAACTCCAGTTATACTGAGTCCACCTGTGTCAGTCCAACCCTCTACCTCCCACTCCACCACAGCCATCCTGGTCTGCTCAGTTTTTGAGCTAGGAGCCCAACTACTTGATTTCAACTATTTGGTTCGCCTTAGATTTGACTCTGGTGGAGCTCTGGAATCCTGACACTGTGAGAACATGAAGGACTAAGGAACTCTGTTCTGCTTCCAGCCTCTCCTTTTACTTTCTTTGCAAATTTAGAGTCTGGGTGGGAGAGGTAGACTGGTGGGACTGAATGACTTGTCACCAAAGACTGGGCTGATTTCTTTCTGTCCTTGCTCCTCCTTCTGCTAATACACTGACCAGAATCCTGTTCTAGGCATGGAGGTCACTCCCACACTCTGTTTGCTATGAAGAGCTTGTCTTTCTCAGGAATTTAGTTCATAAAAGTTTCCTTGCATCTACTGGTCTACTAACCCCACAGAAAAGCAGTTATTTTTTTCCTGGGTTTTTACCATGGAAATAAAAATTTTGCATCCTGCTAGGCCCCAGGGGGAAGAAGAATACTGTTGCCTTTTCTTCGCGTGCTCCACATTGAAAGCACTTAGTATAGGGTAAGTGACAAATGAAGGAATTGGTCCAATCCTTCTTCTCAAGTGGGGTAATGCCATAGATGCTCACATAATAAAATACTATTTCCCAATAGCGCAGATGGCCATCTGCCTTGCTTTTCTTCATATTCTTACTTGTGATTGTTTCCAGAGGTTCTCAGAAAATAGCAGTGTCTGCTGTAGTTTCACATGGCATCTGAGGAGCACCTTGCAATGCTGAGCATTCGTGTCCCTCCTGAATGTTCATGCCTGTTGGGACCCAGCAGTGACGTGGGGACCACAGCTGCACATCAGCAGCAAGGTGACCATTGAATGCTAAAGTTGTGAGTCATTTTATTTAAGAAGATTCAATGACATTTTCAAAAACTAAGTAAGTTTACCTCCATTTAAATACTTTAAAAGATTGTCAAGGGAAAGCTGCGATGATGATGCTAAAGAAAAGGTGAACAAGCCCTTATTTTTGCCAGAAACCCAGAAGCCTTCTTTGTGCCAATTATGGCACAGAGTCCGAACTCGTTCTTGGGAGGCGCGGCTTTGAGGAGGCCCACAATGAGGACGTGCTTCGGAATAACTGAAAGAGCCTATTTGGTAGTTTCTGTATCTGCCCAAAGGGGGAACCCCTTGATGAAACCTGTATTATGCTTGATCTTATATAATCACCCTCAGAAATACAGTGTCAATGAAATGCCGTTAAAGCACTTAGATTTAATTTATTCAAGATTCAGCCACTGTTAGAAGTTAATTAAATAAAAGAGTTAGTGAAATAGAAGAGGACCCTCAGATATGGAGGAATGTGGTCTTCAGACCATCACAGTCCACACTAGTCATTTTTGATATTTGTGTAGTTGTATAAAAACCATGGCTTTAGAAGATGTACAAATGGCCAATAAACACACAAAAAGACACTGAATGTCATTAATCCGGGGCATGAAAATCAAAACCACCCAGAATGAAACTGATTTCAAATGTGCTGCCCTGCAGTCCTTTGGTATGTTGATGGAGACTGACAACATTAGGAAAAGCTTACCAAAAAAGAAGAGAGAAACAAACAAGGTTAAATCTTTAATGTTTAAAAAAGATTTTAAACTTGTTTTAGTTGAAGAGAGAATAGCTTTTCTTCATCTCCATTAAAAAAAAAACCGCATGAGAACTAAGCAACAGGTTAGCGTTCTAGTGAACTGTGGGGATGTCAGAACAAGGAAATGGACGCAGCTGCACAGCGGTGAGGGAGACGCGTCATGTGCAGATAATCTTAAATGATTCCATGGAGACTGTCCTCTGTTGTAGATAAAGGCGTAGTCTCGATGGAAGAGAGATTTGAATACATTGAATAATATTGTGGTATTTTTTAAATAATGTCTCAGCATTGAACAACTTAAAACTTTAGAAATACTGCATGAACCTAGATATTTTACAAGATGGTGAAAATCTTGCTGTGTTATAGTGATTTCTGTGAAATTAGTTTGTGATATTTTCTGTGAGGACAATACTGTTTCTTATGTAACCCCGTTTCAATGTTTGACATGATACATAAAATCTATGGTTCTTTCCTAACTATAAATATTTGCCATAAGGATTTTATTAATGGTTATGGTCACTTCTGCAGCAGAGAAAAGTTTCTACAAATTGAAAATACAACACAAATTATGTGGAAATATGAATTATAACAACATAACTATGGATCTTGCAGAAATGAATGCAGGCAAGGGCATCCTCGGGGAACATATATGTGGCCACTCATGAATAGTGTGTGTCCTACCGTGACTCGTCTGCTTGCAGTTGGACCATCACAGTCCACACTAGTCGTTTTCTTTTCTATATGGATAGCTTTTTTTTCTTTTTTTAAAAAATTTGTTTTGGTATCAGTAATCTACAGTTACATGTGCAATATTATGGTGATTAAACTATCCCCTTCATCAGGTCCCCCCCACCAACCTCATTACAGTCACTGTCCATCAGCGTAGTGAGATGCTATAGAGTCACTACTTGTCTTCTCTGAGTTGTACAGCCCTCCCCATGCCCCCCCTACATTATGTCTGCTAATCGTAATGCCCTTTTTACCCTCTTATCCCTCCCTTCCCACCCATCTTCCACAGTCCCTTTCCCTTTGGTAACTATTAGTCCGTTCTTGGGTTCTGTGAGTCTGCTGCTGTTTTGTTCCTTCAGTTTTTGTCTTTGTTCTTATACTCCACATATGAGTGAAATCATCTGATACTTGTCTTTTTCGGCTTGGCTTATTTCACTGAGCATAATACCCTCTAGCTCCATCCATGTTGCTGCAAATGGTAGGGTTTGTTTTCTTCTTATGGCTGAATAATATTCCATTGTGTATATGTACCACTTCTTCTTTAGCCATTCATCTACTGATGGACACTTAGGTTGCTTCCATTTCTTGGCTATTGTAAATAGTGTTGCAAGAAACATAGGGGTGCATCTGTCTTTTTGAAACGGGGCTGCTGCATTCATAGGGTAAATTCCTAGGAGTGGGATTCCTGGGTCAAATGGTATTTCTATTTTGAGTTTTTTGAGGAACCTCCATATTGCTTTCCACAATGGTTGAACTAATTTGCATTCCCACCAGCGGCGTAGGAGGGTTCCCTTTTCTCCACATCCTCGCCAACATTTGTTGTTGTTTGTGTTTTGGATGTTGGCCATCCTCCCTGGTGTGAGGTGATATCTCATTGTGGTTTTAATCTGCATTTCTCTGATGATTAGCGATGTGGAGCATCTTTTCATGTGCTTGTTGGCCATCTGAATTTCTTCTTAGGAGAAGTGTCTATTCATGTCCTCTGCCCATTTCTTAATTGGATTATTTGCTTTTTATTTGTTAAGGTGTGTGAGTTCTTTATATATTTTGGATGTCAACCCTTTATCAGATATGTCATTTATGAATATATTCTCCCATACTGTAGGATGTCTTTTTGTTCTACTGATGGTATCCTTTGCTATACAGAAGCTTTTCAGCTTGATATAGTCCCACTTGTTCATTTTTGCTTTTGTTTCCCTTGCCCAGGGGGATATGTTCATGAAGAAGTTGCTCATGTTTACGTCCAAGAGATTTTTGCCTATGTTTTTTTCTATGAGTTTTATGGTTTCATGACTTACATTCAGGTCTTTGATCCACCTTGAGTTTACCTTTGTGTATGGGGCTAGACAGTGGTCCAGTTTCATTCTCTTACATGTAGCTGTCCAGTTTCTCCAACACCAGCTGCTGAAGAGGCTGTCATCTCCCCATTGTATATCCAGGGCTCCTTTATCAAATATTAATTGACTGTAAATGTTTGGGTTAATGTTTGGATTTTCTATTCTGTACCACTGGTCTGTGGGTCTATTTTTGTGCCAGTACCAAATTGTCTTGATTACTATGGTTTTGTAGTAGAGCTTGAAGTCAGGGAGTGTAATTCCCCGTTTTATTCCTCCTTCTCAGGATTCCTTTGGGTATTCGGGGTCTTTTCTGGTTCCATATGAATTTTAGAATTATTTGTTCCAGTTCATTGAAGAAAGCTGTTGGTATTTTGATAGGGATTGCGTTGAATCTGTAGATTGCTTTAGGTAGTATAGCCATTTTGACAATATTTATTCTTCATAGCCAAGAGCATGGGATGCATTTCCATTTGTTAGTGTCCTCTTTAATTTCTCTTAGGAGTGTCTTGTAGTTTTTAGAGTACAGGTCTTTCACTTCCTTCATTAGGTTTATTCCTAGGTATTTTATTCTTTTTGATGCAATTGTGAATGGAATTGTTTTTCTGATTTCTCCTTCTGTTAGTTCATCGTTAGTGTATAGGAAAGCAACAGATTTCTGTGTGTTAATTTTGTATCCTGCAACTTTTGCTGAATTCAGATATTAATTCTAGTAGTTTTGGAGTGGAGTCTTTAGGGTTTTTCATGTACAGTATCATATCATCTGCAAATGGTGACAATTTGACTTCTTCTTTACCAATCTGGATGCCTTGTATGTCTTTGTTTTGTCTGATTGCCGTGGCTAGGACCTCCAGTACTATGTTGAATAACAGTGGAGAGAGTGGGCATCCCTGTCTTGTTCCCGATCTTAGATGAAAAGCTTTCAGCTTCTCGCTATTAAGTATGATGTTAGCTGTGGGTTTGTCATATGTTGCCTTTATGATGTTGAGGTACTTGCCAGCTATACCCATTTTGTTGAGAATTTTAATCATGAATGGATACTGAATTTTGTCAAATGCCTTTTCAGCATCTATGGAGATGATCATGTGGTTTTTGTTCTTCTTTTTGTTGATGTGGTGGATGATGTTGATGGATTTTCGAATGTTGTGCCATCCTTGCATCCCTGGGATGAATCCCACTTGATCATGGTGTATGATCCTCTTGATGTATTTTTGATTTTGGTTTGCTAATATCTTGTTGAGTATTTTTGCATCTATGTTCATCAGGGATATTGGTCTGTAATTTTCTTTTTCAGTGATGTCTTTGCCCGGTTTTGGTATTAGAGTGATGCTGGCTTCATAGAAAGAGTTTGGAAGTATTCCCTCCTCTTCTATTTTTTGGAAAACTTTAAGGAGAATGGGTGTTATTTCTTCTCCATATGTCTGGTAGAATTCAGAGGTGAATCCGTCAGGTCTGGGGGTTTTGTTCTTGGGTAGTTTTTTGATTACCGATTCAATTTCGTTGCTGGTGATTGGTCTGTTTAGTTTTTCTGTTTCCTGCTTGGTGAGTCTTGGAAGGCTGTATTTTTCTAAGAAGTTGTCCATTTCTTCTAGGTTTTCCAGCTTGTTAGCATATAGATGCTCGTAATATTCTCTTATAATTCTTTGTATTTCTGTGGGGTCCGTCGTTATTTTTCCTTTCTCATTTGTGATTCTGTTTATGTGTGTAGATTCTCTTTTTCTCTTAATGAGTCTGGCTAAGGGTTTATCTATTTTGTTTATTTTTTCAAAGAACCAATGGTTTCATTGATTTTTTCTATTGTTTTATTCTTCTCAATTTTATTTATTTCTTCTCTGATCTTTATTATGTCTCTCCTTCTGGTGACTTTGGGCCTCATTTGTTCTTCTTTTTCCAATTTCAGTAATTGTGTCTTTAGACTGTTCATTTGGGAATGTTCTTCCTTCTTTAAATAGGCCTGGATTGCAATGTACTTTCCTCTTAAGACTGCCTTCGCTGCGTCCCACAGAAGTTGTGGCTTTGTGTTGCTGTTGTCATTAGTCTCCATATATTCTTTGATTTCTGTTTTGATTTGGTCGTTAACCTATTGATTCATTAGGAGAATGTTGTTAAGTCTCCATGTATTTGTGAGCCTTTTTGATTTCTTTCTAAAATTTATTTCTAGTTTTATACCTTTGTGGTCTGAGAAGTTGGTTGGTAGGATTTCAATATTTTTGAATTTACTGAGGTTCTTTTTGTGGCCTAGTATGTGGTCTATTCTGGAAAACGTTCCATGTGTGTGCACTTGAGAAGAATGTGTATCCTGCTGCTTTTGGGTGCAGAGTTCTGTAGATACCTGTTAGGTCCATCTGTTCTAGTGTGTTGTTCAGTGCATTTTTCTCTGTAGATCCGTCAGCATGGTTATGACTTTTATTCTGAATTCTTTTTCAGGAAGACTGTGCATGTCCATCCCTTCAGGTTACCTCTCTGGGGTTGTCTGTGTCTTTACTTATGTTCTGTCTGGTTGATCTGTCCTTTGGAGTGAGTGGTGTGTTGACGTCTCCTAAAACGAATGCATTGCTGTCTGTTTCCTCCTTCACTTCTGTTAGTATTTGTTTCACATATGCTGAAGCCCCTGTATTGGGTGCATATATATTTATAATGGTTATATATTCTTGTTGGACTGATCCGTTTATCATTATGTAATGTCCTTCTTTATCTCTTGCTACTTTCTTCGTTTTGAAGTTATTTTGTCTGATACAAGTACTGCAACACCTGCTTTTTTCTCTTTGTTGTTTGCATGAAATATCTTTTTCCATCCCTTCACTTTTAGTCTGTGTATATCTTTGGGTTTGAGGTGAGTCTCTTGTAAGCAGCATATAGATGAGTCTTGCTTTTTTATCCACTTTGTTACTCTGTGTCTTTTGATTGGTGCATTCAGTCCATTTACATTTGGGGTGATTATCGATAGATATGTACTTATTGTCATTGCTGGCTTTAGATTTGTGGTTACCAAAGGTTCAAGGGTTGCTTCTTTCCTATCTAAGAATCTAACTTAACTTTCTTGTTAAGTTATTGTGAACACCATCTGATGTTTCTTTATCTCTCCCTTCCTATTCTTCCTCCTCCATTCTTTATATATTAGGTGTTTTATTCTTTGCCTTTAGTTAGTATTTGAATAGTCTTCTTTCTTTGCTATGATTTTATTTTCTTTGCTGACCTCTTTTTAGCCTTACGGGTGCTTCCCTCTAGAGCAGTCCGTTTAAGATATCCTGTAGTGCTGATTTATGAGAGGCAAACTCTCTCAACTTTTGTTTGTCTGGAAATTGTTTAATTCCTCCGTCATATTTAAATGATAATTGTGCTAGATACAATATTCTTGGTTCGAGGCCCTTCTGTTTAATTACGTTAAATATATCATGCCATTCTCTTCTGGCCTGTAAGGTTTCTGTGAGAAGTCTGATGGGTTTTCCTTTGTAGGTGATCTTTTTTCTCTCTAGCTGCCTTTAATACTCTGTCTTTATCTTTGACCTTTGCCATCTTAATTATTATGTTTCTTGGCATTGTCTTCCTTGGGTCCTTTGTGTTGGGAGACCCATGGACTGTGAGACTAATTCCTTCCCCAGCATGGGAAAGTTTTCAGTAATTATTTCTTCAAAGACACTTTCTATCCCTTTTTCTCTCTCTTCTTCTTCTGGTACTCCTATAATGCGAATATTGTTCCGTTTGGATTGGTCACACAGTTCTCTTAATATTCTTTCATTCTTAGAGATCCTTTTATCTCTCTCTGCCTCAGCTTCTCTGTATTCCTGTTCTCTGTTTTCTATTCCATTAACAGTCTCTTGCACCTCATCCAGTCTGCTGTTAAGCCCGTCGATGGCTTGTCTGATTTCTGCATAGTCTTTCCTCACTTCCCTCACTTCCTCCCTCAGCTCTTGCACATTTCTCTGTAGATCCGTCAGCATGGTTATGACTTTTATTCTGAATTCTTTTTCAGGAAGACTGTGCATGTCCATCCCTTCAGGTTACCTCTCTGGGGTTGTCTGGGTCTGAAGCTTTGTCTGTACCATATTCCTCTGTCTTTTCGTGGCTATAGAAGTGGTTGCTGGTAGTTGCCACGTATGTCAGCTGGGCTCTTTATGACTTTAAAAAGAAAAAAAAAGAAAAAGAAAAAAAAGAATGAAAGAAAGAAAAGAAAGAGAAGAAAAAACAACTAAAAAAAAAAACACCCACCGGGAGTGGATTCTGTGGGGATGCTGTAGGTGGCGCTGTTGCTCCACTATTCCTGAGCCGTCACCGCGCCGCTCCGCAGGGCCCTTTATAGCTCTGGCCGGGGTGGGAAAGAATGGGAGGCTGCTGAGCTCTGTGGGAGGTCTAAGTGCAGCCACCCTTTCCCTGTCGCCAGCTAAAGGATCTGAGGCTCCCCAGGACTCCCAGCCTGTCTGGGGCGATCTGGTCCTCCGCTGGGCTCCTGTCTCTTTAAGACCGCTGAAAAAAGTGCGCGCTTTTCTTCTTTTTTTTTTTCCTTCGTGGAGCCGGTTGCAAGCAACCTGGCCCGTTCCCCGCTCAGACCCTGCACCCTCTGTCTCTCCAATATCCGCTACACCGCGCGATGTGTGTTGGCGCTCCCTGCACAGATCACTGGGACTGGTTATTTTGCGGGTCTGTACTTCCATGCCCTCCCGGCCCTGAATCCTCTCCTCCCGCCGGTGTGCTGGGGTGGGGGAGCGTTCGGGTCCCACCGGGTCGTGGCTCCATATCTTACCCGCCTTGCGGGGTGCTGAGTCCTCTCAGGTGTAGCTGCACGCTGTGCACTTTCCTGTGTATTCTGGTCTCTCTGTTAGGAATAGTTGTATTTGCTGTGTTTTTGTGGATAAATATAATGTTGGGAGGAGATTTCTCCACCCTGTTCACATCGCCACCTTCCCAGAAGCCCCACACTAGTCATTTTTGATGTTTGTGTAGTTGTATAAAAACCATGGCTTTAGAAGATGTACAAATGGCCAATAAACACACAAAAAGACACTGAACGTCATTAACCATCTGGGGAATGAAAATCAAAACCACCCAGAATGAAATGCGATCCCACCTCACACCCCTAGTAGGATGGCTATTATCCAAAAAACCGAAATGATTATTGACAGGGATGTGGGGAAGCTGGGACCGTGTACAGCTGGTGGGAATGTAAAACGGTGCAGCAGCTGTGGAGACAGCGCAGGGATTCCTCAGAAAACTAAACAGAACAGCCACGTGATCCAGTGATCCCACGTCTGGGAACAAACCCCAGCCCGGGAGAGTCATCTGCACCCCTGCCCACAACGGCACTGTTCCCGATAGCAGAGACGTGGGAGCAACCGGTGTCCACGGAGGCACGGGTGGCTGAGCACAAAGCCATCCACCCAGGCAGGGGATGTTACTCGGCCCTGAAGAGGAGGCAGCTGTGGCCCGTGTCCCACACGGCGAACCTGAGGACGTGATGCTCAGCAGACGAGCCCGTCACAGAGGGACCAGTCCGGCAGGTCCCTAGGGGAGTCACATCACAGAGACAGAAAGCAGGTGGTGGGGCCAGGGGCTGGGGAGGGAGTGTCCAGGGGGGCAGGGTTTCAGGGTTTCAGGATGATAAGCATGGAGACACATGGTGCAGGTGGCTGTGTATCCTGAATGTATTTAATATCACTGAACTGCACACTTAAAAATGGTTAAGATGGAAGTTTCGTTTAGCAAATTTTAAAAATTGGGAAAAATACCCTATAGCTTTAGCTCTATTTTTCAATTTTATTGTTTTATAGGATTTTGTGTCACACTGCAAGCTGGGGAAATTCCCTGAGAAATGGGGAGAAGGGTCCGGACTTCTCCAGGTGCAAAAGGTGTGTGTCTTCCTCGGGATTTGTGGAGTCCACTAGGGCTAGAGGGACGAACTGGCCCATCTGCCTGGGCCTGAGGGCATCCAGGGATGCTGGAAGTGCGATGCTAAGACTCAGGTTGAGAGGCCCAGGCAAACTAGGCCGGGTGGTCCCCCTAAAAGGGGAAGGTCACATGTCACCCCACGGGGCCTGCAAGTGCTCCTCTGTCCTCTCCGGCGAGTGAGAGGCCCAAGCCTGGCTCTGCTCCCATGGGCCACCTCCTGCAACCTTCCTTCCTGCTGCCGAGGGTGCAGATTACCCTGGCTCTGGCCTGCTCACAGGAGATGGGTGAAATTATCCCCTGAGCCTGTTCATCCTCTGAAAGCTACTAACATGCTCGCTTTGTGAAGCTGGCAGACTAGGGTGATTCCCAGAAAGCCCCCACCTGGTCCCACTGCGCCTACTGGGAAAACACAAAGAGCAGCGGAGGCCGTGTGGCCCACAGGCCTCCTGCAGCCTCCCTGCAGGCCTGCAGGAGATCTGCTCCCACCCTGTCACTCACTTGCCTGCAGAGTGGAGAGGAGCCGACCCTGCTTGGGCTCATATTTCCCAGTGTTGCCCACCTGCCCTGTGGTGTCCAAGTGTACACTGTCTCTCCCCACCTCATGGGTCCATGTGGTCCCTGAGTCCCAGACAGAGGGGGCACACAACAGACTGGGTGGCCCCTCTGGCCAGCTCCACCATGACACCTTCTCCCTAACACTGTGTCCCGTGCTTGGCTTGCTGCTCCTCTGGGGCCTGTGGTGCCCATGGGGCACACAGTGCATCCATGGAGCTCAGAGCTGGGGAGGCAGTGACAGTGGGAGGCCAGACAGGCGTCCATGCCCAGGCAGGCCGGGGCACTGTGCACCGGGGAAGGCTGGGCAGTGGTAGGCCACGGCCCTGTCTGTCTCAGCCCCAGCCTCCACACCTGTAAATGGGTGTGCGCATGGAGATTCAAAGGCCAGGGTGGGTGAAGCACCAGGAGGTGCTACTTGGCGCTCATCCTGCTGAGGGCACTGGCCAGCCGGAACTCCCTTCTCCTGGACAGCGACCTGGTCTCGCTGGGCAAAGGTGGGTGGGGAATGACCCAGAAAGAGTTTCCACTTTAGAAAAGAATGCCGGTCCTCCCAGTCCTCGCCTAAACGGTGAGTCGTGCGGCTGTCGACAGCGCTGTGCCCCCAGGGAGGCTGTCCTTGGGAGCGGCCATGGCTCAGTGGCACCCCTGGGCAGGTGT
Organism: Phataginus tricuspis; assembly: GCA_029783875.1. NCBI lineage: Eukaryota > Metazoa > Chordata > Mammalia > Pholidota > Manidae > Phataginus > Phataginus tricuspis. The sequence goes on along the minus strand of JAQQAC010002594.1, from coordinate 90,436,983 downwards.
TCCACTGTCACTGCCTGTCCTGAGGGGATTCCATGTTATCTCCGTGTGAGAAAAACACTCTCCCAACTGTCTTGCCAGTGGGTCTCAGGCCCAGGCAAGTTCACTATGGATTCAGTGAGACCGAGGAATGACAGTGGAACGTTCTTGGGGTGAAAGGGTTTATACCCAACTTAATTCCCACCGTGGCAGGTCAGTCACTAGAATCCCACCCACTCAGAGCGAGTCTGCACGCAGCAAGCCGGTCTTTGCCTCTGGGCCTCTCTGCCTGCACAGCTGTCCTCTGGGCCTCTCTGCCCACATGTGTGGTGAGCTAGCCGACCAGGGCCAGGTGAGAATCCAGGCCACAGGAACCTTCACTTTATCCACACCAACAGTTTCCAAGAGGAAGAGCCATTCCCGACGTGGGGCCACACTAGAGGGCGACCTTCACGCCAGGCCTGGGGTCCACACTCTGTTTCACGAGCCCCCCCTCCTGCCCATGGGACCTCTCCTTCCGCTGCCACCAGCGGCCCTGGGTCATCCCTCAGGGCTGGGGAAAGATAAGTTCTGTGCAGTAACAATGTGCTCTGGCTAATTGGTATATATTCTGCTCAGTAATAATATGGTCTATTTGATTAATTTCATGTGTCCTGGTTTAAAACAACATTATGCTTCCTTGGATTTATTTCACCTGTTCAGTGATCCTAATGAATTCTAAGACACAGGGATGGGTTCTGCAGACCTTGGGGAGGGGGCAGCTTGCCTCGCCACAGGTGGGAGAGGGTCTAGCGAGGAGAAACCTGCAGCCAGAGCATGTCAGGGCAGTGCAGGGTATAAGCTGGGTCCCCACCCCACAGCTAAGCCCTGAGTCCCCCTGCTGCCCGGGCCCTGTGGACCCCACCCAGCCTGCCCCTTTGGGTCCTGCTTGCCTCCTTGGCCCAGGCCCTGGCGTGGGTCAAGGCCCTGCCTGCACCGCCCACCTGGCCCCCAGCACCGACTGCTGCTCCTTTCCCGGGACATTGCCCCTCCCTGGTGTCCCATCCTTCCCATACCAGCGGCCCTCAGGGACACAGATTTGCCCAGTCTCCTGGGCCTGGCTCCCAAACACTTCCCGAGGAGCCTTGGGCCATTGCAGCTGCTGGGCTGGCCACCAGGATTTCTGGGGCCCTTGCTGTCTTGCTGGATACTGTGTCCCTAAGCCTAGTGTGTGGCTGGCGCAGGTGGAGCCTCAGAAGTCTGTCCCTTTGGTGGAGGTTGTGGCCCAGAAGCTCCTGGTGGGGGTGGGCATTGGAGAGGGTGTGGGACAGACTGACGGGATGGTGATACACCAGCTGTGCGCATGCGCCTGATGAGGGCCAGGAGGGTTCCCTTCCACCTCGGGGCAGGGGCAGGGGTGTGATGCCTGAGCTGAGCTCTGACAGGTGAGGAGGTTGCCAGCAGGCCCGCCAAGAATAGATAAGCAGGTAGAACACGGCCTCAGGACCAAGGCCCGTCCTCATGACTTCCCGGAAGGCAGAGAGGGGCCCTGTGGAGGGGAGGCTGGAGCGCTGTCCTCAGGAACCAGACAGTCAGATTTCTTCCTACAGATGGTGGGGCCACCAAGAGATTCTGGGCAGGGCTCGCACAGCGAAGGGACGTGAGGGAGAGGGCCTGGCAGTGCGGTCCTGCTGGCCTTCCAGGCGAGGGCCCAGGGCACAGCAGACGGCTGTGCGGAGCTGCATCAGACTTCGGGAGTCCCCTCCCTGCTCCGCCACTTAGTGTGGCCTGCGGCAGGGCCCCTCTTGAGCCTTGGTGTCTCTCTGTGAAATGGCCGGCGCTGCTCTCACTCCTACCTCAGAGGGAGACCATGTGCTCAGCACCACGGATGCTTGTAGCACAGCCTGGCTCCATGGTAGCCAGTGCGGTAGTGCTGCAGGCTGGTGGCCAGCTGGGGCGGGCACAGGTATTGGGGGTCCCATGCTGCAGTGGGGTGCTGGGAGGAGGGCTAGAGATGGAGGTGCAGGGCTGCGGGTAGAGCAGGCGTCAGTGGAGGCAGAGCCAACGTGGGACATCCTGTCTGCGGGGCAGGAGTTGGGCTAGCTGACCCGGTGACATCCGTGAGGCCGAGGGATGTGTGTGTGAGACAGGAACACCCGTCTGGGGCCCTTTCTAGGTCAAGGACAGAACAGAGCCGCCCCCTGGGGGCTGGACAGAGAGCAGCAAGGACCAGAGTGACCGCTGCTCTGCAGAGTGGCCTCAGAGGGCTTTAAGCACGTCGAGGACAGGAGCAGGTGGGGGTGCCGAGTGAATCCTTTCCTGCTCATGGAGCCCCTGAGGTAGACGAGCCCACAGTGGGGGGCTGCAGGGCAGGTGAATGAGGGGCAGAGGCACCCCCTTTGGCCTAAGAGGAAATGCTCACTGCAGCCCACGCTTGTCCAGTGCCTTCCAGGATAGGCGCTGTTCTAGACATTTCCCGTCATCTGCTAAGTAATCTTCACAACAGCCTGAGACTTAGGGGTGCTATGATTACCCGCTTCAGAGATGGGGAACAGGCAGAGTGGCTGAGCCCTTTGCCCAAGGCTAAGCTGCTAACTGACGGACCAACCCCGGCTTAAACTCAGGCCTTTTCTTGAATCTGGGCCACTAAGCTCTACCCAGGGTTTCTTCACGTACAGCTCAGCACTGACTTGGGGGGGATCAGGGGCGCGGGTTGCAGACTGCAGCGGCCATGCCCCACTGGAGAGGTGCAGGGAGAGGGCAGCCTGGCAGATGACCCCGGCCACCACGGGGGCATCAGCCTCAGTGCTGTAGTCATCTCTCAGGTGTCTTGCAGGGACTGGTCACCTGCAGTCACAGACAGGTGAGTTCAAGGAACAGGGGAACACGTGTGCAAACTGTTTCTGGGTGTGCCTGTGAAGGTGTTTGGGGTGAAATCAGCATTTGAGCTGGAGGCCTGGGTACGTGCTCTCCCCAGTATGGGCGGGCCTCAGCTGGCCGCTGAATGGAACAAAGGATGACAGGAGGCCCCCTCCTGCCTGACACTGCCCTGGGACCCATCTCACGCAGCCCGAGTTCCCGGTTTGAGGCTCAGGCCTCGCCTGGGGTGACACCCCCAGCTGTCCAGGGGCCTCACTAGCCAATGGGACTTCTTGGCCTCCAGAACTATATGAGCCGGTTCCTGGTAGCAAATCTCTTCCTCTCTATACATCTCATGGTCCAGTTTCTCTAGAGAACCCAGACCAGCACAGTGTCCTGCTTACTGTCCTGGGCACCCCCTTAGGAACCCCAGCTGGTGGCCCCTCGGGCCCCACCTGGTATGCCTGCTCTAATGTTTCTACTTCCCTCCGCAGCCCAGGCCCCGGAGATCCCAGCTGCCAAGAGCCTCAGGTGCCCAGAGGTGGCAGCGCTCATCTCGGACTCTGCGGTCTGCAGCGGCCTGCCAGTCATGCGGCCCACCACCAGCAGCAGCATCCACGCCATCTTCACGTGGGTGGGAATCCAGGCCCGACACACTGTTCCAGCAGCTGGGGCCAGGGCTCCCTGGAAGATGCCCCAGGCCCAGCTGAGCTTCCCCATCCTGGGGGCGTGGCAAGGCGCCAGCCTGGAGAGCAGCCAGTGGAAGGCTGTCTGCAACTTGGCCTGGGGGCAGAGCGTGGGCAGCAAAACTGTGAAGCCCTCCAGTCCTGGGTCTCTGGCCCGTGTCAGAGCAGGGGGCTCCACCAGGCCCCACACCCGTGGTGAGGGCGTCCTCGGGCCCGGGCCGGGGTCTGTGCCCGTTGGGCTCACACGTCCGGGCGCCCCTCAGTGGAGGCTGCCCCGTGGGCGAGCTGCCCCAGTGCCCTGTGGAGAGCGCTGCCCCCACCAAGGTGAGCCGTTCACGAGGGCGGGGCCTCCACGCGGGATTCCTGTCCTGAGAAGACAAGACCCCGGCTAGCTCACGCCCTCTCCCCTGCTCTCCACCACGCGAGGGCACGTTGAAGACGGCGACTGCAGACCAACAGGGCCTCACCCAGCGCCGGACCCGCCAGCATCCTGATCTTGGCCTGCCTGCCCCAGAACTGTGAGCAGCGGTCCGCACAGACTGATGAGGGCACCCAGGGCTCTCTGGCTGGGCCACATGTGAAGGAGCACGGCAGGCCAAGGACAGGGCGCATCCCGTGGCAGGACCGTCCCTGCCTCCTGCTCACCCAGGAGTGATGCTGTGGCCGCTCCGGCACACGAGGGGAAGCTGTGTCACGCGTGCGGCCGCGGTGGGAGCTGGGGGGCGCCTCTCCCACCAGCCGGGCCTGGGTGTGATGATGACGTGGGACAGAGCTGCAGCTGGCCAGGGGCTGAGCTCAGGGAGCTCACCTGTTCTGCCAAGTCACTGAGGCCTGGGTCTTGCTGCAAGCGTAGCCTGGCCAGCAGAGCGGATTTTACTTAACTAATGAGAACTGTCTTCTCAAGCCAGGGCTGTTTCCCCTTCCATCTCTTTCTCTGAGCGCTGCATGGCACATTTCTCTGTCCAGACTTCTGCCCCCCATGGAAACAACTTCTCAGCCCCTCTCTGCAAGATCAGCGCCCTCTTCTCCCGGGACCTCCTTCTGAGTCCCGGCCCTGCTCTCCCACCCCAAGCCCGTGACATGCACGGGGCTAGGCAGGTGTGCAGAAGCCAGCTGAGGTGTGGAGACCTGTGCCCCGCCCATCTCAGCAGCTCTGCCCTCTTCTCAAGTGGGTGCACCTGGGGGCTGGGCTCTAGGACTGCTTCTGGCTGGTTGCCTCAGCCTCAAGAAGGTCCCACCAGTGGAACTCAGAAGGAGACAGAGGGACGTGAGGGCAGGGCTTATTCCCTGGCTTTCTCTGCAGGGTCCTCCCGGGCTGGCCAGGCCCCTGGACCAGGTGCTGTTAGGTGGCTCTCTGGGCTCTGTAACCTCTGGGCAGCCCTTGCTCTTTCAGCCCTAGACATGGTACCTGTTCACCTCCTTCTGTCACCTGGCCTGGCTCCACACCATCCCTCTGGTCCTCCTACAAATAGGAGTTTTATTGGAATCTTCTCCAGTTTCCCCACTGGAGAGTGCCATGTGTTTCCTCCTGAAACCTGAACAAATGGCGAAGAAATGACATAAAGGGCCTGCAGGGTGGGTAGGGGAAGAGAGGGAAGAAGGTGGGTGAAAAGGATGGAGAAAGGGGGAAGTGGGAAGGAGAGGTAGGGAGAGAGGTATTTTTAAACAGGGCAGATGACACTCGGAAGAGGAAGACAGGAGAGGGGCTGCAGTGGTCCCCAGGGCACACAGCATTTGGAGAGCGGACAGGTGGCCAGGGACGTATTTAAAGGGGGATGAAAGCAGGAGAGAAGGATGCAGGGGCAGGCAGGATGGAGCAGAGAGGTCTGGCATTGGGGGAAGGAGACAAGAGGATGGAAGGCAGCCTGACTACAGGGGTGGCAGCAGGCTGAGCAGATGGGGCCCGGGAGGTGGCGCACACTGTGCACAGAGCAGGCAGTGGAGCCCTCACCCCCACCCCCACCCCGGGCAGTACCTCCCGCCTGCTCTCCTGCTGTCGCTGAACCTGTGCGGCAGGGGTGCACTTGGGTGCTCGTCTTGGTCTGTCCTGCTGCTGTGACAAAATGCCACAGAAGTGCGGCTTAGGAACAATAGGAACTTAATTTCTCAAGCTCTGGGAGCTGGAAGCCCGGGATCAAGGCGCCAGCAGGTCTCGTATCTGGAGTGGATCTCTTCTTGGCTCCAAGACGCTGGCTTCTCGCTGTGCCCTCCTGAAGCGGCCAGGCGCTCTGGGCTCTTTTGTAGGGGCACTGATGCCACCTGGGAGCCCCACCCTCATGACCGGCACAGTCCAAAAGCCCACCCCCTAACACCACGACCTTGGGGGACAGGCCTCCATATATGACCCTGGAGACACACAGCCAGACCACAGCAGTGCTGCTGTAGAAACGATCCTCTGGGCACATCCATGGCCTGGAGGTATTTTATTAGCAAACATGGGGAAGGCGTGTCCTGACAACATGCCAGTCAGTGAAAACCTGCCCTTGCTATCATTTGGGGGGCACTGGGGGGACAGGAGGCATAGCCTACAGCCCCTGATTGCTTCACACAACTCCAGGAGGTGTGGAGGCAGGGGGATTGTCACGGTGACTTAACGCACAAGGCAGGGGGCTCTGGGGTTCGGGTGCTGGCCCTCGGGCTGTGCTGGAAATGTCCAGTGGCCTGTTTCCTGAGACACCCTGGCCATGGAAACGGTCACTATGCTTCAGGTGGTGCCTGCTTTGGAAGACACGTCAGCAGGGAGCTGCCCCGGAGGTCTCAGGGCCGAGGGGAGGGGACAGGCCGCCCAAAGACCTCCAGGGCGGCGGGGTCGCGCTGTCGCCCCCGCCTGGGCCTCCCGCCTGTCCGAGGACGAGGGCATGGCTGTGTTCTGCGGGGACGTCCTTCCCGTCCGCTCTCCTCCCCAAAACCGTTTCAGGGTGGAAGGCGGTGTAGATGAGCTGCCAGGTCAGCGGATGGCGGCGGGAGGAGGGGGCGCAGAGTGGCGGGGTAGGCGGCGGGGGCCGAAGGAAGGGTCCCAGGTCGGGGGAGCAGGGTTTCCAGGGCGAGAGCGGGACCCGCACGCTCGGCGCTGGCAGCGGAAGTGCTGTCTGGCCCATCCCTCGTATCAGCTCACTCCGGACCCCTGGAAGCCCCGCCCCCCGCGTCTGCTCTCCCCGTCCCCCCCTCCCGGGAAGCCACGCCCCCGAACAGAGCCCCGCCCCTCGTGTCTGCTCACCCCGTCCCCTGGAAAGCCCCGCCCCAACGGAGGCCCGTCCACGTGCTTGCTCACCACGCCCCCTGGAAGCCCCGCCTCAACAGAGCCCCGCCCCGCACGTCTTCTCTTCCCGTCCCCTGGAAAGCCCCGCCCCTGAAGGCTCCGACCACCCACGAGGCCCCGCCCCTACTGGCCCCGCCCCCGGCCCGGGCGGCGGCGGCGGCTGCTGCGGCGACCGAGTAGACCGTTGGGCGCGCGGGCGGAGCCGTTCGTGGCCGGCGGACCAGCGGCCGGTAGGTAGCGGCCGGGTACGGGCCGCGCCGCTTCCGCTCTTTCTTCTCCGGGCGCGCGCTCGTGGCCCTCGCGAGGCAGAGGGTGGCCGGGCGGCCGGCGGGGTGTGGCTCCTCGGGCCCGGCCCGGCCGCCGGCTGCTCGCCTTTTGTTCCCGGGCCCAACCCCGGGGACCCAGCTCCGGGGACTTGCGGCGGGCCCGGCGCTGGCGGACGCCGCCGGGGCCGGGGCTGAGGGGTCGGGGCCGCCTTTGCCCGACAGGAGGGCCCGGCGCGGGGTCGGGGCCGCCGTCGGGGTCGCGCGGCAGGCCAGGGCGAGAGCCAGGCCTGCCTGCCCGCCGCGTTCGCGCCCCGCGGCTGGAACCCGGGCGCCCGGGGCCGTGTCCGCGCGGGGCCCGAGCTTCCCGGCCAGCCCAACAGGCGCCGCGTGGTGGGGCCGAAGCTGTCTCCAGAGACCCCAACTCTGCAAATTAACTACAGCAACGTCTGTCTGAGCTGCAGTTCACGGGCTGTGTGGTGTAGACAGAGTGGGTCCCAGAGTTGTGTGGTGTAGACAGACTGGGTCCCAGAGACAGAGTGGGTCCCTGAGTTGTGTGGTATAGACAGAGTGGGTCCCAGAGTTGTGGGGTGTAGACAGACTGGGTCCCAGAGTTGTGGGGTGAATACAGAATGGGTCCCAGAGTTGTGAGGTGTAGACAGGCTGGGTCCCAGAGTTGTGGGGTATACACAGAGTGGGTTTCAGAGTTATGGGATGTAGACAGGGTGGGTCCCAGTATTATGGGAGGTAGACAAAGTAGGTCCCAGAGTTGTAGGGTACAGACAGTGGATTCCAGAGTTATGAGGTGTAGACAGAGTGGGCCCCTGAGTTGTGGGGTCTAGACAGTAGTTCCTAGAGTTGTGGAGTGAAGACAGAATGGGTTTCAGAATTGTGGGATGTAGACAGAGTGGGTCCCAAAGTTGTGTGGTGTAGACAGAGCGGATCCCTGAGTTGGGTGTAGATAGATAGATAGAGGCCCTGGGTGTACTGCCTGGCCTGGGACCTGCCTGGATGCTTTCCAGGGATGTGCCCTTGGCAGCTGACCACCTGCTCTGTGCCTCGGTTTCCCCACTGGTGGACTGGGGTGGAGGTGGTGGCTGTCTCAGGGCTGCTCAGGTGAGTGGATGTGTGCGAAGCCCTCAGCGCTGTTGGGTCCGCTTCAGTTCTTTCATGGTGGCAGGGTGCCATAATGCACAGGGGCTGCACACTCCCCAGAGAAGGGGGTTGAAGACAAGTCAGCTGCCCGCACTGGTGGTCTGGGGGCCGAGGAGTTGGGGAGCCCTGAGATGCAGGGCGACAAGGGGTTGAGATTGGAGCCAGGGTGATTGGAGCGGGAGGGTGATGTGTCAGAACACATTTAAAGTTAGACTTTAGAGATGGGGTCACAGTGTGAAGTTTCACAAAAATGCCACCTTACTCTGGTTTAGAGATAATGGACATGAAGTGCCTGGCATAGGACCTCAGTTTCAAGGACATTCATCAGATGGGGTCAGCCCGCTGCTGAGGCACCCACAGCGAGGTCGCTGGGTGACTGACCGTGAGGAACACCTCTGGGCTGGGTGGGGCAGAGAAGAGTGGTGGCCGGAGGTAGCAGGGAGGTTGTGCCCAAGAAAAGGGCTATGGACTTGGGCTGGACACGTGGAGCTGACCTGTGGTGGGGGTCAGGAGGGCCAGGTGAGGAAGGCCCCTGAGTGTCCTGCGTGGCAGAGAGGAGGGGGTAGGCATCCTTTCCCTGTCTTTTAGAATGAGGGCATCTGAGAGGGTGGGGCCAGTGGCCAGGCAGTGGAGAGGCTGAGGGGCTGGATGGCCAGGAGCAAGGTGGCCTTGGAAGGGAAGGTGGCCTGGATCCCAGCAGGCCTGGCTGGGCCGCAGGGGGGCTGCGAGCTTGGGAGGCGGAGGCGCCCCCAGATGCAGGTCGGGGCAGTGGAGGCTGGAGGAGGCGGCTGGTGAGGGGATGTGAGAGGAAGCCCAGCGCTGTGCTGCCCACGCCCCACGCAGTGGAAGGTGGTGGTGCGTCCATCTTCTGATTGTACTGCTCTCTGAAACGGGCCAAGCCAAACAGGAAGAAGGGAAAACAGTGTCAGTCATGACCTAACACTGCAGCGAGTATACAAAATATAGTGAAACCGGAGCATGTTACGCTTTACATTTTCTTTGAATGGGGTGGAATTCCTATAAACATTTTGCTTTCTAATTAGCACTTGAATGAGTTTCCTGTGGCTGCTGTAACACATTTCCACAAACTTAGTGGCTTAAACAACAGAAATTTATTCCCTCATGGTCCTGGAGGCCACAAGCCTGAAATGGGTCTCATTGGGCTGAAACCACGGTGAAGCCTCCGGAGGCTCTAGGAGAATCCGTCCTGTCCCTCCTCAGCCTCTGGAGGCAGTGCTGAGCCCGTGGCCCAGGGCCCCACTTGCCCTGGCTCCTGCTGCTTAGGTTCTCACGCCTGCCTTCCCTCTGGTTCTCCTCTGCACGCCCCTGCACCCCCCCCCCCAACCCTGCAAAGTGCATTCAGGGTCCTTAATGCAGTCATACCTGCAGATTCCTTGTTGCCTGTAAGGTCCATTCACAGCTCCAGGGGCTAGGACTTAAAGTCTTTGGGCACTCTTCAGCCTACTGCACTGTCTCTGACTTTATTTCTCATTCTGCACTGAGAGGCTGCTGTCGCTCCAGTATCCGGAGTGGCCTTGTGCTTTCCCTGCTCTGCACTGGAGGAGAGGCTGGAGCCATCCTGGACAAAGGCATTCTGGGAGGAAAGTCAGCTGTGCTTGGGGTTCAAGTCTGGTAGATCACTGGTTTTTACTTTTTGGGGGGAATGGTGGTCACCAGCTCCTTTGGCCATGTGATAAAAACTATGGTCTCTCTTCAGAAGTATACTCTCTACACGTGCACACACAATTTTAATATAGACACAAGTTCAACTATGATTTTCACGGGGTTCATTATTGCCGTTCAGTTCATCTGTGAAGGAGACCATGTGCTCCAGGCAAAGAACTCTTGTGTTAGAGCTTTCCTCAAGAAAACATGTAACTTGTCCTGTTTATCTTCCCTCTCCTTCTAGTGGCCTTGCTGTTCCTGACCCTGTAATTATGACACCCTGATATATATCCTTTCTCATCTTTTTCCTTGTTTATACAGTCATTGATAGATAGCACAGACACACAAACACAGGCACACACACACACACCATGCTATCTATCTTTTTCTACATCTTATTTTTGACTCTTAACAGGGCTCTTGGTCATCCTTCTGGGACACTAGATGAAGCACTAAGCCTACTGATTAAATAATCAGACAATAGGTATTCTCTTGTGCTGCTTCTCCCCATCTCCCAGAAGCAGTCATCCCAAGCATTCTATTTTATTAGGTATTTACTGCTGTTTAAGCAGCAGTTTTAAGCTTCTGTGTTTTAGATGTCATCTTTTGATTTCTCTCAAAGAGGCAGAGGAAGCTTCAGCTTTCCTTTCCAACCGTCTCCCTGCTGCTTTTCTCCCCACCTTCCAACCTAATCATGTCACATTCTTTTGGTTAAACCAGCAGTCATTGCTTACCTTTTATGACTCCTAAGTGTTGTCATCACTGAACTGTGCGGTGACATGGAGGCACAGCTCCTTTCTTTTCCAACCCCATCACTCACCCATCAAAAACCTCTTTCCTTACCTCCAGCACACATCTCTTTATGTAGTGATGGTGGTTGTTGGGAGACTTTTCTCCAGGTGCTGCTTCTGGTGTCAGTCTCCTCTGGTCCCTGCAAGGCCTGTGCACCAGGATTATGCTGTGCTGTTCTCCCCCTGTGTTGTTTCCTGCATCCTGGACCCCTTCTCTCTCTGGGCTCACTCCTTATTTTGTTGAAGTATCTATGCTTGATAATTAAGAAATGTTACACAGCTTTTTCTTTTGTGTTTTTCTTTGTCTTTTGTCTCCTCAGTTAACTTTTAGTTTAGCTGGGTATAGAATTCTATTGGAAAGGGTTTTCTCAGGATTTTGAAGATGTTACATCACTGTGGATTTCCAGCACTGGTGGGGAGCCTGAGGCCATTCCCATTTCAGTCCTTTGTAGGTGATTTGGTGCCAGGAAGCTCCTAGGAGCCTTTTTTATTCTCCCATATTCTGAAATGTTCCATGAAAGCACTTCTTCCCTTCACTGTGCTGGGCGGGTGGTGGGCTCTTTAGCCTGAGGAATGACGTTTGTATTATCCCTAAGTTAATTTTCTTTTAGGTTTGTGTTCTCTCTTTCTGGAACTCCTTTTATTTGGAGGTTGGCCCTTCTAGGCTGACCTGCTAATCCCCTAATCTTTTTTCTCTTCTTGTTGATCTCTTTGGGAGGTTGTGTTGTCTTGCAACCCTCCCACTAATTATTTCCATTACCCTTTTCACTTTTCAAGAGTTCTTTTTTAATTTTGATTTCCTTTTTATATTTAAAAAAATAACATCTTGTTCTTCATTTAGAGTTGCAACATCTTATCTTTTAGAAGGTAACAATTGAGGATACTTTGATTTTTATTGTTTTCTTATTTTCCTTTTTTTGATCTTCTGTTTTTCACTAGACTGTATCCTCCATAATTCCAGGGACTTTTTTTTTTCAGTATTTATGCACGGCTGAATTCAAACACTTAAAATTGTGCTGGGCATGTAGAAGGAACAATAATGTTCAGATCTCCTGTGTTATTGATTTTTTGGGAGATGGGGATTCAGGTCATTCTAGTAATTGCTGAGACAGGTTAAAATCTCCAGCACTGACTGTGGGTTTGCCTATTTCTGCCTTTTGTTCTTTCGGGTTTGGTTCATGTATTTGAAGCTCTATTAGGGCCATACACATTTATGAATCTGTCTTCTTGATGAATGGAGCTTTTGTCTTAAAGTGTGTTTTGTCTGACATTAATGCAGGTCCTCCAGCTTTCTCGTGTTTACTGCTTACATGGTATAGCTTTTCCGTTCTTTTCTTCTTAGTCTGTTTGTGTCTTTATATTCAAAATCAGCTTCTTATAAAACAAATATTTGGGTCTTGCTTTTCTATCTAGTCTGATAGTTTCTGCTTTTGAATGTGACTGTTTTGTCCATTAACATTTTTTAGTGCTTGAATATTCCCCAAATTGAGGATCTTTATATTAGCTAATAAATAAGTAATAACTACAGATTTCCAAAGCAGCTTGTGGAATGGGGCATTCCAATAATATTTGGAATCCTCTTAAGTCCAATATTTAAGAAGTGCTCTTTATGGAAAAGATGTGAGTAGATATAAACAGAAGAATCTAATGAACTCCACGTCTGTCCCTCAGCTTCAACACCTGCTGTTCCTGCATTATCTCCACTCTACCTGCTCCTCACCCTTCTTATTTCATATTTTTCATTCCTGGTTCACATGAATCTTAATATGGTTGATTTGTGTCTACCACCTTGTTTTCTATTTGTTCTATTTCATTGTTGTTGCTGGAATATGTACATATATATGGTTCACGTATATATGTAATATATATGTGTATATACATTTAAAATGTAATACGTATATACACACATCGTTTTTAGGGTTTCATCTTAATTCCTCTACTGGTTTTTTGGCTATACCTTTTTGCATTATTTTTTAGTAGTCTAAAATAGGTACAGTAGTCCCATTTACCTGTGGGACATATGTTCCAAGTCCCCCAGTGGATGCCTGGACTGCAGATAGTACTGAACCCCATATATATTGTTTTCTCCTGTACATACAGACATATGATAAAGTTCAATGTATAAATTAGGTGCAGTGAGAGATAAACAATAATAACTGATAATGAAATAGGACAGTGCTGACCACATGCTGTGATACAGGTTATGTGAGTGTGGTCTCTCTCTCTCTCCCCCACCCCACTGTGCTCCACGCACCCTTCTTGTGATGATGTGAGATGATAAAGTGCCCCATGATGATCTGACGTGAGGTGGTGACGCAGGCGTGTGATGTAGTGTTAGGTTGCTGGTGACCTTCTGACAATGTGTCAGAGCGACGATCATCTTCCAGTGTACTGTTGAGCTCAGAAAGGGAAACTAGATAAGGGGGAACCACTGAATCTTAACTTATTGCAGTCTTTTTAGAGTTAATTTGATAACACTTTACATAAAATGTGATAATTTTGTAATAGTAAGTTCCATTTATTTCCCCCTTTGAGCTATTTTTGTCATTTATATTATATCTCTATATATTATAACACTACAACTCAGCGTTACAGTTTTTGCTTTAAAAAGTCATATGTATTTTAAAGAAATTAAAAGAAAAACACTTAAAAATGTTTACCCACATACTCACCATTTCTGGTGTGCTTCACTCTTTGTAGGTTTGAGTTTCCATCTGGTATCAAACACTTGAGCATTCCTTGCCTGTTAATGATAAATTCTCCCAGTTTTCATTTATCTGAAATGTCTATTTTCCTTCAATTTAGAAGGATCTTTTCACTGGAGATAGAATTCTAGGCTGCCAGTTTCTTTTCCCAGCCCTCTTTGTTGTTCCGGTATCTTCTGGCTGCCTCTGAAATCAGAAGTTAGCCTGTTGTAGCTGCGTTGTTTCTGTCTTGTTTGGGGATGCTGCTTTCCAGTTTTTCTCTGTTTGTCTTTGGCTTTTAGCAGTTGGAGTGTGATGTGCTTAGGAGTGTTTCCTTTGTATTTAACCTGCTCAGGGTCTGTTAAGCTTCTTGGATATATGTTTATAATTTTTCACCATGTTTGGGAAAAATTTGGTCATTGTTTCTTCAAATATTTTTTCTGCCCCATTTGTTTTCTCCTTTTGGGGCTCCTATAACATTAATGGCTGATGTTTGATATTGTCCATGGGACATTCTATTCCAACCCTGTCCATTTAAAAAGTTGTTTTTGTCTGTTTTTCATATTGGATAATTTCTATTGATCAGTCTTCTTTCTTCTGTCTCCAGTTTGTTATTAATCCATTTAGTGAGGTTTCAGATTTTAGTTAACTGTAGTTTTTATTTCCAGAATTTCCACTTGCTTTTTTATAATTTCTGTTTCTCTCCTGAGATATGCCATCATTGTGATCACTGAGGCATACCTTGTTTTACTGTACTTCACAGATACTGCATTTTTTACAAATTTAAGGTTTGTGGTAACCCCATGTTGAGCAAGTCTATCAGCACCATTTTTCCAACAGCGTTTGCTTACTTTGTATCTCTGGGCTGGCAGGCGAGGTCTGCTCGGACTGCTGGGGTAGAGTGGCACCATCCTCTGAGCCACTGTGGGCTCCGTCCTGGCCGGAGGTACTGGGTAGGAGCAAGGTGGGGCTCCTGGCCCTTACTGGAGCTTCTGGTCGGTGTGCTGCTTCCCCACAGTAGGCATTGCTGGGGTTGGCAGCCTCTGCTGTTCCAGCCTTTGTAGCAGGTGCACCAGAGCTGGGAGCTCCTCCCACCTCTGCTGACTGCCTGGCTCCACTTCGCCTGCCCACAGAACGGGGCTCTTGTCCCTCCTAAGTGCTTCCCCTCAAACCTATCTCCTGCCTGACCCCACATGTCCTCTGGGTGTGCACCCACAGCTGGGTGTGCTTGTGGGGCCTGCAGTGTGCCTCGGAAGGCCATCCCTGGGCATGAGAAATGGGCAGATGGGTGAATAGCAGACATGGCTGGAGTGGGGGCCTTTGGCCTGTGGGGTGGTTGGGGGTTAGGTGAGGGTTGGGGTAGTTAGTGGGGGTCTCAGGGAGGAGGCAGGGCTGTAGTGCCCTCCTGTGTGGCCTGGACCCTCCATGTGGGGAGGTATTGGTTTGTTGAGCTGTCTTGTCATGCAGGGGCAGTTGGCCCGGGAACTCAGGGCCATCACTGGCCACCAGTTTGTATTGTCTACCTGCTGCTGCTGAGGATGCCACTCGACAGCTATTGAATGAGTGCAGGACGGAACAAAGGCATGAGCAGCGGGAACATCCCGGGTTGTGATGACGGGCCTGCCTGGGGTGGACGTGGGCGTCTGTGCTGGCCAGGGAAGGCCGGCTGGGGGTTAAGGCTGGATCCTGCCAGCAGCAGGGAGCATACACAGGTCTGCGCAGGGTGCCGTGCGTGTCAGGAAGATGAGCCAGAAGGAAGGCGAGGGCTGGAGGAGGCAGGCAAGGTGGCATCTGGAGGGCACACAGGCTGGAGGGGGCTGGGTGCCCATGGCTGCAGGTGCTGCAGGCTCCCGCCAGCCTCTCTCCACCCATCTCCTGTGCCCTATCTCTGCTACGATCACCACTGCCATCTCCCACCTGGATGTCTGGCTGCCTTCCTTCTGCTGGGCTCCTTTCCTTAATTGAAACCTTTCTCAAATTCTTTCACGTGTAGAAAGTGTTCTTAATGTGATGTGAGTGAAAGTTACTTCGATATGCACCTACCTTAGTATCTTTGTTAAGCCCGACACACGGGAGAGTGATGTACCGTGACAGGGAAGCGTCCCTGGGCAAGGTCGCTGATCAGCCCACATGCCCAGGGTGGGCCTGCTCTCTGGGCAGGGGTGCCTGATTTGCGACACGTTGTCCCTTGTGCCTGCTGAGCCTGCAGGGGTC